>JAHFWL010000617.1:0-216706 GCA_021292165.1 Shinisaurus crocodilurus
AACGTTGCGGATCATGTCCACATTAAGGATTTGAGTGCCCTTCCATTCCAGGAGTCTACTCTGAGTAGGATTTACACCGAATGCTTCTTTCCTTTAACAAACCATGTTTTGCTAACTTTTTCAAAACGTGCCAAAAAGCTGCCTTTTCTTGCCATTGAAATGCAGCCCTTCAGGAGAATGAAATGGCAAGGTTTGGAGTGAATGGAGTACAAACTGGAAAAGATAGTCAATGTCATAACAAAAAGCAACCTGGGTCCTACTTAGAGTAGAACGCATGAAAACATTGCGGATCATGTCCACATTAAGGATTTGAGTGCCCTTCCATTCCAGGGGTCTACTCTGAGTAGGATTTACACCGAATGCTTCTTTCCTTTAACAACCCATGTTTTGCTAACTTTTTCAAAACGTGCCAAAAAGCTGCCTTTTCTTGCCATTGAAATGCAGCCCTTCAGGAGAATGAAATGGCAAGGTTTGGAGTGAATGGAGTACAAACTGGAAAAGATAGTCAATGTCATATCAAAAACCAACCTGGGTCCTACTTAGAGTAGAACGCATGAAAACATTGCGGATCATGTCCACATTAATGTTTTGAGTGCCCTTCCATTCCAGGGGTCTACTCTGAGTAGGATTTACACCGAATGCTTCTTTCCTTTAACAAACCATGTTTTGCTAACTTTTTCAAAACGTGCCAAAAAGCTGCCTTTTCTTGCCATTGAAATGCAGCCCTTCAGGAGAATGAAATGGCAAGGTTTGGAGTGAATGGAGTACAAACTGGAAAAGATAGCCAATGTCATAACAAAAAGCAACCTGGGTCCTACTTAGAGTAGAACGCATGAAAACATTGCGGATCATGTCCACATTAAGGATTTGAGTGCCCTTCCATTCCAGGGGTCTACTCTGAGTAGGATATACACCGAATGCTTCTTTCCTTTAACAACCCATGTTTTGCTAACTTTTTCAAAACGTGCTAAAAAGCTGCCTTTTCTTGCCATTGAAATGCAGCCCTTCAGGAGAATGAAATGGCAAGCTTTGGAGTGAATGGAAAAGATGGCCAATGTCATAACAAACTGGAAAAGATGGCCAATGTCATAACAAAAAGCAACCTGGGTCCTACTTAAGTAGAACGCATGAAAACATTGCGGATCATGTCCACATTAAGGATTTGAGTGCCCTTCCATTCCAGGGGTCTACTCTGAGTAGGATTTACACCGAATGCTTCTTTCCTTTAACAACCCATGTTTTGCTAACTTTTCAAAATGTGCCAAAAAGCTGCCTTTTCTTCCCATTGAAATGCAGCCCTTCAGGAGAATGAAATGGCAAGGTTTGGAGTGAATGGAGTACAAACTGGAAAAGATAGCCAATGTCATAACAAAAAGCAACCTGGGTCCTACTTAGAGTAGAACGCATGAAAACATTGCGGATCATGTCCACATTAAGGATTTCAGTGACCTTCCATTCCAGGGGTCTACTCTGAGTAGGATTTACACCGAATGCTTCTTTCCTTTAACAACCCATGTTTTGCTAACTTTTTCAAAACGTTCTAAAAAGCTGCCTTTTCTTGCCATTGAAATGCAGCCCTTCAGGAGAATGAAATGGCAAGGTTTGGAGTGAATGGAGTACAAACTGGAAAAGATAGCCAATGTCATAACCAAAACCAACCTGGGTCCTACTTAGAGTAGAACGCATGAAAACATTGCGGATCATGTCCACATTAATATTTGGGGGCCGGTCCATTCCAAGGGTCTACTCTGAGTAGGATTTACACCGAATGCTTTTTCCCCTTAACAAACCATGTTTTGCTATCTTTTTCAAAACGTGCTGAAAAGCTGCCTTTTCTTGCCATTGAAATGCAGCCCTTCAGGAGAATGAAATGGCAAGGTTTGGAGTGAATGGAAAAGATGGCCAATGTCATAACAAACTGGAAAAGATGGCCAATGTCATAACAAAAAGCAACCTGGGTCCTACTTAGAGTAGAACGCATGAAAACATTGCGGATCATGTCCACATTAAGGATTTGAGTGCCCTTCCATTCCAGGGGTCTACTCTGAGTAGGATTTACACCGAATGCTTCTTTCCTTTAACAACCCATGTTTTGCTAACTTTTCAAAATGTGCCAAAAAGCTGCCTTTTCTTCCCATTGAAATGCAGCCCTTCAGGAGAATGAAATGGCAAGGTTTGGAGTGAATGGAGTACAAACTGGAAAAGATAGCCAATGTCATAACAAAAAGCAACCTGGGTCCTACTTAGAGTAGAACGCATGAAAACATTGCGGATCATGTCCACATTAAGGATTTCAGTGACCTTCCATTCCAGGGGTCTACTCTGAGTAGGATTTACACTGAATGCTTCTTTCCTTTAACAACCCATGTTTTGCTAACTTTTTCAAAACGTGCTAAAAAGCTGCCTTTTCTTGCCATTGAAATGCAGCCCTTCAGGAGAATGAAATGGCAAGCTTTGGAGTGAATGGAAAAGATGGCCAATGTCATAACAAACTGGAAAAGATGGCCAATGTCATAACAAAAAGCAACCTGGGTCCTACTTAAGTAGAACGCATGAAAACATTGCGGATCATGTCCACATTAAGGATTTGAGTGCCCTTCCATTCCAGGGGTCTACTCTGAGTAGGATTTACACCGAATGCTTCTTTCCTTTAACAACCCATGTTTTGCTAACTTTTCAAAATGTGCCAAAAAGCTGCCTTTTCTTCCCATTGAAATGCAGCCCTTCAGGAGAATGAAATGGCAAGGTTTGGAGTGAATGGAGTACAAACTGGAAAAGATAGCCAATGTCATAACAAAAAGCAACCTGGGTCCTACTTAGAGTAGAACGCATGAAAACATTGCGGATCATGTCCACATTAAGGATTTCAGTGACCTTCCATTCCAGGGGTCTACTCTGAGTAGGATTTACACCGAATGCTTCTTTCCTTTAACAACCCATGTTTTGCTAACTTTTTCAAAACGTTCTAAAAAGCTGCCTTTTCTTGCCATTGAAATGCAGCCCTTCAGGAGAATGAAATGGCAAGGTTTGGAGTGAATGGAGTACAAACTGGAAAAGATAGCCAATGTCATAACCAAAACCAACCTGGGTCCTACTTAGAGTAGAACGCATGAAAACATTGCGGATCATGTCCACATTAATGTTTTGAGTGCCGGTCCATTCCAGGGGTCTACTCTGAGTAGGATTTACACCGAATGCTTTTTCCCCTTAACAAACCATGTTTTGCTATCTTTTTCAAAACGTGCTGAAAAGCTGCCTTTTCTTGCCATTGAAATGCAGCCCTTCAGGAGAATGAAATGGCAAGGTTTGGAGTGAATGGAAAAGATGGCCAATGTCATAACAAACTGGAAAAGATGGCCAATGTCATAACAAAAAGCAACCTGGGTCCTACTTAGAGTAGAACGCATGAAAACATTGCGGATCATGTCCACATTAAGGATTTGAGTGCCCTTCCATTCCAGGGGTCTACTCTGAGTAGGATTTACACCGAATGCTTCTTTCCTTTAACAACCCATGTTTTGCTAACTTTTCAAAATGTGCCAAAAAGCTGCCTTTTCTTCCCATTGAAATGCAGCCCTTCAGGAGAATGAAATGGCAAGGTTTGGAGTGAATGGAGTACAAACTGGAAAAGATAGCCAATGTCATAACAAAAAGCAACCTGGGTCCTACTTAGAGTAGAACGCATGAAAACATTGCGGATCATGTCCACATTAAGGATTTCAGTGACCTTCCATTCCAGGGGTCTACTCTGAGTAGGATTTACACTGAATGCTTCTTTCCTTTAACAACCCATGTTTTGCTAACTTTTTCAAAACGTTCTAAAAAGCTGCCTTTTCTTGCCATTGAAATGCAGCCCTTCAGGAGAATGAAATGGCAAGGTTTGGAGTGAATGGAGTACAAACTGGAAAAGATAGCCAATGTCATAACCAAAACCAACCTGGATCCTACTTAGAGTAGAACGCATGAAAACATTGCGGATCATGTCCACATTAATGTTTTGAGTGCCGGTCCATTCCAGGGGTCTACTCTGAGTAGGATTTACACCGAATGCTTTTTCCCCTTAACAAACCATGTTTTGCTATCTTTTTCAAAACGTGCTGAAAAGCTGCCTTTTCTTGCCATTGAAATGCAGCCCTTCAGGAGAATGAAATGGCAAGGTTTGGAGTGAATGGAGTACAAACTGGAAAAGATAGTCAATGTCATAACAAAAAGCAACCTGGGTCCTACTGAGAGTAGAACGCATGAAAACATTGCGGATCATGTCCACATTAAGGATTTGAGTGCCCTTCCATTCCAGGGGTCTACTCTGAGTAGGATTTACACCGAATGCTTCTTTCCTTTAACAAACCATGTTTTGCTAACTTTTTCAAAACGTGCCAAAAAGCTGCCTTTTCTTGCCATTGAAATGCAGCCCTTCAGGAGAATGAAATGGCAAGGTTTGGAGTGAATGGAGTACAAACTGGAAAAGATAGTCAATGTCATAACAAAAAGCAACCTGGGTCCTACTTAGAGTAGAACGCATGAAAACATTGTGGATCATGTCCACATTAAGGATTTGAGTGCCCTTCCATTCCAGGGGTCTACTCTGAGTAGGATTTACACCGAATGCTTCTTTCCTTTAACAAACCATGTTTTGCTAACTTTTTCAAAACGTGCCAAAAAGCTGCCTTTTCTTGCCATTGAAATGCAGCCCTTCGGGAGAATGAAATGGCAAGGTTTGGAGTGAATGGAGCACAAACTGGAAAAGATAGCCAATGTCATAACCAAAACCAACCTGGGTCCTACTTAGAGTAGAATGCATGAAAACATTGCGGATCATGTCCACATTAATGTTTTGAGTGCCCTTCCATTCCAGGGGTCTACTCCGAGTAGGATTTACACCGAATGCTTCTTTCCTTTAACAAACCATGTTTTGCTAACTTTTTCAAAACGTGCTAAAAAGCTGCCTTTTCTTGCCACTGAAATGCAGCCTTTCAGGAGAATGAAATGGCAAGGTTTGGAGTGAATGGAGTACAAACTGCAAAAGATAGTCAATGTCAGAACAAAAACCAACCTGGGTCCTACTTAGAGTAGAACGCATGAAAACATTGCGGATCATGCCCACATTAAGGATTTCAGTGCCCTTCCATTCCAGGGGTCTACTCTGAGTAGGATTTACACCGAATGCTTCTTTCCTTTAACATACCATGTTTTGCTAACTTTCCCATAACAAGCTAAAAACCAAGGGTCTACTCTGAGTAGGATTTACACCGAATCCTTCTTTCCTTTAACAAACCATGTTTTGCTATCTTTTTCAAAACGTGCTAAAAAGCTGCCTTTTCTTGCCACTGAAATGCAGCCCTTCAGGAGAATGAAATGGCAAGGTTTGGAGTGAATGGAGTACAAACTGGAAAAGATAGTCAATGTCATAACAGAAACCAACCTGGGTCCTACATAGAGTAGAACGCATGAAAACATTGCGGATCATGCCCACATTAAAGATTTGAGTTCCCTTCCATTCCAGGGGTCTACTCTGAGTAGGATTCCAACCTGGGTTCTACTTAGAGTAGAACGCATTAAAACTTTGCGGATCATGTCAACATTAATGGTTTGAGTGCCGTTCCATTCCAAGTGTCTACTCTGAGTAGGATTTACACCGAATGCTTCTTTCCTTTAACAAACCATGTTTTGCTATCTTTTTCAAAACGTGCTAAAAAGCTGCCTTTTCTTGCCATTGAAATGCAGCCCTTCAGGAGAATGAAATGGCAAGGTTTGGAGTGAATGGAGTACAAACTGGAAAAGATAGTCAATGTCATAACAAAAACCAACCTGGGTCCTACTTAGAGTAGAACGCATGAAAACATTGCGGATCATGTCCACATTAGGGATTTGAGTGCCCTTCCATTCCAGGGGTCTACTCTGAGTAGGATTTACACCGAATGCTTCTTTCCTTTAACAAACCATGTTTTGCTATCTTTTTCAAAATGTGCTAAAAAGCTGCCTTTTCTTGCCATTGAAATGCAGCCTTTCAGGAGAATGAAAGAACTCTGAAAGCATCTCCGTTGAAAACACAGCAGGCATGCGGCCAGGGAAAGGTGCCCTGATGGTTCAGCGGTGGAGTGTTTGCACTGCAGGCCAAAGGTTTCCGGTCAATCCCCAACATCTACAGTTGAAAAGACCTCAGCCTAAGGCCTTGGAGATCCACCTCTTGTCCAGAGGAGACAGTAATTTTCGAATCCTGCCTTCCCCCAACCTGGTGCCCTCCAGACACTTTGAACTGCAACTTCCCTCATCTCCATCCAGCCCTCACCCTACGTTTCCGAACAGCTCTACCGGCGGCCAACTAGCTTCCATGACAAACATCCTTGTGTGGCCCATCCTTTAGACAAGGGCCGGGGAACTGCAGTCCTGGGGGCCAAATCCATCCATCCAGGGCTTTCCCATGTGACCACACCCCCTTTCTCCTAGCCAACCATTTTTGGTGGCTTCCCAGCTTTTGTGCAGTTTTTCGCCATTCTAAAAGGCTGGAATGCCTCTCCAAAGGCTTAGTTAATGGCAGTAAGAGCTTTAAGCTAATAGAGGTGGGTTTCTTGTATTTCTCCCCCTGCCCCCTTTGCCTTGGTCCCACCCATCACTGGGATGCAGCCCCCAAGAGCTTGTCCAAACTTGAATTCAGCCCTCTGGCTGAAAGGGGAACCCCACTCCTGCCTTTGGTCCATGGGATTCATAGAATCACAGAGTAGAGTTGGTACAAGGCCATCGAGTCCAACCCCCTGCTCAATGCAAGTCAAAGCATGCCCGACAGATGGCTGTCCAGCTGCACCTTGAATGTCTCCAGAGTGGGAGAGCTCACCACCTCCCTAGGTAGTTGGATCCATTGTCGTATTACTCTAACAGTCAGGAATTTTTTCCTGATGTGCAGCCAGAACCTGGCTTCCTGTCACTTGAGCCCATGATTCTGTGTCCTGCAATCTGGGATGATCAAGAAGAAATCCTGGCCCTCCTCTGTGTGACAACCTTTCAAGTACTGGAAGAGTGCTATCATATCTCCCCTCAGTCTTCTCTTCTGAAGGCTAAACATGCCCAGTTCTTTCAGTCTCTCCTCATAGGGCCTTGTTGTTTCCAGTCCCCTGATCATCTTTGTTGCCCTTCAATGAACCCTTCCCAGTTTGTCTGCATTCTTCTTAAAGTGTGGTGCCCAGAACTGGACCCAGTACTCAAGATGGGGCCTAACCAGTGCTGAGTAGAGGGGAACTCTACTCAGCACTCTACTTCATTCCTCCCAGTTAGGGATACGAGGTGTTTGAGTTTGACCTGAAGTTTCAGGGTTTTAGTCTCCTTTTGAAGGCCTTCTCCTGGGGAAGGCATTAAATCTCAGGTTGAGGTTCTAGAACCAGAGTGGGGGACTTGACTTGATGAGAGCGTTTGCTATTATTAGTGTACTTTCCCCCTATTTGTCCATCAGGCTCCATCCTTGAGGCATCAACTCAGGGATGGGGACTCGGACTCGAGGACTCCTCGTGAGTCGGACTGAGTCCCCCCTCTGACTCGATTCGGACTCGAGTCCCAATATTTTTAATGGGACTCAAGACTCGACTTGGGACTCGACACCAAGGACTCTTCAACATCCCTGAGTCTGAGGCGGGGACAAGGCTGGGGCAGAGAAGGAAGAAGGGCAGCTTCCTCCCGTGGAGACCCTCCCGCTCCCTCCATGGGCCACTGCCGCCGCCACTTAACCGTTGGCGGGTCCTTCCCTCGTTCCTGCTCTGGCCGCCACCGCCGCCTTCACAGGACTCCTCGAGCTGACCGACCTCTCACCCGCTCCTCCTCCCGCTGCTGGCTCCGCCTGGCCCCGGGCGGGGAAAGCGACGAGGCTTCCTGGGCCAGGACTGAGCACTCCCTCCCTCTTCGTCCGTCCGCCCAGCAGCGCCTCAGCCAGCTTGGAGCAGATCCGACGTGCGGGGTGGGGGCGCGCACAAAGGTAGTTTTGGATCTCAAAACTTTGCATACTTGTGCACCGCCACCACCAATGGCTTTCTGACCAGCAACACAGATAACCCCCTGTTACCTTTTCCCTCTCTGCTCTTGTACCTGTTAGGTCAGTTTGCATTGTTTGGCACTCCAAGCAGATCCGGAGGCTGCATTGTCCCCGCTCCCTAGAGCGTCTCAGCCCCTGCGGGATCCAGCACGCCGCGTAGCCCGGCTCCCTAGAGCGCCTCAGCCCCTGCGTCGTGGTGTGCTGGATCCAGCAGGGGCTGAGACGCTCTAGGGAGTGGGGCGACTGCCTTGCCCCCCCCCCCGCACGTCAGATCTGCTCCAAGCTGGCTGAGGCGCTGCTGGGCGGACGGATGAAGAGGGAGGGGGCGCTCAGTCCTGGCCCAGGAAGCCTCGTCGCTTTCCCCGCCCGGGGCCAGGCGGAGCCAGCAGCGGGAGGAGGAGCGGGTGAGAGGTCGGCCAGCTCGAGGAGTCCTGTGAAGGCGGAGGTGGCGGCCAGAGCAGGAACGAGGGAAGGACCCGCCAACAGTTAAGTGGTGGCGGCGGCAGCCCATGGAGGGAGCGGGAGGGTCTCCGCAGGAGGAAGGGCAGCTCTTCTTCCTCTCGCGGAGACCCTCCTGCTCCCTCCATGGGCCGCCACTTTGGGAGTGACTCGTGACTCGTGACTCGGACTCGTGAGTCACCATTTTGGACCTTGGACTCGAGACTCAACTCGAGACTCGGGTCCAAGACTCGAGACTCGACTCGGGACTCAGGACCAAGGACTCTTCAACATCCCTGCATCAACTGCAGGTATGCTCTGCCCCCCACCCACCAGGTGTCATCAGGCCCCCCTCCTCACCAAGCTCCCCCCCAATCTTCCAAGCATAGCCCCATTTCTCCCAGGCACCTCCCCATGAGGCTCTGGGCATGCAGCAACCTTACTCTTTTTCCTGTAAACCGAAATCCCCCGCCCCCGGTAGTGGTGGTGCAGATAAAGTGACGGTCTTTTGCAGTCCTTACAAAGTTTGGTTTAAAAACAAAAACAAACAAACAAGGACGGAGTACACAGATGGCTTCTGACTAAGCCCTTCTTGTCTAATGGTCTCTCTGCCCCCATCCATCAAGCTAATGGTGTATTGGCTGCAGTGGAGAGCTGCTTGGATCTGTCCTGCATTCATCAAATACTCTATCTGCACTTAGGTTGGTTGTAAATCTCATCACGCCCGAGCCCTTCGCAGATGCAGGGTTCACCCAGAATTAGACATCAGATGCTACCCTTGACACTGACCCTGCCCAGGTCCAAAGCTGTTGGGAACAGGACGGGGCAGGAAGAAGCAAACCGCAGGACTAGCAGTACCTCGATAAACTACAGAACAGAGATGATCTTGCACACCTGATCCCAGGCTTCATCTTCTGTCAGGTGAAGAATCAGACAATCCGAAGAGCAATTTCCTGTTAATCATTCGGGGGCATCTTTGCAATATTAGTTAGCTATACTCGGGCCAGCCAATTAGGAAACACGGTCCACCAGTCACTAGGGCTTGCCCTGTAGCTGCAGGTTAAGGTGAGCAGGGACCTTAGATTAGCTAAACAAAGTTACTTGTCCAAAGCAATGAATATGTCGGCCGGGGCTGGTATCCTGAGCCTGGGGTAGCTTGGCCTCCTGCCCATCTCTTTGAGCTTAGGGTGAAATTTGGTCTCATGGGAAGCTGTGTCTGGGTCTGCTGGCTACTGTACCATTACGGACTGTGATCACACTTGCTAAAAATGCGGGTATGTCTACTTTCACATTGAGAAACATAAACAGCCAGTAGGGTGCCCACACAAACCCTCCGTGAAGGATGGATGAGTCTCACAGAGGCCTCCAGGGAAAAGTAAGGGTGCAGATTATTATCCGAGAACCCTTCCAAAGGAAGTGAGGCAGGTGGCTACCAGGAGGAGGGCCTTTTCTGCTTTGGCACCCTGGTTGTGGAATGAGCTCCTCGAAGAGGCTCGCCTGGCACCTACATTGTACTCTTTCCAGACCGGTGCCAGCTGAAGACCTTTGTATTCTCCCAGGCATTTTAATCATTTTAATCCTGTAGTTGTTTTTAAGTCTGTTATTGTAATTTGAACTGCTGCTGCTGCTGCTGCTAGCTTTGCTGTTTGTTTTTTAGTCTGTGGTTTTAAATCTTATATTTATATTATATTGTATTTTATGGTTTTAACTCTTGTAAACCGCCCAGAGAGCTTTGGCTCTTGGGCGGTATAAAAATGTATTGAATAAATATTATCAGGGAGTGCATCATCGTAGTTTAGATGTATGGAACAGTTTCCCAAGCAACGTGCTGAGAAACCTGTCCCAGAGAGGCCATATTAAAATGAACTGGGGACCAAAGTCAAGGCGAGAATGCACAGAGTGCTGGGCTTGCATCAGAGGAGATATCTCGCTGCCCTTTTGCATCAGCAAAAAATATTTTCTGTGAGCCGTGCTATGTGTTTTTATCTGCATGGCTTTCGCTGGCAATGTTAAGATGATGCACTTTTCTATGATTCTATGATTTCATAATGGGCAGTATCCAATGGGGCCACTGGTTCCGTTGCACTTGTGAGAGCAGTCGCTCCTGCAACAGGGCTTCCGTGCTTCTGCGAACAGCCCCGGAAACGAACGGA
Organism: Shinisaurus crocodilurus; assembly: GCA_021292165.1. Lineage (NCBI taxonomy): Eukaryota > Metazoa > Chordata > Lepidosauria > Squamata > Shinisauridae > Shinisaurus > Shinisaurus crocodilurus. The sequence continues at coordinate 10,609 of JAHFWL010000617.1, forward strand.
ACGCTCATTTCCAGATTGGGACAGGTCAACGTAACTCCCTTCTCTGAGTTCCGCTAGCCTGCCCCGTTCAGGAAATGATGAGCTGAGCATTTCTGCTCGTTTCAGGTTATTTTTAGGAGCGCAAAAGCCCCGTTGCGCAAGTGGTTGCTCCTGTTGCGCACTCGGCCACACTGGAATATTACCCCCTGCGTTGACAGCAGAATAGCAAAGCATGCTTGCTAAATACATTTGTTTTCCACCTCTTCTATGGGCTTCTTATGTGCTGCTCTGTTTTGTGGGGAGCTCCAAAGCATCTCATGATGCAAACCTGACTCCCTACCCAACTCTTTCCAAACCCTTCTGACAATGTTCTAGTTCAAATTGATGTATTTACTCTCGCCCACCCCCACTTCCAATAAAATCCACCAGTTCTGTAAATATTACACCTCTTCCACCGCTACATTTGGTCCAGGGTTCCCCGCCGTTTGTGCCTAGAATATATCTTGAATGAGCGAGCTCAGTACTAAAATCACATGAAGTGATAATCAGGAGAGAGGGCCATTAAGCATGGACAGAGTGCATTTCACGCAGCAGTGAGAAGGCAAGGGAAAGATCCCCACTTCTCCAGAGAGAAGCCTTGTGGAGCACGTAGGAACAAGCATTATAGACTAACATCTGTAACAACAGTCCAACAAACTCAATCCAGAGAAGATGGAGACACTATGGGTTGGGAATTTGGCTGTTTTAGGCAGAGGTTAGCAACTGTACTCCCCCTGAAAGTTTGCAGCTTCGGGGTCCTCCTGGTGGTGAGGAGTGCCTTTTACCAGCTTAGGGTGCAATCCTATGCATGTTTAGACAGAAGAAAAGTCCTACAATTCCCAGTGTTCCCCAGCCAGCAATGCTAGCAGTTCAAAAGGCTAGTGGTTCAAAGTTAGTGGTTCAAAAGGCAACCCTGGAAACTAGCAGGAAATGGTTGTTTCCAGATTGGGACAGGCCTGTGGCTTACGCTGGCTCAGCTTGTCTGAGCGTGGAAAGCTAAGCAGGGTCAAGCCTGGTTATTACTTGGATGGGAGACCCCCTCCTCTAGTTTCCTGCATTGAGCAGGGGGTTGGACTCGATAGCCTTGTAGGCTCCTTCCAACTCTATGATCTATGAAATAATCTATGAAAACTTGCTTCTGCAAGCTCCATTGACCTGCCCCAATCCAGAAACAAACATTTTTATTTGTTTTGGGTCGCTTTTTTGACCGCTAGCTCTCCGTTGAGCAAGTGGTGGGTCTCACCAGCACTGGCCAGCAGACATGGAGACTGCCCAAAGGGCGCAATCCTATGCATGTTTAGACGGGAAAAAGTCCTACAATTCCCAGCATTCTGATGCTGCGAATTGTAGGACTTTCCCCCATCTAAACATGCATAGGACTGTGCCTTAAATATGCAAATGTAGAAATCATAACTAGGATTTATTTACCTTTTGCAGGAGGCGAAGCCAGCTGGTTAATTTCTCATCCAAATAATCTCCAATAAAATAAATTCTGCAGTTATATGTATGTGGGTTTTTTTTTTCCTTTTTGTATTTGTTTTATATAATGTAAAATAAAAAAAATAAAAAATAAAAAAATTAATTCTGCAATTAATTTGCCCCCTGCCATGATTTTCCCCAAAAGCAATGGGGAAAGTGTTTTTTCTAACCTTAATTGCCATGCAGGGAGAGGAGGGGGATTGGGGGAATTGCAGCATGTGGGGAGGGGAAGTTAAGAGTGAGCATGCCAAGTTTGAGGTAGATCCGTCTAAACGTGATGGAGCCTATGCGATGATGCCCCCCACACAACAGTCAGTCATTTAAAAAGTTTCCCTCCCTTTTCACCCCGTCATGTAAAAAGTTTCCCTCCCTTTTCACCCCGTCATGTAAAAAGTTTCCCTCCCTTTTCACCCCCTCAGAGAACATTCTAAATGGCCTAGGGGAGATTTGCATACCCAGCCCTATTGGCCCTTGCAGGAATTCATAGGAACATTCTAAGTGCCATATGGGCTATTTGCATAACTGCTGCTATTGGTTCCTGCAGCAAGTTGGCTCCTGCAGCAATTATGAGGTGAGGCCTATTTGCAGAACTGCAGATATGAGAGTGGGGTGATTTTGCCCCCTTTTTTCACCCCCCTAGGGACGGAATTTCCCAAGATCCTCCCTTAGTGGGGGTCTACGTCATAAAAGCAATGTCCCTTCAAAATTTCACGTTCCTATATTAAACGGTTTGAGCTGGGTGTTGATGAGTCAGTCAGTCAGTCAGTCAGTCAGAACACCTTCTTTTATATATACAGTCATGCCTTGGATTGAGAGCATAATTCGTTCCAGAAACGTGCTTGTAATCCGAAACACTCTTATATCAAAACGAAATTCCCCCAAAAAAATTTGTACAGAGATTTTTAATTTAAGCCGTACTACAGTACTTGCAAGACGACACTTGTATATCAAGTAAAAAATAAATAAATAAATATTTAAAAATTTGCTTGTCTTGCAAAACGCTCTCAAACCAAGTTACTTGTAATCCAAGGTATCAGGCGATCACTCGTGGCCGAGTAAGATTGTCTTCCGGGATAAAAGGAGGAAATTCTAAAGAAGATTGTGTAGACTCTAGCGATGGGTCCGTAAGTGACTGTGGAGGCCAATTCTAGATCCACACAGCTTCCCACAGTGAGGACACAGGTTACCAGATAGAGGATGGTCCTGTAAAGGATTCATTTGACGTGCTTTTCGCTTAGCACGTTTCTCCCTTTCACCTTGCACTCGGGCTTCTTCAAAGTCCATGGAACCTTTGTGAAAGGCCAACCTCCATTTAGATCGTTCATGGGCCAGAGCTTCCCAGTTTTCGATGTTTATATTGCATTTTTTTAGATTAGCCTTATGAACATCTTTAAACCTCTTATATTGACCACCGATATTCCGCTTTCCATCCTTGAGTTGGGAATAAAGTAACTGCTTTGGGAGACGGCAGTCAGGCATTCGAACAACATGACCGGTCCACTGAGTTGGCATTGAAGGATCATTTTTTCAACGCTAGTAGTCTTTTCTTCTTCCAGTACACTGACATTTGTTCTCCTATCTTCCCAAGTAATTCGCAGGATTTTCCGGAGGCAAAGTTGATGAAATCTTTCAAGGAGGTGGAAGTGACGTTTATAGATAGTCCATGTTTCGCAGGCATACAATAAAGTTGGTAATACAATGGCTTCATAAACCAGCATTTTGGTCTCCCGAGTCCCTACAGATATCCCAATCCTTGAACACTCTATGTTTCATTCGAGAAAATGCAGCACTTCTGGAGCTCAGACGATGCTGGATTTCAGTGTCAATGTTAGCTGTAACAGAAAGATAGCTGCCAAGCAAAAAGTAGAGAAAATGATCGACATTTTCCAGTATTGCCCTGCCAGGCTGGATAGATGGCATCACCAAAGGGTTAACTTGCACTTGCTGATGAAGCACTTTGGGTTTTTTGATGTTAAGTGAGAGACCAAGTTTTCCGTATGCTTCTGCAAAAGCATTTAGGATAGTTTGGAGATCATCCTCTGAATGTGCGGAGACCACATTTTCATCAGCATACTGAAGTTCCACAACGGAGGTTGTAATTACCTTACTTTTTGCTTTCAGCCTACTGAGATTAAAAAGCTTTCCATCTGTTCGATATATAATTCCCACACCAGTGGGAAGTTTTCCTTTGACAAGATGTAAAATCATGGCGATGAAAATAGCAAATAATGTTGGGGCGATAACACATCCCTGTTTAACACCTGATCCCACTTTAAATGGAGTACCATGAGAGCTGTTCTTGTCCAAAACCATTGCCGTCATGTTGTCATGGAGAAGTCGCAAGATATTCACAAATTTATTGGGGCATCCAGTTTTCATAAGGATAATCCAGAGAGCTGTTCTGTCTACAGTAATAAATAAATAAATAAATACAGTATCAAAGGCCTTAGCCAAATCAATAAATGCCATATAAAGGGGTTGATTTTGCTCCCGGCATTTTTCTTGGAGCTGACGTGCGTAAAAATCATGTCTACTGTCCCTCTAGAGGGGCAGAAACCATATAAAGAAGGCCCCCCTGAACTTGTACAACATCTTCATAAACTCATCGAAAAAATCTGGATAAGAGAAGAGATCCCAGAAGACTTCTGGGATGCCATAATTATCACCCTCTTTAAGGCCCCTTCCAACTCTATGATCTATGAATCTCTATGAAGGGTGATAGAACAGACTATCCGCTCGCTGAAATGAAATCACAGCACCGTCTTGACTGCAGGAACGGCATGCCGTTCGCTTCTGCAGCTGCTGCTCGGCGAACGAACGAACACGCCCGCCCGGCAGCCTCTGGCAAGCGTGCCAGCCCGCGCCTCGCCTCGCCTCGCCTCCGCGGACACGCGTGGCCGCAGGGCCCTTTCGGAGGGGCTCCCGCCGCGCACGGATCGCCGCCCCGCTCGAGCAACTCCGGCCGCCCGTCGGCTCCCCCGCGCGCCTTACCTCGTGCGCTGCCCGCCCAAGCGACGATCCACGGCGCAGCCCTGCCGCCCCCGGCGCGTGTGAACCTCTGGCAGCGCCGTCGGGGAAGCGCCGCGGCCGGCCTGCCGGGCGGACACACCCCCGGCGTCTACCCGCGCCAAGCCCAGCCCCGCCGTGGAAACTATCGGGGCATTTTTCTCTTAGCTACCGCAGGTAAAATATTTGCTAGGATTCTCGCAAACCGTCTTCTATCTATTTCACATATGGTGAAGGGGGTGCATAATGGGGCAAAAAGGGTTGAGAACCACGGGATTAAGTCCATAAGCAGAGCCCTGATGCTGGATCAGAGCAAGGGTCCCTCCAGTCCAGAATTCTGCTCACACAGCGGCCAACCAGGAAGCCCCCAAGCAGGACCCGAGTGCAACAGCACCCTCCTGCCCATGTTCCCCAGCAGCAACTGGTGTTCACGGGCATCTTGCCTCTGATCCTGGAGGTGACATATCGCCATCATTCAGGACTAGTCGCCCTTGATAGCCTTCTCCTCCTTGGATGTGTCCTGCAGTCCCCTTTTAAAGCCCTCCCAATTGGCGCCTTTGAAGCCTGTGTAGATCTTTGCAGGGCAGCTGGCTTTGATCTTGGTTCTTACTTGGGTTTGCATTCCGTTTCTAACTTCTGGCGGTCAAGACGACGTTTGGCTACGTTACTGTATTTGATGGTTTCCAGCGTGCTTTTGTGACTCGCCTTCTGCTAAAGGGCGGAACAGAAATGGGAGCAAGTCAGAAACATACCGTGTATTGGGAGCGTGGGGGGTGGCCAGGCCGGGACGGTGGTGAGCGCCCCTCCTCAGGCCGCCCGAAGAGGGGAAGAGGCGGCCCGGCGGGGCTGGGCTTGGCGCGGGTAGACGCCGGGGGTGTGTCCGCCCGGCAGGCCGGCCGCGGCGCTTCCCCGACGGCGCTGCCAGAGGTTCACACGCGCCGGGGGCGGCAGGGCTGCGCCGTGGATCGTCGCTTGGGCGGGCAGCGCACGAGGTAAGGCGCGCGGGGGAGCCGACGGGCGGCCGGAGTTGCTCGAGCGGGGCGGCGATCCGTGCGCGGCGGGAGCCCCTCCGAAAGGGCCCTGCGGCCACGCGTGTCCGCGGAGGCGAGGCGAGGCGAGGCGAGGCGCGGGCTGGCACGCTTGCCAGAGGCTGCCGGGCGGGCGTGTTCGTTCGTTCGCCGAGCAGCAGCTGCAGAAGCGAACGGCATGCCGTTCCTGCAGTCAAGACGGTGCTGTGATTTCATTTCAGCGAGCGGAAAGTGCCAAGCTGCGCGCAACTTAAGCGAGTTTGAGATGCCAGTCTGCCCATGTGCAGAGTGCTTTTATGTATGTATGTATGTATGTCAGAAACATACCGTTTCAGGATTTGGCCGTTTTTGTTGCGGCCGTAACACATCAAGAATAGAGAAGCGGCTGTAAAAAGCGTGGGGGGGGGTTGGAGCGTGGGGGGGGGAGAGGAACCTTGGCCGTGTGCTTCGGGGCTTGAAGTCACACATGTGGCCATTCGAAGGGGGGACCCCATAAGATCATTCAGTCCAGGGTCTCCTATGTCCGAGCTGCACCGCTGCCGCCAGAGACGGGCTGCTGTCTGGGGGCGTGTCAAGGCTGTATTTCAACAGGTGCCCTTCGCTTGCCTTAGAGGTGGGCTTAGAGGCAAAGCCCCTGCAGGTACCGGGTTCAAGCCCCGGCACCTCCAGTTACAAGGGACAGGGAGGAGGTGAGGGGGTGCGAGCTCCAGTCCCTAGGGCTGCCTTCCCCAACCTGGCGCGCTCCAGATGTGTTGGACTACAACTCCCAGAATCCCGCAGCCAGCGCCAGGTTGGGGACGGCAGCCCTAGGGGGTCACTCTGCTTGGCAGAGTCCGGTCAATAGGGGGCTAGAGGAGACAAGTTGGGTTGTTATGCACTGTTAGTCCTGCTTAGAGTAGAACCATTGAAATGATTGTTAGATTAACATTGGCTACAACCCATAGTCTGACCTACGACGACAAGGCAGCATCATGAGTTCTGGGGAGTATTTTGGGTTTTCTGGAGGAGACAAGAATACATGACGCCTCCACTGGAAAAATCGATTTCACACCTGGTGTATTTAAGAGGGTCGTGCGTGCTACGCAGGTGAGTTGTAGGCCAAAAACATCTGGGGATCCCAAGGTTGGAGAACACTGGCTTAAACCAATCCCTTGTGCCATTTTCCCCATTCAGATCCTGCCCCTCCCTCCACCCCAAACAATGCTGTAAGGGGAGAAAGACAGGTAACAAGTACCTGTCCCTCCCGCCCCCCACGGTAGCTAATAGTAGCATTGCCGGAGACTCTTTCGGCTTTCAGAAAGGATGTGAAAGCACATGTCTTTAATTTAATTTGTTTACATTATGTAATTGTTTTACTGTTTTTAATGGCCTTGGATTTTATGGCTTTAAATTGTTATGCTCTGCCTTGATGGTTTTTAGCATGCACACACACACACACACACACACAGGTGGTTTATAAATGTTAATAATAATACTCACCCTTCCCCAACCTGCCACCCTTCAGATGTGTTGGACTACGACTCCCATCATCCACACTCATTGGCCATGTCCGCCGGGGATTATGGGAGTTTATTTGTTACATTGATACCCTGTCTTTTTCCTCCAAGAAGTCCAAGTTCATGATCCTGCTCTCCATTTTCTCCTCACAACAACCCTGTGAGGTAGATGAGACTGAGAGTCCGTGGCTGGCCCAAAGTCACCCAGTGGGCTTCATGGCCGAGTGGGGACTAGAACCCAGATCTCCCGAGTCCCAGTCCGACACTCTCACCACAAGGCCACACTGGCTCCCAATGTTGGAGTTGTTGTCAAACACATCTGGAGGGCAGCAAGGCAGGGCAGGTAGCCAAAAGGGCACCGTTTCCCAGAAGTTGAACACTGTTTTGTTTTTTAAAGAACTGAGTAAAATCCAAAGGATATGTTTAACTTAGTATGTTTTTTTAAGAATCACATCCAAACAAGTTCTTCTGGATTAGAAGTGGATGCAGCAGAGGCGGGAGTGGACGAGCCAACATGTTTTGGGTATAGAGGTGACAATGTCTCAGGTTCACAGATGCAGCAGCATCTTCAAGAGAACGGACACAAAACTGTGGATTGCCATTATTTACGTAGCTCCTTTGTAAGCGTACCAAGACCTGAATTATTTGGCGATGTAAGGGACTGCCCCAAAAATCAGTATCCATTCTGGAAAGCCTTGCCTTGGCAAACATGTTGGGTTAAAAGTATTTCATCCTATTAAAAGGATATCTGTAAATGTCGTTTTCCTTTGGACTGGATGAGAGTTTGGCTGGCTGGGGGGGGCATGTTGGGAGTTGTAGGGCTTTTTCCTGTCTAAACACGCATAGGATTGCTCCTTCAGTGGGAATGTGATGGGACAGAAGTATGCAGAATGATGCACAATCAATGTGAAGGCAGAGTTATCCTGTTCCCATTATGCTAGAACTGAACTTGGGTTCACCTATTGAAATTGATTAGCTATGGATTCGGGAAAGGGCCATAGGTCGTGGTGGAGCACTTGCTTTGCGTGCAGAAGGTCCCCAGGTTTGATCCCCGGCATCTCCAGGTAGGGCTAGGAAAGATGGGGGGAGCAGAGGCCTGTCAGTCACTGTGAAGACTCTATGAAACCCCATGTTCAGAGCCGGTTGGATACCAGTTGCTGGGAGACGAGCAGGAAGGAAAGGCTGATGCCTTCATATACCCTCCTTTGAGCTTTCCAGGTGCATTTGGCTGACCACCATTGGAAACAGGACACTGGGATAGATGGCTCCTTGGTCTGATCCAACAGGGTGCTTCTTATATGTCGTGCATGTGGCATTTATTTATGTGGCCATAGTGACGATAGAGGTTTAAAACCAGCCCTGCAGTATTATCCGTGCTAGGGGGAGAAATCCGCCCGCTCCTATAATGGGACTCTTCTGTGTTATCAGACGTGGTTTCAATACGGGAGTACTTCCTGGCAGCTGGTTTTCAAGGGGGTCTGGCTGGCTGGGCTTCTAACAGCCTTTCTTCTGTTTCCTCAAGCTGCAAATCTTTGTCGTCCTTTTCTGTCCAACTGCCCAGAAGCCCTTGCCAAAATCATTTTAACCTTGAGCGGGGGCGGTGGGGGTGGATTTTGCCACGGGGATGGAGCTGGCATGCAAGCTCAACGTTGGCGCATTTGCCCTATTCCCATAACTCATTCCGGTAGCGGGATTTGCGAGTTCCAGCTCGTCAAAATTGGCTTTGGTCGGCTTAGAATGCCTGGGGGGGGGAGAGAACCAAGGTCTCCTGGCCCGGTTCTTCAAGATCCTTTTTCTTTTCTTTTCCCGGAGATGCGGGGGATCGGGTTTCCGCGTGTGAAACGTGTGTTCTGTCTTGGTTCCGTGGTCATTACTTTTGTTCTGCATGAGCTAGTACAGCCTTGCCCAAGCTGATGCCCGCCGGAGGTGTTGGATCACAACTCCCATCATCCCCAGCCAGCAGGCTGGCTGGGGATGATGGGAGTTGTGATCCAACACCTCCGGCGGGCATCAGCTTGGGCAAGGCTGTACTAACGTATCGTTTGGTCCCCACAATCTCCTTCCCATGCTCTACCTTCTTTCCCTCCTCCTCCTCCTCCGCTCAGCTGCCTTCTCCAGCAAAGCTTTTCCTCACCCCATTACCGCTTCCTCGCCTGCTTCTCCCCCGCCACTCACTCTGCTGCGGTCTCCCCCACCCGTTTCCCCCTTTCTTGCCTTCTCCATCTCTGCTGAGCTCCCAAATATCTTCTCTGCAGCGTACAGTACTTGGCTGGCGCGTGACATCCGTGTCAAATCAGTGTTAATTTACTGGTGCCAGTCGAGGCAAACCTTTCCTGCAGTCAGATGGCCTCTGATGAAGGTGGTTAGAGGTTTTTTAAGCAAAGACCACCTGTCAGGAGTGCTGTAGAACTGGCTTTCCTGCACCGGGAGGGGGCTGGACTGGATAACCTTTGAGGTCCCTTCCACCTCCTCTGACTCTTAGCATGTGATCTCATGGGTCAAGAAGAAAAATCCATATGAACCTGCAATCCGCTTTTTAGCACGTTTTGAAAAAGATAGCAAAACATGGTTTGTTAAAGGAAAGAAGCATTCGGTGTAAATCCTACTCAGAGTAGACCCCTGGAATGGAAGGGCACTCAAATCCTTAATGTGGACATGATCCGCAATGCAAAACATGGTTTGTTAAAGGAAAGAAGCATTCGGTGTAAATCCTACCAAGAGTAGACCCCTGGAATGGAAGGGCACTCAAATCCTTCATGTGGACATGATCTGCAATATTTTCATGCGTTCTACTCTAAGTAGGACCCAGGTCGGTTTTTGTTATGACATTGACTATCTTTTCCAGTTTGTACTCCATTCACTCCAAACCTTGCCATTTCATTCTCCTAAAGGGCTGCATTTCAATGGCAAGAAAAGGCAGCTTTTTAGCACGTTTTGAAAAAGATAGCAAAACATGGTTTGTTAAAGGAAAGAAGCATTCGGTGTAAATCCTACTCAGAGTAGACCCCTGGAATGGAAGGGCACTCAAATCCTTAATGTGGACATGATCCGCAATGTTTTCATGCGTTCTACTCTAAGTAGGACCCAGGTTGGTTTTTGTTATGACATTGACTATCTTTTCCAGTTTGTACTCCATTCACTCCAAACCTTGCCATTTCATTCTCCTGAAGGGCTGCATTTCAGTGGCAAGAAAAACATGGTTTGTTAAAGGAAAGAAGCATTCGGTGTAAATCCTACTCAGAGTAGACCCCTGGAATGGAAGGGCACTCAAATCCTTAATGTGGACATGATCCGCAATGTTTTCATGCGTTCTACTCTAAGTAGGACCCAGGTTGGTTTTTGTTATGACATTGACTATCTTTTCCAGTTTGCACTCCATTCACTCCAAACCTTGCCATTTCATTCTCCTGAAGGGCTGCATTTCAATGGCAAGAAAAGGCAGCTTTTTAGCACGTTTTGAAAAAGATAGCAAAACATGGTTTGTTAAAGGAAAGAAGCATTCGGTGTAAATCCTACTCAGAGTAGACCCCTGGAATGGAAGGGCACTCAAATCCTTAATGTGGACATGATCCGCAATGTTTTCATGCGTTCTTCTCTAAGTAGGACCCAGGTTGGTTTTTGTTATGACATTGACTATCTTTTCCAGTTTGTACTCCATTCACTCCAAAGCTTGCCATTTCGTTCTCCTGAAGGGCTGCATTTCAATGGCAAGAAAAGGCAGCTTTTTAGCACGTTTTGAAAAAGATAGCAAAACATGGTTTGTTAAAGGAAAGAAGCATTCGGTGTAAATCCTACTCAGAGTAGACCCCTGGAATGGAAGGGCACTCAAATACTTCATGTGGACATGATCCGCAATGTTTTCATGCGTTCTACTCTAAGTAGGACCTGGGTTGGTTTTTGTTATGACATTGACTATCTTTTCCAGTTTGTACTCCATTCACTCCAAACCTTGCCATTTCATTCTCCTGAAGGGCTGCATTTCAGTGGCAAGAAAAGGCAGGTTTTTAGCACGTTTTGAAAAAGTTAGCAAAACATGGTTTGTTAAAGGAAAGAAGCATTCGGTGTAAATCCTACTCAGAGTAGACCCCTGGAATGGAACGGCACTCAAACAGTTAATGTTGACATGATCCGCAATGTTTTCATGCGTTCTACTCTAAGTAGGACCCAGGTTGGTTTTTGTTATGACATTGACTATCTTTTCCAGTTTGTACTCCATTCACTCCAAACCTTGCCATTTTATTCTCCTGCAGGGCTGCATTTCAATGGCAAGAAAAGGCAGCTTTTTAGCACGTTTTGAAAAAGATAGCAAAACATGGGTTGTTAAAGGAAAGAAGCATTCGGTGTAAATCCTACTCAAGGTAGACCCCTGGAATGGAAGGGCACTCAAATCCTTAATGTGGACATGATCCGAAATGTTTTCATGCGTTCTACTCCAAATAGGACCCAGGTTGGTTTTTGTTATGACATTGACTATCTTTTCCAGTTTGTACTCCATTCACTCCAAACCTTGCCATTTCATTCTCCTGAAGGGCTGCATTTCAATGGCAAGAAAAGGCAGGTTTTTAGCACGTTTTGAAAAAGTTAGGAAAACATGGTTTGTTAAAGGAAAGAAGCATTCGGTGTAAATCCTACTCAGAGTAGACCCCTGGAATGGAAGGGACCTCAAATCCTTAATGTGGGCATGATCCACAATGTTTTCATGCGTTTTACTCTAAGTAGGACCCAGGTTGGTTTTTGTTATGACATTGACTATCTTTTCCAGTTTGTACTCCATTCACTCCAAACCTTGCCATTTCATTCTCCTGAAGGGCTGCATTTCAATGGCAAGAAAAGGCACCTTTTTAGCACGTTTTGAAAAAGATAGCAAAACATGGTTTGTTAAAGGAAAGAAGCATTCGGTGTAAATCCTACTCAGAATAGACCCCTGGAATGGAACGGCACTCAAACCATTAATGTTGACATGATCCGCAATGTTTTCATGCGTTCTACTCTAAGTAGAACCCAGGTTGGTTTTTGTAATGACATTCACTATCTTTTCCAGTTTGCACTCAATTCTCTCTAAACCTTGCCATTTCATTCTCCTGAAGGGCTGCATTTCAATGGCAGGAAAAGTTAGGTTTTTAGCACGTTTTGAAAAAGATAGCAAAACATGGTTTTTTAAAGAAAAAAAGCATTCGGTGTAAATCCTTCTCAGAGTAGACCCTTGGAATGGAACGGCACTCAAACCATTAATGTTGACATGATCCGCAATGTTTTCATGCGTTCTACTCTAAGTAGGACCCAGGTTGGTTTTTGTTATGACATTGACTATCTTTTCCAGTTTGCACTCAATTCACTCCAAGCCTTGCCATTTCATTCTCCTGAAGGGCTGCATTTTGATGGCAAGAAAAGGCAGGTTTTTAGCACGTTTTGAAAAAGATAGCAAAACATGGTCTGTTAAAGGAAAAAATCATTCGGTGTAAATCCTACTCAGAGTAGACCCTTGGAATGGAACGGCACTCAAACCATTAATGTTGACATGATCCGCAATGTTTTCACGCGTTCTACTCTAAGTAGAACCCAGGTTGGTTTTTGTTATGACATTGACTATCTTTTCCAGTTTGCACTCAATTCACTCCAAGCCTTGCCATTTCATTCTCCTGCATTTCAATGGCAAGAAAAGGCAGCTTTTTAGCACGTTTTGAAAAAGATAGCAAAACGTGGTTTGTTAAAGGAAAAAAGCATGCCATGTAAATCATACTCAGAGTAGACCCCTGGAATGGAAGGGCACTGAAATCATTAATGTCTGCATGATCCACAATGTTTTCATGCGTTCTACTCTAAGTACGACCCAGGTTGGTTTTTTCTATGACATTGACTATCTTTTCCAGTTTGCACTCAATTCTCTCCAAACCTTGCCATTTCATTCTCCTGAAGGGCTACATTTCAATGGCAGGAAAAGGCAGGTTTTTAGCACGTTTTGGAAAAGATAGCAAAACATGGTTTGTTAAAGGAAAAAAGCATGCGGTGTAAATCCTACTCATAGTAGACCCTTGGAATGGAACGGCACTCCAACCATTAATGTTGACATGATCCGCAATGTTTTCATGCGTTCTACTCTAAGTAGAACCCAGGTTGGTTTTTGTTATGACATTGACTATCTTTTCCAGTTTGCACTCAATTCACTCCAAACCTTGCCATTTCATTCTCCTGAAGGCCTGCATTTCAATGGCAAGAAAAGGCAGCTTTTTAGCACGTTTTGAAAAAGTTAGCAAAACATGGTTTGTTAAAGGAAAGAAGCATTCGGTGTAAATCCTACTCAGAGTAGACCCCTGGAATGGAACGGCACTCAAACAGTTAATGTTGACATGATCCGCAATGTTTTCATGCGTTCTACTCTAAGTAGGACCCAGGTTGGTTTTTGTTATGACATTGACTATCTTTTCCAGTTTGTACTCCATTCACTCCAAACCTTGCCATTTTATTCTCCTGCAGGGCTGCATTTCAATGGCAAGAAAAGGCAGCTTTTTAGCACGTTTTGAAAAAGATAGCAAAACATGGGTTGTTAAAGGAAAGAAGCATTCGGTGTAAATCCTACTCAAGGTAGACCCCTGGAATGGAAGGGCACTCAAATCCTTAATGTGGACATGATCCGAAATGTTTTCATGCGTTCTACTCCAAATAGGACCCAGGTTGGTTTTTGTTATGACATTGACTATCTTTTCCAGTTTGTACTCCATTCACTCCAAACCTTGCCATTTCATTCTCCTGAAGGGCTGCATTTCAGTGGCAAGAAAAGGCAGGTTTTTAGCACGTTTTGAAAAAGTTAGCAAAACATGGTTTGTTAAAGGAAAGAAGCATTCGGTGTAAATCCTACTCAGAGTAGACCCCTGGAATGGAACGGCACTCAAACAGTTAATGTTGACATGATCCGCAATGTTTTCATGCGTTCTACTCTAAGTAGGACCCAGGTTGGTTTTTGTTATGACATTGACTATCTTTTCCAGTTTCTACTCCATTCACTCCAAACCTTGCCATTTTATTCTCCTGCAGGGCTGCATTTCAATGGCAAGAAAAGGCAGCTTTTTAGCACGTTTTGAAAAAGATAGCAAAACATGGGTTGTTAAAGGAAAGAAGCATTCGGTGTAAATCCTACTCAAGGTAGACCCCTGGAATGGAAGGGCACTCAAATCCTTAATGTGGACATGATCCGAAATGTTTTCATGCGTTCTACTCCAAATAGGACCCAGGTTGGTTTTTGTTATGACATTGACTATCTTTTCCAGTTTGTACTCCATTCACTCCAAACCTTGCCATTTCATAGTCCTGAAGGGCTGCATTTCAGTGGCAAGAAAAGGCAGGTTTTTAGCACGTTTTGAAAAAGTTAGGAAAACATGGTTTGTTAAAGGAAAGAAGCATTCGGTGTAAATCCTACTCAGAGTAGACCCCTGGAATGGAAGGGACCTCAAATCCTTAATGTGGGCATGATCCACAATGTTTTCATGCGTTTTACTCTAAGTAGGACCCAGGTTGGTTTTTGTTATGACATTGACTATCTTTTCCAGTTTGTACTCCATTCACTCCAAACCTTGCCATTTCATTCTCCTGAAGGGCTGCATTTCAATGGCAAGAAAAGGCACCTTTTTAGCACGTTTTGAAAAAGATAGCAAAACATGGTTTGTTAAAGGAAAGAAGCATTCGGTGTAAATCCTACTCAGAATAGACCCCTGGAATGGAACGGCACTCAAACCATTAATGTTGACATGATCCGCAATGTTTTCATGCGTTCTACTCTAAGTAGAACCCAGGTTGGTTTTTGTAATGACATTCACTATCTTTTCCAGTTTGCACTCAATTCTCTCTAAACCTTGCCATTTCATTCTCCTGAAGGGCTGCATTTCAATGGCAGGAAAAGTTAGGTTTTTAGCACGTTTTGAAAAAGATAGCAAAACATGGTTTTTTAAAGAAAAAAAGCATTCGGTGTAAATCCTTCTCAGAGTAGACCCTTGGAATGGAACGGCACTCAAACCATTAATGTTGACATGATCCGCAATGTTTTCATGCGTTCTACTCTAAGTAGGACCCAGGTTGGTTTTTGTTATGACATTGACTATCTTTTCCAGTTTGCACTCAATTCACTCCAAGCCTTGCCATTTCATTCTCCTGAAGGGCTGCATTTTGATGGCAAGAAAAGGCAGGTTTTTAGCACGTTTTGAAAAAGATAGCAAAACATGGTCTGTTAAAGGAAAAAATCATTCGGTGTAAATCCTACTCAGAGTAGACCCTTGGAATGGAACGGCACTCAAACCATTAATGTTGACATGATCCGCAATGTTTTCACGCGTTCTACTCTAAGTAGAACCCAGGTTGGTTTTTGTTATGACATTGACTATCTTTTCCAGTTTGCACTCAATTCACTCCAAGCCTTGCCATTTCATTCTCCTGCATTTCAATGGCAAGAAAAGGCAGCTTTTTAGCACGTTTTGAAAAAGATAGCAAAACGTGGTTTGTTAAAGGAAAAAAGCATGCCATGTAAATCATACTCAGAGTAGACCCCTGGAATGGAAGGGCACTGAAATCATTAATGTCTGCATGATCCACAATGTTTTCATGCGTTCTACTCTAAGTACGACCCAGGTTGGTTTTTTCTATGACATTGACTATCTTTTCCAGTTTGCACTCAATTCTCTCCAAACCTTGCCATTTCATTCTCCTGAAGGGCTACATTTCAATGGCAGGAAAAGGCAGGTTTTTAGCACGTTTTGGAAAAGATAGCAAAACATGGTTTGTTAAAGGAAAAAAGCATGCGGTGTAAATCCTACTCAGAGTAGACCCTTGGAATGGAACGGCACTCCAACCATTAATGTTGACATGATCCGCAATGTTTTCATGCGTTCTACTCTAAGTAGAACCCAGGTTGGTTTTTGTTATGACATTGACTATCTTTTCCAGTTTGCACTCCATTCACTCCAAACCTTGCCATTTCATTCTCCTGAAGGGCTGCATTTCAATCGCAGGAAAAGGCAGGTTTTTAGCACGTTTTGAAAAAGATAGCAAAACATGGTTTGTTAAAGGAAAAAAGCATTCGGTGTAAATCCTACTCAGAGTAGACCCTTGGAATGGAACGGCACTCAAACCATTAATGTTGACATGATCCGCAATGTTTTCATGCGTTCTACTCTAAGTAGAACCCAGGTTGGTTTTTGTTATGACATTCACTATCTTTTCCAGTTTGCACTCAATTCACTCCAAACCTTGCCATTTCATTCTCCTGAAGGGCTGCATTTCAATGGCAAGAAAAGGCAGCTTTTTAGCACGTTTTGAAAAAGATAGCAAAACATGGTTTGTTAAAGGAAAGAAGCATTCGGTGTAAATCCTACTCAGAGTAGACCCCTGCAATGGAAGGGCACTCAAATCCTTAATGTGGACATGATCCGCAATGTTTTCATGCGTTCTACTCTAAGTAGGACCCAGGTTGGTTTTTGTTATGACATTGACTATCTTTTCCAGTTTGTACTCCATTCACTCCAAACCTTGCCATTTCATTCTCCTGAAGGGCTGCATTTCAGTGGCAAGAAAAGGCAGGTTTTTAGCACGTTTTGAAAAAGATAGCAAAACATGGTTTGTTAAAGGAAAGAAGCATTCGGTGTAAATCCTACTCAGAGTAGACCCCTGGAATGGAAGGGCACTCAAATCCTTAATGTGGACATGATCCGCAATGTTTTCATGCGTTCTACTCTAAGTAGGACCCAGGTTGGTTTTTGTTATGACATTGACTATCTTTTCCAGTTTGTACTCCATTCACTCCAAACCTTGCCATTTCATTCTCCTGAAGGGCTGCATTTCAGTGGCAAGAAAAGGCAGGTTTCTAGCACGTTTTGAAAAAGATAGCAAAACATGTTTTGTTATAGGAAAGAAGCATTCGGTGTAAATCCTACTCAGAGTAGACCCTTGGAATAGAAGGGCACTGAAATCATTAATGGGGGCATGATCCGCAATGTTTTCATGTGTTCTACTCCAAGTAGGACCCAGATTGGTTTTTCTTATGACATTGACTATCTCTTCCAGTTTGTACACAATTCAATCCAAACCTTGCCATTTCATTCTCCTGAGTGGCTGCATTTCAATGGCAAGAAAAGGCAGGTATTTAGCACATTTTGAAAAAGATAGCAAAACATGGTTGGTTAAAGGGAAAAAAGCATTTGGTGTAAATCCTACTCAGTGTAGACCCTTGGAATGGAACGGCACTCAAACCATTAATGTTGACATGATCCGCAATGTTTTCATGCGTTCTACTCTAAGTAGAACCCAGGTTGGTTTTTGTTATGACATTCACTATCTTTTCCAGTTTGTAGTCAATTCACTCCAGACCTTGCCATTTCATTCTCCTGAAGGACTGCATTTCAATGCCAAGAAAAGGCAGGTTTTTGGCACGTTTTGAAAAAGATAGCAAAACATAGTGTATTATTGGAGAAAAGCATTCGGTATAAATCCTACTCAGAGTTAACCCTTGGAATGGAAGGGCACTCAAATCATTAATGTGGACATGATCCACAATGTTTTCATGCATTCTACTCTAAGTAGGACCCAGGTTGGTTTTGTTATGACATTGACTATCTTTTCCAGTTTGTACCCAATTCACTCCAAACCTTGCCATTTCATTCTCCTGAGTGGCTGCATTTCAATGGCAGGAAAAGGCAGGTTTTTAGCACGTTTTGAAAAAGATAGCAAAACATGGTTTGTTAAAGGAATAATACACCATGTTTTGCTATCTTTTTCAAAATGTGCCAAAAACCTGCCTTTTCTTGCCATTGAAATGCAGTCCTTCAGGAGAATGAAATGGCAAGGTTTGGAGTGAATTGAGTGCAAACTTGAAAAGATTGCCAATGTCATAACAAAAACCAACCAGGTTCCTGCTTAGAGTAGAACACATGAAAACATTGCGGATCATGTCCACATTAATGATTTGAGTGCCCTTCCATTCCAAGGGTCTACTCTGAGTAGGATTTGCACCGAATGCTTTTCTCCAATAATACACCATGTTTTGCTATCTTTTTCAAAACGTGCTAAAAACCTGTCTTTTCCTGCCATTGAAATGCAGGAATCTTCTGGAGATTGAAATGGCAAGGTATGGAGTGAATTGAGTACAAACTGGAAAAGATAGTCAATGTCATAACAAAAACCAACCTGGGTCCTACTTAGAATAGAATGCATGAAAACATTGGCAAGAAAAGGCAGGTTTTGGGTACATTTTGATTAGGAAAGTAGGGGCGCAACTGCCTCATCAGATGGAGCTGATGCAGCGCCGCCCGGCTCACAGACATTTTTTGATCATGCAAACAGGCTTGTAGGCTTACTACCTCAGCTGGTGAGAACTTGATTTACTGTTGTGCATGGAATTTCTGTGTAGGAAAAAGCATGCACACCATGTATACACTGTCATATGTAAAGAGCATGTGCATCTATTTTACCTTGTGTATACAAGTTTGGGAAATGACTGAGCACCGCTTCCTGGAGTGCCACATGTACATACAGTGAAACATGTCTTTTTCATACAATGATCCACAGGTGTTGTAGGTGCTTTTCTTACATTCAAATGATGCTGTGTGAAGTGGCCTTATTCTCAAGAGGAAAAAGTGGGGGAAATAGTACATCTGCCAGTACTCACTTTTGCCCCCAGTTTGGTCAACAAAAAAAGAGACAGTTAGGACCTGTCTGGGATTACTGCATGTTGGTGGAGGAGGACCCTAGGGATGAAGTAAAAAAGAGAGAGAAAGAGAGAGAGAGAGAGAGAGGATTCACATAGCTTCACAGGCTGCTGCTCTTACCTGACATTCTTGCCCAAGAGAGATGTAAGGAGGATGCAGGAAAGAGCTCTTGGCAACTGTCAGTATTGCCCTATTGTGGCCATCTCAATCTTTGAGAACTATTGGCTTAGAAAACTGTTGTGAGCTATCTAATTTAGCATCTGGTGCAGAAACCTAGTCTCTATTGATTGATCCAACAGCCAGAGGAATCATGTGCGTAGATTGCTACACATATGCCTCACAGCAGGGTTTTGCCTTGGATATTAACATCTCATGAATCACTGATGAAAATGAAGTATTATACACACACACACACACACACACACTCTAACCCCCCCCCAAAAAAAAAACTGATGTGGAGGAATCTATTAGCCTAGTTCTTTTGTTACATGCTTGTGATGATAACACTACTGTTAACCTTAATATCCTAGTTCTTAGATTTGTACATTGCATTGATAAGGATGGAGTGGAGTGGATCTCCAAACTACTGCAGTGATTCCCAAATGGCGGGTTCAGATTTATTTATTTATTTATTTATTATATTTATACCCCGCCTTTTTTCCTTCAAGGAACCCAAGGCGGCTTACATAATCCTCCTCCTCTTCATTTTATCCTCACAACAACCCTGTGAGGTAGGTTAGGCTGAAAGTCAGTGACTGGCCCAAAGTCACCCAGTGAGTTTCATGGCCAAGCAGGGACTAGAACCCGGATCTCCCGAGTCCCAGTCCAACACTCTCACCACTACGCCACACTGGCTCTTACTTAGATGTAAGTCCTACTGAGCTCAGTGGGGCTTACTGTCGGGTATGTGGATATAGGATTGCAGCCTTATTAAAAAACAAACTTGATGGCAGGTCTTCCTAGAAACTTAGTTTAATGAATATTTACATAATAAACAAAATAGGATTCATAAGAGCATAACATAGACAAAAATGCAATATTGGTAGTGGTATGAAGGAAAAGCATTTCAAAAAGCTTTCAAAAGATTTTTAAGGAGTAGCTCTTTAGGAGAGCAATCCTATTGTCCCTGGGAGAGCATCCCAGGGACACCAGGACAGGTTATAAACTCCCTCTGAGGTTGGACACAGCACTCCGACCTTGGAAGGGGAAGTTGGAGGTCCTATCCCAGACCACTCCAGCTCACAGAGAGAACTGCACCAGCTGCCACTAGTATAACTGGGTTGCGGGGGGGGGGGGAGGTGTTAGATTGCCATTTGTCAGCAAAGAACTGGAGAAAAATACTTCTGAATGTAAGAGCTTGGGAAGGAATTTATAGATTGAATCATTTGATTGGGATCATCATCCCATCATGAAGATCGAGGCGGGAATCAATAGGGAGTGAATTAAATTGAACTTAGACTTGCTTCTGAGGATTGCACTGTTAATTTTAAACATTTGGGAAATACTGCATGATTGTTTCCCCTCTTCTCATCTGAGTTTTATTTTTCTAAGCAGTCAGACAATTTGGCCTTCATTTGGAAAGTTTCCTTAATATACCGGTACTACTTTTCTCAATGGAAGTTTTACATACTGCAAAATGTGATGGTTTTATCTGTTATTTCACTTGTCAGCATATGTTCCCTAGTCACCAGTAGCATTTTTTGAAATAAAGTTTCTGGTTGAAACACAGAATTCTTCTGTGTGTATTTCCTCCTCTATTAACCATACATTCCTGGAAAAAGCTCAGTTTGAACAAACAGATCACTATATTCAGTGTATGCAGTATCGGTGTATGTATGATGCATATGTGTGCATGAATATTACAGTGAGTTGGTATTGGAACCTGGCAGTATGCATTGGAAACAGACTCAAGGGAACAAGAGAACATCAGGACCTGACATTTATCAGTTAATTTTTATCCTGCCTGCCCTGCCCTGCCCTGAATGCAATAAAGTTTTAGCCATGTGAGACTGATTAGGCTGAGAGAAAGCAAGTCCACACTGCCCAAGTTCACTGCTGAACAAGGATCTAAATCTCGGGTTTACCAACTTCCTACCTGCTGGGAGAATGACATTCAGTGTGCTGCTTTAGAAGGGAAAGCATAGAATATTCTGCACCCTAGTAGGAGTCTGAACTAGCTCAATTGCTGTGGTCAGGCAGGAAAAGACTGTAAATTAGCGTTGGTTTAGGGACCTGGGAGTGAAAGACACTGCAACAGAAAATGATGCTGTACTTAGTATTGACAGTTTCACCTTTTCTCTCACTGGTGATATATGTTCATTGTATGAAGATGCTTTGGACGGACTCATTTACATAAGTACAGTAATACCTTGGATTGCAAGTAACTTGGTTTGAGAGCGTTTTGCAAGACAAGCAAATTTTTAAATATTTATTTAATTTTTTGTGACTTGATATACAAGCGACGTCTTGCAATACAAGTACTGTAGTACGGCTTAAATTAAAAATCTCTGTACAAATTTTTTTGGGGGGATTTCGTTTTGATATAAGAGTGTTTTGGATTACAAGCACGTTTCCAGAACGAATTATGCTCTCAATCCAATGCATGACTGTATCAACATTGCTAGGGTGCTTACACACTGATCCAGTTCTCATGATCAAAACAAGCCATGTCGTCTGAACCTGGGTGGCATGGCTTGTTTGAGGGGGGAAACGACCCTCAAATAACCCATGGCCTGTTGTTGGGTTGTTAGTGGGTGGTTTTCCCCTCAAACTATCTAGAAAGAGATCTGAAATTTGGTACACATGTACTCCAAGATACCTGGATTACTAGAAAAGTCTGAAAACAGAACATGTATCTCCCTTGAAATGGGAGACCTGAAGAGTACCCCCAAATGTTGCCATCACACAAGCTAGAAAAGGAGATTTGGTATATGTAATCCAAGATGCCCTGAGAACCAGAAAATACAGAAATGGGACAATTTCATTCAATAGTCAAAATGTTACTTCATCATAAAGGCCAGCCCGCTGCACACGAATTCATACCTGAGATAGAATGCTGGGCAGAGGCTATCCCCATGCCTTTTCATACACTTCAATTAGCCTTGGAGACTGTGATGGCCACTGCACAAATAACAGTATCTATATGACTTGCAAATTGTGACCTACTTTTACTAGAAAATAAAGATATTTGTTAAATAAAACCTATTTGCTCCATTCTTAAATGTAGATGTCACAGGAACAAGTACGTAATTGTGCATATTTAGTGGGGGGGGGGAACAGATGCAAACTAGTACCAGTCCTATGTATACTTACCTGTAAGCCCCATTGGCCTTAAAAGCACTTACTGTACTTCCAATACATAGGATTGGGCCGCTTATCTTGGCAAGATTGATGCATTACTCACACCAAGATATCAAAGATAGGGAGCAGGATCTTGGGTTTGAGAGGTGGGTTTTGGCTGGTAACCTAGACTGAAGCTCATTAATGACTCACTGAGACAGAGGTTGAGAACAAGGCTGAACCTAATTTTGGGATATAGGGGCATGTAAACTTCAGTTCCTTATTCAGGCTGCTCATTCAGCTGTGTCAAATAAAGAACTGGGAAACAGGAAACAACTTCAGCCTGTTTGGAAGCAGGAAAATTTATTTATTTATTTATTATATTTATGAATCACCCATCTGGCCAGACATCCAGCCACTCTGAGCGATGTACAGTCCAATAAAATACAAGGGGGGAACACACACACACAGAGACAGTATAAAACAAAAACAGTACAAAACTTAAAAATCCTAACCCACCCCATATTCCCACCTGAAAAGCCACATTTTTAATGACCAGCGAAAGCTAATCAAGGAAGGGGCATGGTAGAGGTCACTGGGGAGAGAGTTCCATAAATTGGGGGCTGCCACAGAAAAGGCCCTCCTCCTAGTCCCCACCAGCCTGGTTTCTCTGGCTGATGGGACAGGGAGAAGGCTGTCCATGGCAGATCTTGTTGAGCGGCCTACTTGATGTTGCTGGAGGCACTCCTTGAGATAAACTGGACTGGAGCTGTACAGGGTTTTAAAGGTCAACGCCAACACCTTGAATTTGGCTCGGCAAACAACTGGTAGCCAGTGCAACTCTTTGAGTACTGGAGTGATGTGATCACGCCAGCTGCAGCCTTTAACCAGGCGAGCTGCTGCATTCTGTACCAGCTGCAACTTCCGAACCGTCTTCCAGGGTAACCCCATGTAGAGCGCATTACAGTAGTCTAGGCGAGAGGAACCCAAGGCATGAACCACTGATGGGAGCAGATGATTAGGAAGGTAGGGGCGCAACTGCCGCATCAGATGGAGCTGATAAAGCGCCGCCCGGCTCACAGACAGCTGACACTTGAGCCTCCATGGACAGCTGGGAGTCTAGAATGACTCCCAAGCTGCGGACCTGGTCCTTCAGGGGTATACGTACCCCATTCAGCACCAGGTCAACATCCCCTAACCTTCCCTTGTCTCCCACCAGCAGTACCTTGGTCTTGTCGGGGTTCAGTTTCAGCATGTTCCTTCCCATCCAGCCACCCACTGCCTCCAGGCACTTGGACAGGGTTTCAACAGCCAACCTTGGTGAGGACTTGAAGGAGAGGTAGAGCTGTGTGTCATCCGCATATTGATGACAGCACACCCCAAACCTCCTGATGATAGCTCCCAGCAGCTTTAGGTAGATGTTAAATAACATTGGGGAGAGGATGGAACCCTGCGGCATCCCACAAATGAGCGGCCGAGGGTCCAAAGCCTCCTTCCCAAGAACTACCCTCTGGTACCTTCCAGAGAGGAAGGACCGGAACCACTGCAATACAGTGCCTCCCACGCCCAACCCCTCCAGGCGGTCCAGGAGGATACCGTGGCCAACAGTATCAAAAGCCGCTGAGAGATCGAGGAGGACTAGAAAAGAGCATTTGCCCCTATCCAAAGCCCTCCTCATATCATCCACCAAGGCCGTTTCTGTCCGATGCATACTTACTGCTTCCCATTGCATCATGGTAAGGCCATCCTTATCTTCCCCAGCATGCCTTGACTGAGTAATTTTCAACAGGCTCTGCCAGTGGAACCACCAAAATCTCATACCTCTGCCCCCTTTTCAGTTAAAATGTGCTTTTGGATCTGCTGACCACTGTTTTTAAAGATGATAACCCCATGAGATAGTGCAAAGTATCTTTCTCACACCACCATTGAGACAGAAAATGGCTAGTGACAAACCTCTGCTGGTTTTTTGTTTTATTTGGGATCTTCATTTGACATTAGTCTCCTTCACACATTTCTTATGTGAAGGGGTCATCATGTGGTTACTGGCACCACTTCCAGATGTCCACAAGTTAGCCTGGTTGTCTGCAGTGAAGAACCCTACAAGTGAGCTGCATTTAATTAAGCACAAAGCTTAAGCTTTTGAGGAGGTGATGTAAGCAGCAATTTAACTAGACAGATTTGCTGCAACCTGAGGCACTTTTGTATGCGGTTTCTTTTGCTGTTCTGTCTGTTTTCAACATGACTATATGAAGATTTCAGGTATTTGTAAAATGAATTATTTGAAACATCTGTATCAAATAATACAGAGCATTATGTAATTGCTCTGTCTGCATCTTGCCAACAATTATGTGTGTACTGTGTAGTATTGCCGTGGAGTCCTCTTTCTTCTGGTGTTATATTTCACCAATAAAGCTGAAGAAGGCGATATCTCTTAGAACTTTTGTTAGAAAGTTTTTGTGACTATCTCTCAATTTCACCTCCCATCTGATATGTGATTATCATGATCCAAAGCGATTGCGTCCTCCCAGCTGCAATAAGGAGGATAATTGCATTCCTAGGTAGTTCCTGGCAGTGCTGGCTTCAGGTTTCTGAGGGCCCTTAGACAAGAAACTCTCCATGGGCCCCCTCCCTCAATCAGTCTACCTTCCAGCCACCATTGTCACTAGCTGCTATTGTGCCTCATCCTCTTTCTCATCATTGCTACCACTTGCTTGCTTGCGAGGCAGAGAGCCCATGAGCAAGTAGACAGTGGCATCTCCTGCTTCTCCTCCTCAACACCATCATTGTCTGGGCCAAAGCAAGAGGCAGGTGAACAAACAGGTTGCAATGGTGAAGAGGAGAAGTACATCCAGTGGCCCCTTTTCAGTGCTGCTGGGGTGTGGGTCCTCAGCAGACGCCCAACTGTGCCTACCCCTTGATGTCGGCCCTGGTTCTTGGGGATAGAGAAGTGGGATTGCACTAGTCTATCATCATGATTCTATCCTCCTGATCAGGTGCCCCATCCAGCAGTCATCCAGTTTTGAGTATGTGTATCTGAAGGAGGATACTTGGGAGAGAACAGGGATTCCATTGGTGTACTATCCACCCTGCTGCCTACCAGTCTCCCTTCCTGAGCTAGCTGGGTAGTCTCAGTGGTGGTGCTGGAGTCCCCTAAGCTTGTCAGGCTGGGGCACTTCAACATACACACCCTATCAAGAGTAGCTCAGGACTTCATGATCTCCATGGTTGCCATGGATCTGTGCAGGTTGGTTTCTGGCCCGCTCATTCGGCAAAGCATATTCTTCATCTGATTTTCTGTGCTGGGTGGGATGATGGTGATCTGGATGTAGAGGAACTTTCTATACTTCTGGAGAGATCCACTACCTGGTAGGGCTTAGGCTTATTGGGATGCTGAGTCTTGACAGGGTGGGGGACCAGTTAAATACTGTACCTGTTTTTTTACATACCTGTTTTTACCTTCTTCTTCTTCTTATATATTTTACTGCTGCAAATTAAAAACAAACTGGAACACACTACAGGGCTGTTGTGAGCCTCTGTCAGCCTCACCTCATAACCGTCAATATGGGGACAATAACTGGAATACGCATTTACTGTTCAAATTAAAACAACAAAACAAACAAAAGCGCATTTATTCGCACTCCTACTTATTTGGGAGTTGCGCGCTCCAACTTCACTGCAAACGCTGGTCTTGCGTTTCTTCTTTCTCTCCTGTCATTTTTACCTCGCAAACGAAAGAAAAAACAAAACATGGCGTGCCAAGTAACTGGGAAACCCCATCCGCTGACAAAGGCATTATTGTCAGTCAAGCCCTCGCTTCTTCCTATGCGTCCGCACTCAATAATATAACCAGGCTCCTCGCTCGGATTCAGGCTTCAGGGTCAGAGCGAGAGGCTTCCAGGCGGCCTGGAGAGCCTCCGGCACTTGTCCTTTCCAAAAGTAAGTCCCAACCTTTGCCTATGGGTGCAAAGCACGGGGATGCTCATCCTCGTCCGTGTGATTTTGGAACCGGAGCGGCACTTCCTGCGGATTAACCAACCGGCGCGAGAATCTCTTGTGTAAACGGTGCGTGGAGAAGAGGAGCCGCGCGCGCACAGGCGAGCTGCAGCATCTGGCCAGGCTGCTCATAATCCGGCGTAGTTTAACGCGGCTGGACCGTCACGAAAGTGACGAGCGAGCGATTTAGGCCAGCCCTGCCTGCCTCTCTCGCCGCCCCCTCACGCCCGAGAGCCGGAGCCCTAGTCCCGCCGAGAAGGCGGTGAGGGGGGCGGGCCCGTGAGCCGCCGTGTTCCTAGCAAGGGCGGGGCGACGAGAGCAGGCCGGCCTGCGCAGTGTCAGCCAGTCCTGCGCCGCTGTGTTTACATCGGACGCCGACTCTCCCTGGCTGCCCCTTCCAGCCTCGGCCTGCTGCTCCCACTAAACCTTCCTCGATCGCTCCCGCAGGCCGGGTCAATGCGGTGCCTTCCGTCGCCGGGCCATGGACACCAGCGACCTCTTCACCAGCTGCAAGAAGGGCGATGTTTGCCGAGTGCGGTGAGACCCGCGCCCAGGTTAAACATTACTGGGGGTTGAGGGGGTATTTGTGGGCCTCCGTGGAGGGGAGCTGCTCCCTCCCCTAAACTGTTGTCAGGGTGGTGTCGGACTCTAGGCTGGCATACTTAGGCTGGCGCCGGGAGGTGAAAAATAGGTGGTGGTCCCTTGTGTGTACGTACCGTTTGGAGAGTAATTGATCGGAAGGGGTAGAGGTTAGGGGCTGTAGTGGGGGTTAATATGTCCCCTGGGTTTTAAACTTCAGAGCGCCTATTGTTGTATTCTTTCTTTCTTTCAAACAGTTGCATACTGTTTTTCAACAAACAAAAATTCTCCAAGCAGTGTATGCAGTAAAGTTGGGCAACAATTTGGGAATATTCTTGGCTCGTATGCAAATGAGATGGGCAAAACTGCTCTACACATGTACAGAGTGCCTTTCCATAACCACAGCTGACTCTACCCCACACGTTTAGGCTTAAAGGGAAAAACAATTCCTGTGTTTTCCCACCACTTTTTTCTTTCCACAGAAAATCAGTTAAGGAGGAAAAGACGAATAGCTGCACAATCTTTTAATTAGCAGCACTAGGATAAATAAATAACAAATTTATTATAGCATAAGGCTATAAACTTTCATGGACTAGTGTCCACTTCATCAGATGCATGAAGAGTGGCAGGCATACATACACATGTTGGGGTGGATTGTAAGCAGTGAGGTTACAGGGATATTACGGTACATTAAAAAAAAACACTGTGACAATTATGTTAAAGCTTAAAAGTATGTAAAACTTTTACAGTGACTATTCACAAAATAGTGTTGATGATAACACTAACATCCTCACGCTGATAAGCTAACATCTGTATTGGGATAAAACCCAATTTACTCCATGATATTACTCCATGATAGAACTGAACTTTTCAGTGTGCTAATTTTCTCTGTGTACGGAATATCTACCTAATAATGGAGCATGTCTTCTCAAATGTCCATATTGCTGGAAGAACGCCAACAGTTCTTCACTACTCTAGTTATAGAACTAATACTTGGGAGGGAATTAGAACTGTTTAACAGGTTTGTGGTGTTGGGGGGAAATCACACTGTATTAGCACATTTAGTGTGAACTTACAGATTTTTAAAAAGAACAAGCAATTATATGGAAGCCTCTCAAAATGATGTATTGCTCAAACAATACAAAATAAAATCTTGAAGGGCTTGTGTGAACTGGGTGCATGCCTGCTGGAGTTGTGGAGGTATATAAACAGAGTAGAAGGAAAAGGTAAAGGACTCAGCCTGGTATATGTTGGAGGGAGAAAGGCATGGAGGTGCAAGGAGAGCAGGGAACAAGCATGGATTGGAGATGTGGTAGAGAAATAGGTTTGGGGCAGGGAAATAGTTGGGAATCAAAATTCTATTCAGAGTTCCCCCCAAGAAGTTTTATTGGGGTGGATGTCTGCTCCACATTACTTATGTTATTCCCAGTATTTGATACATGTTCATTCCTGAGTATTCCCTACTTGAGAATTTACGTTATCATGTACGTTATACCATCCTTGTATTTAAGCACTTACCTGGTAGTGATACACAACAAAGGATTGCATAGAGTGCATGGAATTCCTCACAGGTGAGTGAGCAGACTGGCAGAGAAGGACTAGAGTGCTCCTCTGTGCCTAGCACTGAAAGGAAGCAGGCTGCCAGAAGAGGGAACTTCTCTGCACACATAGAAATGCAGTGGGCTGCTAGAGGAGCAGGAGAGCTCTCTGTCCCTGTTTTTGTGGGCTTATTTACAAGGCAGCATTATGCCTCCTCCTCACAGTCCTAGGAATCTTTACTTCTCTGAGTGCATAGAACATTCTTGCAATCAAAAGTAATAATGCAGTGCTTTTAATATGGAACATGAAGGATGTGTTAGACAGTAGTAGGCATCTCAAGTTTAGGGTGCAATCCTATGCATGTTTAGACAGAAAAAGATTCCTACAATTGGCTGGGAAATGCTGGAATGTTGTAGGACTTTTTTCTGTCTAAACATACATAGGATTGCACCCTTAATTGCACAGAAAAGGCTTGGATGATAGAAAAGACAATGATATTTTCATTTTGTTTACTACTGCTTTCACTTGCCTACATTTGCCAACTTTCTCTCCCCAAACCCCTATGATTTGGTAATAACTGTTACCATGTTGCTTCATGCCTGTAATGGAGAAGTCCCAAGTTCTTGCAGTATTTTTAAACTTTTGCCTCTTCCTGGCTATCAGCTCAGCTTCATATCCTGAAACAGCTGACAACTTCAGATATCCCCAGAGAACCAGGACATGAAAAAACAGAGACATATAGAAGGATAAATGTTCTTTTAAGAATTTATAAAAGTATTTCCCCGAGTTTGAAAACATTCCTTTAACTTCTTCTTGTTGTTAACATTAATTTGTATGTTGCCCTTCCCCATGAATGTGCACAACATGGCTCACAACAGAAGAAATAAGAACACAATACCGCCACCACATGTCAAAACATATTTACAAAAACAAACCAATAACAGCTCATATTACAACAATTCATAAAAGCAAGAGTAAATACGTATCGGCACTGTAAGAACCACCTACTTTCAATTCTCATTTCATAACACCATTATAACATTACAAATTTGTTACACGATAAGCAGTATCAGTCACTGATCACAGCATAACATTTCAAATTCATTGTGAAGTACATAATATCCGTAACTAAAACTGACATAGTATCAATTAATTTCATTATCAGTCTTCATAACTAGCAAAAAAACGCACATCAGTTTAAGCTACAGTACAGTTTACCAGCAGAAATGCACATCTGAGGCCCTGCTTGGAGTGCCTCTACACATACTGAGATCTGGCAGGTGGCTACTCATAAGGAGGCCTTTTCTTTTCTTTCTTTTTTTTTAAATTAATTTTTATTTATTTTTAAAGAACACACATACACACACAAAAAAACCCCATAAACCTACAAATCATACACTACAAGTGCACCCGTCACCCCGGGGCCAAAACCAATTCTATCCACATTATACATTATTAATCTATATTCCAAAAATACATCATATCATGGCATGGCTTACTCCCTTTCCCCTTTACTAAAACATAATCTAAAAATGACCCCCATATTTCCTTAAAATTATTTTTCTTTAATTGTCCCCTTTTACATTTAATACTACATGTTAGTTTATCATTTAAAGCAATATCCCAAACCTCTTTATACCAGTCTATTATTAAATACTGATGTTGAACTTTCCAATTCCTTGCAATCAATAATCTCCCTGCCGCTAATAAACTTACAATTAGTTCCTTTTTCTCTTGTGAGCACAAAAGTGTCTCCGTTATTGATAACAATGCTAATTTTGGACAGACCTCCACATTAATACCAATAATTAGTGAAATTTCTCCAAAAATTTTATTCCAAAAATCCAATACACTTTTACAGCTCCACCACATATGAGCATAAGTACCAAGTTCCTGACATCCTCTCCAACACAATGGAGCACAATTACTATCTATTTTATTTAATCTTACTGGAGTCAAATACCATCTCCAAACAGTTTTTAAAAAATTCTCTTTTATCCTTACCGTCATATTTCTTAATATACGTCTGCCCCAAATATTTCTCCACCCCGCATTTGATATCTCCTCCTCAAACTCCATTTCCCACATCATCTTAAGGTTGTCTTTTTTCGCTTCAATCCTCTGCATCATTTTATATATCTCCTTAGTTAACCCTCTAGAAGAAACATTCCCTTCTATAAGTTCTCTAGACAACACTTTCTTTTCAAATCCAGTAAACTCCCTCTCATACTCGTTTTTCTTTTTCCATTTCTTAGTCCACTGATCTAATTGCATAAAATTTAACCACGAAATTCTATCTGGCCCAATCATTTCCAATATTTGTTGTCTAGTCTCAATTTTTCCCATCCAATCCATTAATTTGATAACCTTATTTTCCCTAAATATTGCCTCCCAATGCTGTGCATTTGCTGGAAAGTCCTCCATTGCTACAACTGGAGTTAACGGTGATATCCCTGGTATAAAGATCTGTCTGTTACTGTTCCAAATCCCTACCATATTTTTCAGGAAGGGATTTTCTATTCTTTTTACACTATTAATACTTTTTTTTGAAAATAAAAATTTTTCCATCCCCATTTCTATTTCCTGCGTTTCTATTTCTACCCACAAAATATTCTTCCTAACTAAAATATCCATAATAAACCTTAACTGATTAGCTATATAATACCACTTGATATTAGGAAGGCCAAGCCCCCCTTCTTTTTGGGATTTATACCATTTACTCTTAGTAATCCTCGCCTTTTCCCCCCCATTACAAAAATTATTAATTATTGTTTGCCATTCCCTAATTTCCTTCTCTGATAAACTACTTGGTATCATTCTAAATAAAAAATTTATCTTTGGTAATATCTTCATTTTTATCAAAGCTATTCTACCAAACCATGAAAGTCCAATTTTTTTATATTCCTCTATCTTTTTTTTTACCTCATTCTTTAACTTTCTAAAATTTTGTTCTACTATTTTTTCTAACTCTTTTAAAATATCTATACCTAAATATTTAATCATACTTTTTACCTTAATATTTGATCTCTTTTTAATCCCTTCTAATTCCTCTATTTTACTATAATTAAACAACATAATCTCAGATTTATCCCAGTTTACTTGCAACCCGGTAACTTCCCTAAACTCCTTTAAATGATTCTAGGAGGCCTTTTCTGTGGTATCCCCCAAATTATGGAACATCCTCCCTAGAAAAATCTGCCTGGCGCCAATGTCATTAACTTTTTGGTACCAGGCAAAGACCTTTTTACTTGCTTAGGCCTTTTAAATGTTTAGATTGCTACTTTACACCTAATTATATGTTTTTAAGCTCTGCTTTTAAAATTGACCTTTATTTATTTATTTATTTATTATATTTTTATACCCCGCCTTTTTTCCTTCAAGGAACCCAAGGCAGCTTACATAATCCTCCTCCTCTCCACTTTATCCTCACAACAACCGTGTGAGGTAGGTTAGGCTGAGAGTCAGTGACTGGCCCAAAGTCACCCAGTGAGTTTCATGGCCAAGCAGGGACTAGAACCTGGATCTCCTGAGTCCCAGTTCAACACTCTAACCACTACGCCACACTGGCTCCCATGCTGCTTTGATATTTATCTTCTGTTTTTAAAATGTTGCTGTTGCTGATGCTTTTGTTTGTTTATTTGTTTTTAAGTGATGTTATTGGTTTTAATGTGTTTTTTTATTATATATGTCTCCCTTAGAGCTTCAGCTGTAGGGCAACTCATAAATGAAATAAAGAACTATGGTTATAGCCTACCCTCAAACACCAACCAGTGTTCCTCCTGATTTTCAGCATGGCTGATTTTGCTCATGCTTCCTAAATTTCACAGATATTCCACCCTTCCTCTCAGAAATGTAGGGTTTCCCCTCTTCCGCACTGACATTTTATCCTTGTAACTTCCCTGTGAGGTGGGCTTGGCTGAGAGGTAGTGACTGAGCCAAGTGGGCTTCATCCCCAGTCCTGGTCCAAAACTCCAAGCATTACACCACGCTGGCTCTCTTTCTTTTTTTCCAGACAAAATAGAAACAAAACCTGTATTTTTCCTTTAATATTATGCTCATAATAATCTATATGTACAGTATTGGGTCCACATATGATTGATGGTGTTAACCTTGATGTAGAGAAGATGGACTTATGAGGTGATTTTATTTGTTGCTAACTTTAAAAAAAATGGGGGGGGGAGTGTGCTTTTTCATAGATTCTATAGAGTTGGAAGGGGCCTGCGAGGCCATCGAGTCCAAGCCCCTGCTCAATGCAGGAAACTAGAGGAGGGGTCTCCCATCCAAGTAATGACCAGGCCTGACCCTGCTTAGCTTTCCACGCTCAGACAAGCTGAGCCAGCGTAAGCCACAGGCCTGTAGTAATAGAGAGAGGGAATTGCACAAACTAAAATGAAACGGATTCATTTATTAGTTTTGGGGGAGAAGAGGGGAAGGAATTCGTATAAATGGGGGGAGGAATAGCCTTGCTGGTGTCCCACTTTTCTTTTGCATGGGCACTCCCAATCTTGAGTGGGACAGTGTCAGTGGGAACACTTTGAAAAAATGAAAAGAAAAATGGGTGTTGAACCTATGACTGAAGTGGGTTGGATGAATTCTTAAGTGTTAAAGCTGTCCCTTTCAGGTATCTTCTTGAACAGAGAGATGTTGAAATCAATGTCCGAGATAAATGGGACAGCACCCCTTTGTGAGTGCTTTGGTCTTGAGACACATATGCTGTTTGGTAACTTATACAGAATTTTTTAGAAACGTTACGTTCTTTCAGGCTTTGCAGCATTTCCCCATGGTTTGGTTTTTTTTAAGATTCTTGTATCGTGCTCTTGCATGGTGCTCTCAGCAGCCTCTCTCATTTAACACAGTTGGCCCACTGTCTTTTGTTGACTATCCCCTCTGCTAATGGAAATAATTTTCCTCATCTAGAAGAACCTTCTGGGTGGCAATGGAGTTTCCTACCACCACTTTTGGGGTAGTGTGTTGCAACCATTTTAATAGCGTGCTAAGAAGAGCCCTGCTGGATTGGGCCAAGGGTCCATCTAGTCTAACATTCTATTTCAAAAAGTGGTGAGCAAGATGTTTCTGGGAAGCTTACAAGCCGGGTATAAAAGCTATGGCCCTGCCCTGTTGTTTGTCCCCAACATATGTTGTTCAGAAATACACTACCCCTGAAGCAAAATGCCTTCCCTAACAGGCAGAATAGAGTAATCTCTTTGGAGTTGCACAGTGTATACTTGGAATATTGTACAGTGGCATCAGTCTCTAAATAGTTGCACTGGCTACCAGACTGTTAACTGGCAAAATTCACATACCCTCCAACATTTCACAGATGAAAACACATGTGAATTTGTAAGAGGTATGGTTAAGCAACATGAAGGTGTGATCAAGAGGGTGTGGCCAGGCAACATGAGGGTGTGGCCAAGGCTATGGCCAGGCAACCAAAGGGCATGGTCAGGTACAAAAGTTATTAGAGGAAACACACGAAACTGCAGTATTTTAAGCACAGAAATCTTGAATTTATGTATTGCATTTAGGGAAGCCTGAGGGAAAAAGAAAACCCCAAATTAATAAATACAACTAATTATACACACACACATTAACAATAAATACAACATTATTATAAAAATAAACATGTTTATAAAATAATTAAATAAATACAACATGGGTGAAAAGTCTTCATTACAAACAAACAGTCATGTAACCATGACTCTCCTCCCTCTCAGGGTTTGGATCTCAAAATTGAAAATTGAAAACCTTGACTGGTGCTGAACCCTCAGTATCCTGTACTCAGGCCTTCAAACTTCACTCTACTGTTTGAAGTACTACTTTCTTTCTGATGCTAGATCTATATGTTCCTTTTCTGATCCTCATGTTCTGCCTCTCCCTAAATTTCCCTGCAATAATAGGTAAAAGGCAAACATTATGAAGTGTTTAGCTTTAATTCAATGTGTTGGTAACTAAGGCTGAACATCTAGGGATGCCTATTTATTTATTTGATGCATATTTGTATCAACTTGGCTTGTCAATCACCAACCTGAAACAGCTAATAACCCATAATAGATCACAGAGACACAAATGTGGAGACCAAAAGTCTCCCCAATGCCATGGCCCTGATCTGGATGAGCTGAATTTTGGCTGGAAGACAAAAGAAAACAGAAAAATGCCCTAGCCACCCACCCCAGGATGCTCTAATGGTTTAAGGGCTCTGACCACTCTGAAGCTACTTTGATCTCCACACCCATGATGATGATGGTGATTGCTGTTGTTGTCATTATTATTATTGTACCATCAATGTGCGTGGTGCTTTACGGAGTATAAGAGAACAGTTCCCTGCCCCAAAGAGCTTACAATCTAAAATGTAATATAGAGGCAACAACAAATGGTAGGAAGGGGTAAACCGGGGAGGAATATGCAATTATTTCAGTCAAACATAACTTTCATCCCATTTCCCCCACATTGTGCAGGGGAAACTCCTTGTTTTAAAGATCTCCCTCCCACTTTAAAAATGGATGTCGCCATAGTGGCTTTGTTCTCATTAGTAGTTTGCCAAAGAAATAATAATAATTAACATTTAGATATCTCTGCCCACCCTGCAAGCTCCTATTTTCTCCACTCAGAAAAAAATATGTGGGCTCTATCGTACTTTATTTAAAAAAAACCAAGAACAACAACACTGTGATTAAACAATAATGCCAAAATGGAATGATGATGTTTGTTGCTGCTATTTGAGGTAGTTGGGATTTTTTTTCTTCTCTAGAGGAGGGTGTGTTTTCTGCTAACTCCCTTCTAATGCATTTAAAAACAAACAAGCAACACCAATCTAAAATCCCTGCAGAATAATCCTAATCATTACTGTAGAGAGCTTTCTCCATTGCACTTCAGCATGTGTTAGAAAAAGACTTTCACATGGGGTACACAGGGAGAGCCAAGTAAAATTTACCACTGCTCTGAAGACAGAATAACAGTGCAATCCTATGCATGTGTACTCAGAAGGAAGTCCTCCCCGGACATGGAGCTTCAGAGAGAAGGGGAAGTTTCTTTTATTTCCTTCTGACACTGTACCTTACCTGTTAGAGGCACAATCAGCTGTGTTAGGAAATAAAATCTTTGCCAATATAAAGATAGGAATCATGTGATAAATTCCCTCATTCCCCTTTCCTCAGTCCAGGCCAGTGCGTGTAGCCTCCACCTCCTTTTCTTTTCACCCAACAGAGGCTGCAGGTAGAGCATGCACACGCACGCACACACACCCTCGTGTCTGTTCCCTCCCTGCTTGCTACTCTTAAAGGGTCCATAGGCAAAATTGCAGCTAAGCTAAAAGTTTTAACTTAGTTGCAAGTTTGCCCATGGCCCCTTTAAGAGCAGCTTAAAGTAGCTTGTGGGAGGCATGGGAATTTGGGACTCTGCATAACAGAGTTAGAAGTCGTGATGGCTTAAGGGTTTTTGTGATGGTCCTGGCATTTTCAGGGCAGTTGGAGACTATGAATTCAAGATGGTGGGTTTTGCCTTTAAAGCCCTAAAAAAGCTTAGAACCTGGGTACTTGGAGGACTGCCTTCTCCTGCATGAACTTCCTTGTATACTGAGGTCATAGTTGGAGGCCTTCCTCTGGGTTATTTCACCTTCTGAAGCGAGGTGGGTGGAGACTGGGAAAAGGGCCTTTATCATTGTGGCACCCCAGTTGTGGAATGCTTTCCGCAGGGAGGCTGATGGTAATCACCCGGCTGTCTTTCCATCGCCAGGTGTAGACTTTTAAATGCCATCCTTTTAGCCGTATTTGTTTTGTTTTGCATGAGGGTTACTATTTAAGCTTTTTAAAAATCTAGTTATGTAAGGTGCTCTGGAATGTTGCACTGATAGAGCAGGATGTAAATACTACTAATAAAAACATTAAACAGGTACCCACCTTCCTGGGGTCCCTCTTGCTGATGCTTGGGGGATCATGCAGCATTGCAGCATATCTCACCCTCTCTCTTTCCCCAGTTGTGTTCCAAATAACATCCTGTTTCTGTTGTCCCATAGAACTCAGGGGTTGCCATTGAGAACAAAGACAGTTCTATCTTCATGGTCTCACCCTTTCATCTGCATAGCCCTAGTCTCAATTCTCTTTTGTGGTCATCCTAGATTGTGCTAGAAGTGAGTAACTGTCCTTTATATATAAAGACAACTAAACTGCACAGCAACATAATACAGGAAGGTAAAAATTAGTAAATGCCTGTGGATTTGGGGTAAGCCTAGAGCAAACCTGCAATGAAACATAATCTTTGTTTGGCTACTTGAATCTTTTTTGTGGTCATGACTGAGATGGCTTTCCTCTTCTTCTTCCTCTTCTTCTATTCATGCTCTTTAAAAAATGTAAGGAGGTGCAGGAATAAATACTTGGTGATGAACCCCAGACAGGTATTTTGCAGACCAGTTTCAAAGTGCTTTGTCAGACGCCTCTCAGATTCTTCTCCAACGTTCTTTTCTACCTGCACATTACAAAAGTGCATACCTTGGACTACTTTCCAATCACTAGGAAAAGAGAGTTGGGAAGAGGCCCTTTGGCCCCCTGTCACAACAGAGAGACAGAATGAGAATAAAAATGTGAAGGGCTGGAAAAAGTGTTTTTTTCTGGTATTTGTTTGGGCCTTCTCATCTCTAAAAGCACTGTATCAGTATCTTGTAAGTAACTAATAACTCATGTGATTTAGAATCTCCATACATTGCAAAGTTGGTGCTTTGGACAGACTCTTGGGGGCCATGATACATGATACATTCAATCATTCAATAAAGTTTTCATTTCTAAGGGTATGTTTTGACCTCTTTGCTCTTCTTAACAGGTATTATGCTTGTCTCTGTGGACATGAAGAGCTTGTACAGTACCTTCTAGCCAATGGTAAGAAAGAGGTTGATTGATTTTCCTTCTCCTGGAGACTGTCTGTCCAATATATGAGGTCACCTATGTGCGTCTCTAGAATAGTCTCTGATTGGGTTCACATGACACAACAAGTAATGGTTGTTTTTTACTGTTGTTTGTTCATCATGTCATGCAAACCCAGTCGCGGTACCATGATAAAACACAATGGTCTGTTCTAGGGTTTGCTTGTACCCAGGGCCGGTGCTACCATTAGGCGAACTAGGCAGCTGCCTAGGGCGCTGGGCTAAAGGGGGCACCAGAAATGCCTTGAAAAAAAATGCGTCTCCCCCCACCCTCCCACCGCCCACCCATATCCCATTCAGGAGGGGCCAGTGGGAAGGAGAATGCCTCAAAGCTCGGCCCGGACTGCGAGCAAGAGCAGCCAGCGAAGCCCTCCCACCTTCTTTGCCCTCCGTCCCTTCCTCCTTCCTCTGCATCCCCAGCAGCCTGTATGAGAATTTAAAAATTAATACTTTTTCCTCACTCTGTCCACAATGGAAAATGAATTTATCATTTTAAATTCTCATACAGGCTCTGTTGCCAAATGTGAAAATGAGGGAGAAGTTCTACAGATCCCCTTTATCACAGACAATCCTTGCATAAT
Organism: Shinisaurus crocodilurus; assembly: GCA_021292165.1. NCBI lineage: Eukaryota > Metazoa > Chordata > Lepidosauria > Squamata > Shinisauridae > Shinisaurus > Shinisaurus crocodilurus. Next base: position 48,205 of record JAHFWL010000617.1, read on the forward strand.
GTGCATTTGCCTGGACCCACCCACCCCCGCCCTCAACATCCCCGTACCCATCCTTACCTGTCAAGAAGGAGGACGCCAGAGCCATGGGGGGTCCAAGGTGGTGCAGCAAGAGCCAGGCGGCGAAAGTTAGCCCAGGGAAGCGGAGCAGCTGAGCCACCGCTCAGCCAAATCTACTGAAAAGTTGATACTATTCATTTCCATGGGGCTTACTTCCACGTAAATATGCTGAGGTTTGCCAATTGACTTTTATTTCATAATGGGCATAGGGCTGGAGGGAGGGGGGCGCGCTAAATATCTGATCTTGCCTAGGGCACCAAACTGCCTTGCACCGGCCCTGCTTGTACCACGGTTGCTTGTTGTGTTGTCTGAACCCAGACGGCACAACCCATCATGGAACAAGCTCTAGAACAAGCAAGCTGCTTGGCAAGAGTGGCTCTTGCCACTCTTGCAAAGCGGCTAGCCACAGAGCACGGCTGACAGCTGCCCCCAAAGTGCCCTAACAGCAGCAGGGGGCCGCTCTCAGAGGCTTCTCTGGCCTCTGTGCTATGCTGCCACAGAGTGGATCAGGCACCCCTGCCTCCTGCCCTTCAGGAAGGAGCCCACAGTCCACGCGGTGCCACTGCCCCATCCTTTGCTCCGAGTGGATCGGGTACCACCACCGCCTCCTCCTTGAGAGTGGACCTCTTGGGGAGGTGGCGATCTGCTCAGGGGCGGGGCACATCTCTCTGTCATCAGCGCAGGCATGCCGATAACAGAGACAAGCGCCCCCGCTCCATGAGCCTCCTGCCTGGTAAACTTCTCTGAGTAAACCTCTCAGGCAGGAGCAGCAGCAGAGAGTAGACCTCTCATGGAAGAGGTGGGAGGCTCCCCCGCTCCCATTGTGTTTCAGGACACAATTGCGGCTGTCAAAGAGAGGAGCCTCGTTCCTCCCCGTGGTGTCCCCTGGGATACCGCCGGGTGGAATGAGGGGAAAGGGGGGAGGGAGGGAGCGAAGCAACCACAATGAGCCCAATCGTTACTAAGTAGAAGCTCTTAGTAGTTGCTTTGGCTTAGAGATCTGTCTAGGCTACCAAGCTATGAACATCAAGGCTAACAAACATCCAGTCTTTAACCACCCAATTCCTCTAGAGCAGGGGTCTGCAACCCGCGGCTCCGGAGCCGCATGCGGCTCTTTCAAACCTTTGCCGCGGCTCCGCTCCGGTCTGAGACTCCGCTGGCCGCCTGGCCTGGGCGCCTGTCACTTACCGTATTTTTCGCACCATAAGACGCACTTTTCTCCCCCAAAAAAGGAGGGGGAAATGTCTGTGCGTCTTATTGAGTGAATGCTGGGGAAAAAAACCAAATATTTCCCCCCCTACCTTCCTCTGCGTGCCTCCAACCGGTCCAGTGGAAGACAGGAGGAGGGCTCCTGCAGGGAAAAAAACTTGGCAGCGGCAGCGGCACACCCCCCCCCCCAGAAGCAGGGACTCGAGCAGGCAGGCAGCGGAAGAGAGGAGAGCTGCCCAGTAGCACCCCCAAGGCTGCCTGCTCCGCAAAAAACTTTGCCGCCGCCTCACATATGGCCTGATTCTGTTGGCGGGGGCAGCCCGATTTCGCTCTTCTGAGCGGCGCGGAGAATGCTCCGCGCCGCTCTAGCTGCCGCCGCCGCTGGAGTCAATGCCGGAGCCGCTGAAGCCGCCGCCGCGTCACATCCAGCTGCTTCGGCGCGCTGGACCCCCGCGCTATGATTTTGGCGGGGGAACTTTGGCAGGGCGGGGGAACTTTGGCGCGGCGGCAGCACCCCCCCCCCGGCAGCAGGGACGCGAGCGGGTGAGCGGCAGAAGAGAGGAGGGCTCCTGCACGCGCCAAAGTTCCCCCCCCCGCCAAAAACAGCGCGGGGTCCAGCGTGTCGAGGGACCAGCGCGGCCGGCTCGCCGCGGAGAGCACAAGCAGGCGAGGAGGCAGGTAGGCCTTTGGCTATCCGGGCATGCTGGGAGTTGTAGTTGTGCAACAGCTAAAGAGCCCCAGGGTAGGGGGAAGTGCTCTGTTTCCCAATCAGGGTGCCTCCAGCTGTTGCAGCTGCCCCTTTTGCCCCACATTAAAGACAGGCCTGAGTAGCACCCTCATCATCCACCAGCAACACCCTCCCCCCAGCAGTAGCACCCCCATCATCCACCAGCAAATCCTGCTGATGGATGATGAGGGGTGCTATTACCACATGGAGGGTGTTTCTGGTGGATGATGAGGGTGCTACTGCTGGATGGTGCTGATGACGGGATGCTACTGCTTGGGGGGGGGGATGTTGCTGGTGGCATCCCATCATCCACCAGCAACACCCCCATCATCCGTCAGCTGATAATTTCCCCTACCTATGCACCCAACATAATCCACCAGCTCTCGCTGGTGGATTATGTTGGGTGTATAGGTAGGGGAAATTATTACATTTTATATGTGGGGCACAATGTCACAATGGTTTTGCGGCTCCCAGTTTTTTTTTTCTTCGGAAACGGGTCCAAGTGGCTCTTTTTGTCTTAAAGGTTGCAGACCCCTGCTCTAGAGGATTATTGTACTGTTTCTTAGAAACTTGGCTGAAAAGATATTAATATTGAATGATAAGCTTTGTAGAACCCTTCTCACTCACTACCACCCCTGTTCATTTAACCACGGTTAGGTTTATTATTTAGCATGTACAAAGAACATAACATTGCAGTCAGAGAAATAAAAAGCAAAACATTATTTCTGACATGTTATTAGGTGACTTAACAATAGACAGATCTAGCAAGTTGTCGTTCTTCCTGGGATAAGAAATCCAAATCCCACCTTGGCAGCGCAGTGTTGAATTTAGTGAGCATAGCTTTCACTAGTTCTATGATTGAATACACCTTACAATAGCCTTGGCTGTTTTCTTACCTGAGAAAATTATTCCAGTGGCACAATGTGATCTAGGAAGATAGAACTTTAGATCAGGAGGACTGAGTTGGATCCCCCATATAGAGCATAAGGCAGGTTCAGGTTGTCCTGATGGAAGAATGCATATCTGAGATGATTTGCCAGTGTCTGGGATCAACATATTTTGGATATTTTGCTACTGTTTGGAAATGACAGTGAACAGTAGCTACATGCAGCCTGGCCCTCTTAGAAATGGAGGTACTCTGTCCAGTGCTGTCAATAACACACTTAAGAGGATTATATTGAATTGGGACAACTTAATATAGTGCAGTGATGGCGAACCTATGACACGCGAGCCATAGGTCACCAGGAGAGTCACCGCCTGGCGCCAACACTCCCCGGCAGCGGCATGAGGCGGCATCATGCTGCGTGCCCGGGCTCAGGCCGTGACGTGGCGGGCAGGGCAGGCCGACGGGCCTACCTGCTGCCTCCTTGCCGGCCGCGCCGCCCACGCTGGACCCGCCGCCGCCCATCGCGTCATATCCTGCGCGCTGGATCCCCGCGCTCTGTTTTTGGTGGGGGGGGGAACCAGGGCAATAGGGCTGTTTAAGCCCTGTTGCCCTGGTTCCCCCCCGCCAAAAACAGAGCGCGGGATCCAGCGCGCAGGACATGACGCGATGGGCTGCGACGGCGGGTCCAGAGGCGGCGGTGGCTTCAGCGGCGTGGAGAATGCTCTGCGCCGCTCAGAAGAGTAATGGGCGGCAGCGGCGGCAGCTTGAGCGGCGCGGAGAACGCTCCGCGCCGCTCAGAAGAGCGAGATCGGGCTGCTGCCGCCGCAGGAACAATCAGAGATCGAGCCCAGGTAAGGCTCGTATTACATCCCTTCCGCGCGTTCCCATCCAGCCGTCTCATTCTTCCCCCCAGCCGCCTCATTCCCTCCTAGCCAGCACCTTCTTCTCCTTTCCCCACATTCTCCCTGGCTTCTTCACAATCCCCCTTCACAAGATGGCTGCTCTGGAACTTGAGAGGGAAAGTGTTCAGCGTTTTTCTTAAATATATGTCTTTTATGATTCCATGAAAAGCACTTTTGTATGAAACAAGACAATTTTTTAGCCTTAGTATTTGGGGAGAAGAATTTCATCACATAAATCACAAAGACAAATTGTTATGAGAATCAAAGGCTCTCTCAGTACACCATGTGATTATGCCATTCCATTGAATCTGGTTCTAATGGAATTGGCTTTATGGATCAAAGCCTTTCAGAGAAAGGATCTGCTCTAGTAATTTCCTTCTAATTTCACTTTTGTTTAAGAAAACAAATATATAAACAGAAACTAAGGACGTGTTTGCAATATCTGTTCTTTCCAAGGATCAGCTTCACATCAGATGCAATCCAATGCTGGTTAGATCTGCACACGCTCTATTGTACCTGTTTTCAGGACATGCTAGTTCTGCCTTCACTTCCATTGTGTTGGAGACCATGTGAATTTGTACCCCTGTTCTAATGTTTAGTTAGGCCTGGCTAAAGAATCTTGTTTTCTTGCTTTCTTGCTGTTCTGTGAAACTGCTTGCTAAAGTTGCAAAGAAATGTGGATTGAGATGTAAGAAAGAAAAAGTAAGGTTGCAAACTGCTTTGTTTACAGCTGCAGTAAATGGGAAGGGAGGGAAAAGGCCAGAGAAAGGCAAAGAATGTCGAAGGACGCTGATAAGGGAAAGGCAAAATAGTGTGTGTGTGTGTGTGTGTATGTGTACTGTAAGTAAAAACGTAAGGCGGAGGCAAGGGGGAAGTGGGGGGGGGAATGCAAGCGTCAGCCTGATGTTTGTCCTGAGAGAAAGAACATAGAGTTGTACTTTGGAAAGGAACAGAAGGAAATATATGTACCAGGAAGGACAGAGGAAGTCATTGAATGTATGTGATAGAGGTCATGATAAGGAGAATGTTTTTCTATGCAACTGTATGTAATGTGACTGTATGTGATGCAAACCTGTATCTGATCCCATGCTGTATAAAAGATCCAAGAAGAATTTGAAATGGGCCTCTTGATTTGAGTCCCAGACTCCTAGGGCCTACTTGAGGCCTCAAATAAAGTTGGTTTCCCTTCTCCAACTCAAGTGTGTTTATTGGGCAGGGCACACTGAGACATGAACCACCACTTTGCCGGGAGAGGACACCTTTTTGGTGCCGGCAACAATTGCAGACAGATGTGGGTGAAAGAGCAAACCTGGGGCAACTGCACCAGCCTGCATGCTGCCAGAAGTCATAGAATCATAGAATAGTAGAGTTGGAAGGGGCCTATAAGGCTCAAGTCAAGTTAGTACGGCCTTCCCTGGCACCATATTGTTCCGATTCTTTGTGGCACAACTTCTTGGCTGTTAGCGTCTGGCTAATGGCAGCTACAGAAGCACCAACAGCAGGCACATTCTCAGAAAAACAAAGCACCAGTGGATGCTTTAGTGCTATAACATTCTTCCCCTTCCACTTGGTCTCAAACATTTCTGCAAAATATGCACTTCGGGCACCGAGTATACAGTGATGGGCACAGAAAGACTTCCCATGGACAATAAATACAATGTCACTTTGGTAACCCTGTTCTAGGAGCCTGTGAGGAAAATGAGAAAAAAAAAGAAGTCTGTTGATTGCAGAGAAAAACTGATAGTCAGATTGCAGAGAAAAACTGGACTGGAGGGACGAAGGTTCCACACATTAGAAGGACTCAACACAAATAAGCATCTTGTTCTTTCAAATGAATAATATTGAGGTTCTAAAATCATATTACTAATATTGAATATTCATGTATTTATGAGGAATCCTATTTTTTCTGCCATTCATGCTGTTGGTTACAATTTTTACTGTGGATGGTGAGTTTCACCTGAGGCAATGTATGAGAAGGGGGGAGGAGTTAAGTACCTTTAAAGAAACCTTCAGATTCTTACGCACTAACAGGGGCTTTGCAGACTTATCATAGCAAGCTTTCCCAACACAATGGGCAGGTTCGCAAAAACGACAACCCACCCAGTGAGGGTGGGTTGTTCATGAAACAACCCATGGTGTGCCTGACATCTGCATATGTCCTGTCAAAAACTATGGGTAGCCCTGTCAAGAAACCTCTTTTAAAAGGAACTGGAGTTTTGAAAGCTAGCACTTAGAATCTCAGGAAAGGCTGGAAAAGTGTGACAAAAGTCAGGTCCCAAAACAAAAAACCTAGAGGATATTGCCACGAAGTGGGTGATCACCCACTTTCACGAGCAACACTCACTCGCAGCTTTGGTTTCTTTTGACAGCTCATCTTTTGACAGCTGTCAAGAGAAAGCAAAGTGAGAAATAAATCTCTTTGTAGCCTCTCTGCGTCAATGCCCATGGTGAGTGCTGCTGCACTTTGACAGCAGACACCCCCCAGAATATTGCTCAGGCAAGCCTAGCCTTTTCAGGCTCACACAAGTTCAACTAAAAAATTAATTTAAAAAATGTTCAAAAACATTTGTGCAAATTTCTTGTGCAATTTTTTTTTTAAGGGGAGACGAACCAGTGACAGCCCTGCCAATGTGCCACTTGGGCACTTTGAAGGGGCTGTCAGTAGCTGTCAAAGAAAGGGGGGAAATGGGGGGGGAACCTTGGTGAGCGCAAAAGGGCTTGTGATTGCGGCAGGGGGCACTGACCCAGTGATGGTTGCTCCACCGTGTCTTTTGGGTATTGGGGGGGGGGCTGGCACTGGTGGTGGCCCAGGCTAGCTAAGCAAGAGTGGCAAGGGTTTTTTGTCGCTCTTGCTGAGTGGCTCGCAAAATGCTTCCCGCAACCCATGAGGGGGTCGATCACCCAGGTTTTAATGACACAAGAACCCATCAGGGGTCCAACAACCCCAACAACAAGCCATGGGTTGTTTGGGTGACTTGTTGCCCCCAAACAAGCCACCTTGCGGGAATTGGGCCAGGTTCACAGGATATGACAACCCATGATGGGTTGTCATGTCATGCGAAACTAGTCAGTGTGTCTTTTACAGTGCCTTGCAGAAGTATTCACCCACCTTTGACTTTTCCACATTTTGCTGTGTTACAACCTAGAACAGAAATGGATTCAATTAGCATTGCAGGGTTGCCACTAAAATTTCATTTTCCATTTCCCTGACCAACTTTTGTCAATTTCCCTGACCACCATTTCCAAGTACTGAAAGGCATTTTTTTGTGTGTGGTCAAGATAGGAGCTTCAATATGAGCTTCTTTAAACATTGAGACTGGGTTCACATGACACAACAACCCACCATGGCTTATAAGCCATGGTGAGTTGTTGTGTCATGTGAATCCAAGGTGGGTTTGTCAGGGTGGCTTATTTTTGGGTTATAAGTCACCCTGAAAAGCCATGGCTTGTAGTAGGATCTGTTTGACCCACATGTTGTTAACCACCCAGAAAGCTTCAGCTATTGGGCGCTATAGAAATAAGATGATGATGATTTCATAGATTTCATAGATCATAGAGTTGGAAGGAGCCTACAAGGCTATCGAGTCCAACCCCCTGCTCAATGCAGGAAACTAGAGGAGGGGTCTCCCATCCAAGTAATAACCAGGTCTGACCCTGCTTAGCTTTCCACACTCAGAAGAAGATGATGATGATGATTATCAACAACAACAACAAGTCACCCCCACTACAAGCAAGCTGCTTGGCAAGAATGGCAAAACTTTTGTGCCACAATAAAATATTTTGCACCTTCACAGTGTTGAGTATCCTGTGTACATCAAGTGGTAACGATGCCAATTAAATCCATTTCAATTCCAGGTTGTAACACAACAAAATGTGGAAAAGTCAAAGGGTGTGTGTGTGTGTGTGTGTGTGAATATTTTTGCTAGGCACTGTAAACAACCCCAAATAAAAAAGGGTTTATTTAATTTTTTCTAAACCACCCTTCATCCAACGGATTTCAGGGCAGTGTACATGAGACATGCACATTATTTAAACACAAATACAATAAAAAGTATCCTTCATAACAGTTACAGACTGAATGGCAGCAAACGGCTACTTGAATTGGACTCAGAAGCAAATAGGCAGCCAATATAGCACTTTCAAAACTGGAGTAATATGACTCCACCTGGCTGTACCAGTTAAAATTCTTGCAGCCATGTTCTGCACTAACCAAAGCATTTGAGTCATCTCTTAGAGCAGCCTCATGTATTACACAGAACAGTAGTCCAGACAAGAGGTCGCTCATCCCTGGCAGTGGCATGGCAGAACAATGGAAATGGGTCAAACCATGCCAATACTCATGAGCCCCCAACAAAGACAACTATTCTGCCAACATCAGGATACATCTCCTCACTGTTGAAGGAAGACATCATAGTAGTCCCTCTTCATGCACTTTGCTGTGATCTGCTTGTACTCCTTCAGCACCCGCTGGATAGCATCACTCAAGGCCCCATATAAACAGCGCTCCCCATCGAAGGTGTTTGCTTCACATTTCGCACCTGTAAGTAAGACCAATATTTATGATTTGCCATATAACACATACCTATATAGAAACAAATCTACAAACCAAGCTATGTAAGTGATATTGACTCTGCAAAAAGAAAGGGAAAAAAAGAAAGAACTAAAAACCTTCCCCTACCCCAACAAAGATCCAGACCTCACTATAAGCACTTTCATGTGTTCTTCAGGTCCCAAGCACAGCTCATGAAGTAAAGTTAAACTTTATCCATAATAGCCCAATTCCTGTCTGGTATAATTGCTTGATAATGGTACCATCAGCTTCAATAAATTCTAGAATATTATCCAGAAAAAGTTCCTGTTACACTCATAAAGAGAGGGATCTCTTTTGAAGTACGCCACAAATATTTTATTAACATACAAGTTAGAACATGCTTATAAAATGAAAATAAGTAATAAGTGAAAATAAGTATTTGAAAATAAGTGAAAATAAGTATTTGAAAAACAGTGGGAGGAAAAGGTTTGGGCCCTTAGAAATACTACCTGAAACGGCTCTGTTTTGCTGGAACATCAGAGGATGACCTGGTTTTTTAAAAAATATCCTAACCCCTTTTTTAAATCCATGGATTGTTGCACTCTGGGTTGTTGTGCTGTGTGAACCCAGCCACACTAACAACTATGGTTTGTTCACAACAAACAGCCCAGAAAGAGAACCCATGGTTTGTTGTTGGGTTGTGTACTCTGGGTTGTTTAAACCATGGGTTGCCGTTGCATGTGAACCTAGAACAGTGGGTTGTCCATGGGTTGTTTTGCCAGGCTACAGAGGCAGCATGTAAGAGTGGTAAACAAACAAACAAACCAGCCACTCTTCTATCCCAGTACTACAGAGCTGCAAAGAAATTTGCGATACTGGGTAGGGAGCAGGAAAAGGAGGAGGGAAACAATCTTTGATTGTTTGATTGAGAAAACAAATAATAATTTGTTCAATCATCTGCCAGACAAACCTTAGCTAGGGCAACAAACCATGGGTTAACCATGGGTTAAATAAGCCATGGGTTAGCATTATGTGTGAATTAGGTCTAAATCACCATACATAAAGAACACCAGAGACTTAGGAAATAAATTGATAGCCATTTGACCGAGTCATCAGAATACACTATATCAGTGATGGCAAAACTTTTTGACCCCGAGTGGCCAAACTGCAACACAAAACCAACTTATTTATTTAAAAGTGCCAACACTGCAATTAAACCTGAATACTGGGGTTTTAGTTTAGTAAAAACAACTCATACAGTTATCTGAACTAATTAACATCTTTTGTCTTAAAAGAAAAACACAATAACAGGGCTTTCAATGATACAAACAGTTTTTTATTGAAAAAAACATCAACTCAAATGTTTTAAATAGTACTACATTGTACACATAGCCTGAAGGGAATTTATACAAACTTTTTAAATAATTAGGCGCATGTATTTTTGGATAAGGGATTCTCAACTTGTAATATGATTATATGCCAGACTGAAATTGTATGGGGCAAGCTTTACCCCGGGTCCTTTCCCTGCTTCTACAGGTGTTGGATTAGTAAAAGTCAACCTGTACTAGGATGAGCAAGATAAACAAGAAAACTAAACGTGCTTAACACATTTTAAACAACCTTTATTCTTGGACTGCAAACACTGCATTAGGTAAAAGTTTGCATTGGGCATGCAATTTTTCAGGCTGTAGAAAGTTTATAGTTCTTATTTATGCTAAAAATGATTAGTGGTTTATAATGCATATATAAATAAATGTACCTAATAAACGGGGGAGGAAGGGAAGGGAAGGAGGGGAAAGGAGAAGACTTCAAGCGTTTGGGGGAAAGAGGGGAGGGATTGTGAAGAAGCCAGGGAGAATGTGGGGAAAGGAGGAGACCTCAAGTGTTTGGGGGAAAGAGGGGGGGGATTTGTCGTAATTTACTTTTAAGCTAGACGCTGCTTGAAAATCTTGCCGTTCTTGACGTAGTGGTTGCAATGCCTCTATTGGGTTTTGTATTGTTAATATCAAATCATCAGCATACATGCTGAGTAAGTATGGTTGATCTTGAATTTGTATACCTTGTATAGCGTCATTATGTCTGAGTCTGTCTGCTAGAAATTCTATAACTAAATTGAATAACAGAGGGGATAGGGGGCAACCCTGTTTGGTTCCTGCATTTAGTTGAAAAGGGCGTGAATCATAAGAATTGAATCGTATATTTGCTGTTGTTTTGTTATATATGGCATTGAGAATGTGAGAGAAATTTGGGCCAAAGTTGTACACAGATGTGCTCTCCAGTAAGAACTGTAAATTAACACTGTCAAATGCTTTGAACAAGTCTAGAGCAATTATGGCTAGCGGGGTGTTTGTTTTTTTACTGTATTTTATTATGCTATATAGCCTGCGTATAGGGTCTGCTATATATCTTTTTGGAATAAAACCATGTTGATCTTCATGTATTATTTCTCCTATCACAAATTTTAATCTATTAGCCCATATGGTGGTAAATATTTTATAATCTATATTTAATAAAGAGATGGGTCTGTATGATTCTGGGAGCTCCGGATTTCCCCCTGGTTTTAATATCAAGATGATTCTGGATTGTGTCCATGTGTTAGGAAGTGAGGCTCCATCTAGAATTTCATTATATAATGACAATAGTCTTGGGGCTAATAATTCTGTATATGCTTTATAAAATTCACTTGTAAAACCATCGGGTCCCGGTGACTTGTTGGGTTTTTGTGTTTTAATGGCTTCTGTTATTTCTTCTATCGTAATCCTTTGTTCTAGGATTTGTTTACTTGCTTCAGTTAGTCCTGGGATGTTTGTTTTGCTCTGATACTTTCTAATTGTGTTCCTGTCTTTTTCTTCCCCTTTGTATAGTTTTCCAAAATAATCTACAAAAATGTCACCCATCTCTTCTATGTCATATGTTTTATTCCCCTGTTTGTTTTTAAGAGCATTTATTTTGTTTTTGTCCCTCCTTTTTTTTACCCTGTTTGCCAAAAGTTTGGATCCCTTTCCATCAAATTCATAATGTTTTTGTTTAATATATAGTAAATTTATCATGGTTTGATCTAATTCCAATAAATTTAATTCTGTCCTTTTCTTCTCCATTTGTTGTCTGATCTTTTGTTCCCCTGTTCGTTTATATTGTACAGTAAGTCTTTCTAGTTCTAATTCTGTTTCTGATTTTCGCGTCCGTCTCTTTTTATTCATGTGGCTCATCTCTTTGATACTCAGTCCTCTAAGAACCGCTTTCATTGCTTCCCATCTGGTCCTTTCTGTTGTGTCCCCTGCTTTATTTTCTGTGAAGTAGTTGTCTATTCCCTTTTGTAAATTTTCTCTGCTTTCTTTGTTTGTTAAAAGGATGGGATTGAATCGCCATATATAATTACTCTTGGTATAGTTGTTTACTGTGAGTTGGACAGATACCGGTGCATGGTCTGTCACTTTTATGGGTCCTATATCTGCCACTGTGACGTTTTGCATCAGTGTACTAGTTAGCATAATTGTGTCTAGCCTTGAAAAAGTTCCATGTGCCCTGGAACAAAATGTGTGTGTGTAGTCTTTGTTGTTAAGTTCTGCCCATTAAATTTGTGAATTATGTTTAAAAGTTTTCCTGCTCGTGTGCTATGTGAGTCTGTTTTATTATATAATCTTATATCTTTTTGTACTTTTCTAGGTTCAGCTCCTTGCATGTTCCAATTAGTGTCTGCTCCAATTATTGCCTCTGCTTTTGAAAAGGTTCTCAACTTTTTCAAAACTTTATGTAGGAAGTCTAGCTGTCTTTCGTTTGGACTGTATAATGAGGCTAATACTATTTGTTTGTTTTGATTTAGTGTTCCCTCTACAAATACGTATCTGCCATTGGGGTCTTTCTGTACTTGCCGTATTGCAAAGTCCACTGTGTTATGTATTAATATTGCTACTCCGCTGGATTTGTTTGTTCCTTTTGCTATATGTACAGTTTTCCATTGACTACTGTTAAAAATTCCTTCCCTTTTTTGGGCTTTGTGTGTCTCTTGTAGAAATAGTATTTTTGGTTTTAGATCTCTTATTAGTTTATGTAGCCTCACCCTTTTTAACTGATTCCCCATGCCTTTAATGTTTAGAGTTAGCACCTTAAGGTCTCCCATGGTATATGCCAATTTCTGTCTGCCTTGCCCATTATCGCACCCAACTCAGTCATGTCCTCCCTCCCTCCCCTGTCATTCCCCAACCTTCTCATTTTCCCTAACTTTAAAACTCATTTGCAGCTCTCTCTTAGCATAACTAAAGCTGCGAATGCAGGTGAGATCCTCCCCTCCCCTTACAGAGAGAGTGATTCACCTGTTCTTCACCCTGCCTTGAGGCTATGGTTTGTTCTTTTCAGATTCCTTTAAAACTATAACTGAGCAGGTCAATCTATTCCTTCATAGATTGACTACATAGAGGCAAGAGTTTCTCCCCCCCCCCCCTATTTTATCAATGGTTTAAAACAGCGTGACTCTACAAACAAAGAATATTTTCTCTCCCCTTTGGGGCTAGTCTCCCTCCTCCCTTTTCCTCCCCCTTCCCTTTGCTATGCATTTGAATATTTACACTTCAATTGTCTTTCACTTTGTTTTTGTCACCTCCTGTGGTTCACTGTTACTCAGTTTCTCTCACCTCTTCCTTTGTGGCAGAGCTCTCAGGATTCTTGGGGTCTGTGGATTTTCATAGTCATTTCTTTCCCGCCTGTTTTTTCGGTGTCTGTTTACAGTGTTCCAGCCGTCTCCTCCTTGTGGCTCTTGGCCTGCTTCTTCTCCATTATCTGTTTCTTCCCGAGTAGCCTCTGCCGGGAGTTCGATGTCTAGCGTTCTGAATAGCTCTGCCATTTCCCATGGGGAGGCTGCAATCAGCGTGTGTCCCTTGTTGGGGATTATTATCTTGAAGGGGAATCCCCAGTGATATTTAAGCCCCAGTTCTCGTAGTTTCAATGTGTAGGGTTTGAGGAGCCTTCTTTTCTGCAGCGTCTCTGGTGCCAGGTCTTGCATAATCATTACAGGTTTGCCATTATATTTTATTTCTTTTAAAAGTCTTAGCTTTTTAAAGAATTCGTCTTTCTTGTTGTATCTGCTGAAACATATTACCAAGTCTCTTGGAAAGCTGGAGTTTTTTCTTCTGGGTCCTAGTGCCCTGTGAGCTCTTTCTAAGTCATCAGCTTCTATCGGGCAGTCTGGAGTTAATGAGGTCAGCCATTTTGCTATAAAAACCTTAATGTTTTCACCTTCTGCTTCTTCTTCCAAGTTTTTTATTCTCAGATTACACCTTCGGTTGCGATTTTCTTGGTCTTCAATCTTTGATTTATTTTCCGCTACCGCTCTTTGTAGGGTTTTTATCTTTTCCTCCTTTTGCTGAGCTTTTTCTGCAGCTTTATTTGCTGTTGTTTTTACTGCCTCCACCGTTTCTGTTATTTCCTTCAGTTTGGTGTCCAGCAGTTCTGCCCAATGGTTCATCAGTTCTTGTTTTAATGTTTTTAATTGTTGTAATATTGCCTCCTTCATTTCATTATTCGATATCTGTGCGCTTGATCCTGGCTCTTCTGTGTGTTCTCTGTCTTCTCCGGTAGCCATTTTTATTCTCTGAGTATGCTGTACTGCCTTGTGCAGTGTTTTTCTTTCTTTGTAGGGAAAGTAGTGTGTAATCTCGCTGTTTTTCGTTTTGCTAGATTCCTCTGTCATTCCCCATCAGAACTTTAAGTTTTTGTTGCTTGTTGGGCTTTTTTAAATGTTGTAGAGTCTTCCTTTTTAGTTTTAGGGTGAGGAGCTCTCCCTCTACACCGCCATTTCTTAGGCGTGCTAGCTCCGCCTCCCCCGCTTGCCATTTCTGCTTTGAATCCACTTTCTGGGACAACCCAAGACTGCCCCATTCCTGGATTGTTGCCAAGACGTGAGCCTGGCACTCTGGGTTGTTTAGGGTTAAACATCCCGGGGTTTTAACCTATGGTTTGTTGCTGGGTTAAAACTCTGGGTTGTTTAACCCTAAATGACCCAGAGTTCCAGGTTCACATGTTATGGCAACAACTCAGGAACTGGGTTATTTCAGAAAGTTGATTCAAAGCGGAAATGGTGAGCAGGTGGGAGGCAGTGTGCTTGCTTGCTTGCTTGCTTGCTCCTGCACGGCCATGCCAATTCCTGGTTTGTTTAATTGCTGTAATGTGCAAGCCACATTACAAGGGCTCAGAAGAGTATGGTAATCTCTGATTATTTGTTTCCCAGCATCTCTTATTCAGAGTACACTGCCTCTGAACATAGAGTTTCCATTTATAGGCCAGTCCTCCATACATCTATCTAATCCTTTTTATTTTGAAATTAAAGAAGCAGACAATTGCTAGAGCACATTTCAAAGCATCCTCAATCCTTCTATATTCTTTGTTGAATATTATAGGCATAAGCACCTGTAACATGCATGCCATACCTGGTTAGGAAAAGCTATTCATACTGCATAGAAAAATGATAATCCAATAGATTGAACACACAAAATCTACTAAAGCATACCTGCTTTACCAACTCCCTTCCATTGCATTAATTCTTTAAAAAAACCCGAGTACCCTACTTTCTAAACAGAAATGCAGATTGTCTTGCCCTTAAAAAAGGCAATCTGTTGAAAGCATATATAATCCTGTTCCAATGTAAGGTTTCTTACAATAAGGTTTCTTATGCTTAATTTATATGCTTGGTTAAAGTTTCAGGTGCTGGGGCCTGCTCTGCATATGCAGCAGAATGAGGCACCCACACCTTGAGACTCCAGGTGTGGGTGCCATTTAAAAAAAAAACTCCCTGGAGTAAAACTAGCACACCAGGGGGAGAGGTTCTAGGCTAGCACTCCCACTGCTATGCCAGTTTTCTACTTTCAGATAATGTTTACATTTTATAAAGTGGTATGGAGATGGTATTTAACTCCAGTAAGATTAAATCGCATTGTGTTGGAGAGGATGTAATGTAAAAGGTACGTATGCCCACATGTGGTGGAGCTGTAACAATGTTCTGGAATTTTGGCAGAAAGTATTTGCAGAAATATCAGAAATAATTGGAATGGAATTAGAAGTCTGCCCAAAATTAACATTGTTAACAATTACAGAAAAGTTAGTTTGTTTAAAAAATACAAAAGAATTGATTGTGAATTTGTTAACAGCAGCAAAATTAATGATAGCTAGGAATTGGAAGGTTCAACATGTGTTTTCAATTACTGAAAGGTATAAAGAGGTATGGGATATCGCGCTAAATGATAAATTAACTTGTAATATTAAGTGTCAAAAAGGACAATTGGAGAAAGACACCTTTGTGAACATTTGGGGTAAATTTTTGGATTATGTGTTGGTGAAGGGGAAGGGGAACAAACCTTGTCAAGATTTGTTATATTTTTGGAATATAGAATAATATCTTGTATATATACATTTTAAAAAAAATGTGGGGGGGGGGAGAAATATAACTTGGTCCCAAGAGGTGAGGGGGGTGCACAATGTTTATGTTGTATTTTTTGTTGTTGTATTCATTAGTAGCTGTAAGATGTGAAAAATTAAAAATTTAAATATATATATATATATATATATATATATATATATATATTTAAAAAACTGTTTACATTCAGAACAAACAAAAGTATGATTCCTCTGCCTGCACTCTGAATGGTACAGCCCATTCTAGCACCTCATCTTGCATAAATAGTAAGCCTGACATTACTAACCAATAATCGAAGCTGCTTCAGCTTCTTTATAACATAGTCTTCCTTTGACTAAGGGCGCAGTCCAATGGGGATGCCCGTAACCCTCCAAACTCAGAAGATTATGGGCATCCTATGGAGGGTGAGAGGATTGTGGAGGTGAAGGTTGCCTCCACGCTTCTTTCGCTCTGCAAAGCACTTGGATGGCCAATTTCGGCTGTCTAGGTGCAGCGCTTTGGAGCAGGGGGGGAAAGAGTCTGAGGCACCACCAGGATATGTCATATCTTGGCGGCGCCAGTCTCCTCCCCTCCCCGGCCCCTAAACCCCTTCTCCGATCACTGTTATGACCTCAGAGAAGCAGCCAGTGCGGTTCTTTCCATGCCAGCTGCAGTGGAGAGGGGGATCTGAGCGCAGATACCCAGATCCAAGGTCAGAGCTCTTTTCCAACCTCGGATCTGGGAATCCAAAAAATTTTATGGCCCTCAAGACACTGTCTATGTGCCATAGGATTGCTCTGTAACTTAGGGAGATTAATCTACAACACTGACTTGGGATTTCAGTATGAATACTGAATCAACTAACCCCATGCTGGCTGGGAATGGTGGGAGTTGTAGTCCAACACATCTGGAGTGCATCAGGTTGGGGGAAGGCTTACCTAGACAAGTGTCAAGAGTATCTTTACCTTCTCGTTTAGATCTCATTAATATTGGTGTTTGTTTCAAACTATGGCATTGTGCAATATCTGTAAAAAACTACTTTCATTCCTTGTACAGATCAATCAAGCCGCCTTTGGCTCCCTTCTGCAGTACCTCTATACAGATAAATCTGGTCTTGTGCTGCGATGTATTATAACTATAGTTGCTGCTTTTGGGTTTTATATCCTCATTAGAAAAACAATTTGCATATGTATATAGAGGATGCATAATTTTCCTTTCAAAATTTAGATTGCCAGAATTTGCTGTGTCCCCCCCCTTTTTTTTGCAACAACTAAACTTGTGGAAGGCATTAGTTACTGAGGGTGGGTAGGTGATATAGAATAATAGCCTTGAGAGCAGGGTATAGAGGTGAACAAGGCAGTGATACTACAACCACTGACCACTGTTTGGAACTTCACCTAACCTTCTCCCAACTTTCGAAGGGCCTTTCTAAAAGATCAACTTAGGGCACAATCCTATGCATGTTTAGGAAAAAGCCTTACAACTGCCGGCATCCCCCAGCCATCGCTAAGGGCTATGACACTCCTAGTGATGAGTGACCCAACTCTCTCTGGGCACTCTCCTGGTATGTTGTTAGAGCTGCGGTTTAGTTTAGGGATTTTTTGTTTTGTTTTGTTGTTGTTTCTTTTTAAGTCTAAAAGCATCATGACACTTGTCCATCATATTTCAGAATCCTTTACCTTGAAAATGTAAGGTTGCAGTTCTATACACACTTACCAGGGAGTAAATATGGTAATTGAATTCAGTGAAACTTAACTTCTCAGTAGACGTGCATAGGATAGTGCTGCCTAGAAGTTTATTTTGCTGAATGTTCTTTCATCATACTTTCTGGATATTCTGCATACATGGAATACATATAAGCCATTCCACTATAAGAGTCATTCTCCTTCTTTTTGCTTTTATAAGACACAGTTTCACACTGTAGCCTTGAAGTACTGGAAGATGTAACAAAGTGTAACACATACACCTGTTTTTAACATAGAGGTACATGTGCGTTAAACCTCTGGAAGGCATTTTGGATGTCAGTCTGCTCTCAGAAGAAATAGACTTATATATTATTACACTCCCGTGCTACCCCTCTGGGCATTTTTATATGTGGTCGTGTGCATCCATATTTTATGTATGTAGTACATTTATATACTGCTAATGCACTCACAGTTTAAAGTATAAATTTTAAAATAATAAAATAATAAGGAAAGAAAAAAAGATACAAAAGGCAAAATAGTAACAACAGAATTCTCTCAGGCTATATCTTTGAAAAGTAGTATAAGAGACGACTCAAGACCAAGTAGTTTTACTAGCTGTACATGTGTAGCTTCAGAAAGTGTAGTAGTAGGCGATCACTCGTGACCAAGTAAGATTGTGTTCCAGGATAAAATTACAAAAAGAAAATTATAAAAGGAGGAAATTTTTTTAAAAAAATTGTGTAGACTCTAGCGATGGGTCCGTAAGTGACTGTGGAGGCCAATTCTAGATCCATACAGCTTCCCACAGTGAGGACACAGGTTACGAGATGGAAGATGGTCCTGTAAAGGATTCGTTTGACGTGCTTTTCGCTTAGCACGTTTCTCCCTTTCACCTTGCACTCGGGCTTCTTCAAAGTCCATGGAACTTTGAAAGGCCAACCGCCATTTAGATCGTTCATGGGCCAGTGCTTCCCAGTTTTCAATGTTTATATTGCATTTTTTAAGATTAGTCTTAAGAACATCTTTAATCCCCTTCTAAAGTTAACAAAGGTACTGACCACCGATATTCCGCTTTCCATCCTTGAGTTGGGAATAAAGTAACTGCTTTGGGAGACGGCAGTCAGACATTCAAACAACATGACCAGTCCATTGAAGTTGGCGTTGAAGGATCATTTTTTCAACGCTAGTAGTCTTTGCTTCTTCGCAAAGTGTACTTTCTTCAGAAAGTGTAGATGCAGTGCTTCTTTAATCCACAGGGTGGTGCTGGATCATAAACTTGCATCTCTGGTTTCTGTAAGAATGTATTTTATACCTTGGTGAACAACGGGCTGAAGTAAAGGAGCTGATCGAAAGGCTCGTTTTTGCTTTTTCTTTGCCAGGCCGTTTAGACATAGACGTTGAATATGTGAGTGACTGCAAAAGATTGGCCAAACAATGCCGGCTCTAGGATCTCATTGACGACTTAGAAACCAAGTGCAAAAAGGTGTACGAATTTGGTAAGTCTCCCCATCACACTGCCACACTAGTTTATATGAAAGTGGAAAATCAGCCACTGTTTTTATTTTAGTGACTCACACTAATTAGATGGCAAGAAATAAATGTAATAATAACTTGGTACTTCTACCTTATTCTTGCACTGAAGTCCTTGGAGTAGCTAACAGCATAGATCAGAATCTATAATCATAATACACCATACCAATAAGCAATTAACAATATAAAACAGATTAACATAGTAAAATCAGACAAGAGCAATTTGTTTAATCCCCTTCTAAAGTTAACAAAGGTAATGGCCACTGACACATCCTATGGCCGTTAATACCGTATGTTGTGGGAAGAAGCACTTTCTTTTGTCTGTCCTGAATTCATTGGGTGACCTTAAGTTCTAGTGTTGCATGAGAGAGAGAGAAAGTTTTCTTTTTGCTTCCTGCAAAAAAGTGGTTCATGTGTGGGTATCTAACATCTTCCACAGTGAAGTTCAGCACAATGAATTTATCCAACTTCTTTGAAATCTCCCTATCCTTTCTTTGGCCGTCATTTGACTCTTTTGTCATCCAGTGGTCCAACTGCCTCCTTGGATTTCCAGCTTCTAATGTATTTAAATATATTTTTGTTTTGGCTTAAAGTTTTTTATAATATGCTCAAACTCTCTTGTGTTTCTCCTTGCCTTACCAACTTATATTTGTTTTGCCAGAGTTTGTGCACCACTTTGTTCTCATCTGAGCTGGATGTCCACTTTTTATGGGAAGCCTTTTGCTTCCTTAACTCTGCTCATTAAACATGCTGTCATTCTCTTGGACTCATTTGAACTTTTCTTAATCTGTGATATTTATTCCTCCCGAGTTTCTGTTGTTGTGGATTTTTAAATACCCTCCAAGTATCTGGAAGAAACTTGACACTCTTGATTCTCCCTTTCAACTCCTTATTCTTGAGGAATTAAATTGGATCATGGTCAAATGCATCCCCCAAGAACTGCATGCAGGGAGTTGTCCTGTCTTGATTTGGCTAAGAATTGGGCATGTGGGGGGCTGTATCCGCTGAAGAGAGAGACCTCACCAGTGTTTGTGCTTCGCTGTTAAACACATGTTGCTTAAGTGTCCACATTTCTAAACAGCTTGCCCAACTTTTCTGCTCATCCAGATATGTGACCTGCACTAAGGTGGCTTAGCTCTGTTTCTGGATGAACATTAATTTGTCCATTTTTTTCAAAACAATTGACTGTCTGTTCTCTTAATATCTTGAAAAGTGATTGGGATTGTATTGATAAGAGCTTCGGCTATTGGGCAGTATAAAAATGTATTAAATAAATAAATAAAGGAATCTTATTGGTATCTTATTGCTTGGGACCTTATTGATGATGGAAGGAAGCTTTTTGCATGAGTGAATGGAAATGCAGACAGAGCTTCCTGCAACATAATCTCATGGACAGTGCACTATTGCCTAGATGCCTCTGTTTACTTACCTATCTCTTCTGCTGAGTTCTATCACAGCATAACCTAGATAGAATCCCCTTTCTAGTAACAAGGAGTGATTTTGTCACTTTCTGAGAGTCATATTGGGAAGTTAGTGTTCTCTCTGGCAAAGGAAGGAGTGGGAAGCAACAGTGTGAGCAAATTCTCTCCTCAACCCACCCCGCCTCCAGTCTTTTATATGTTGGAACAAAGTTTCATAGATTTCATAGATCATAGAGTTGGAAGGGGCCTACAAGGCCATCGAGTCCAACCCCCTGCTCAATGCAGGAAACTAGAGGAGGGGTCTCCCATCCAAGTAATAACCAGGCCTGACCCTGCTTAGCTTTCCACACTCAGACAAGCTGAGCCAGCGTGAGCCACAGGCCTGTTTCAAGGATTAAAGTTTCAAGTGGCAAAAGGTATAATTTCACTATCTGCTGACAGTAATGGTGTGTCTTTTGAATGGCATTGTGTAGCCTGTTCTCAGTTAGAAGGTGGCAGATGTCAAACAGCACTGGGGGTGGGTTGGTTGTCAGCTGCTGGGTGGAGGTTCCTTTGCCCACTAGTATTTGTGGTATACCTGTAAGAGAACCAGCTACCACTCAGGACCATGTCTGATTAGATTTGTTGCTTTTTGAGGAAAGGGGGTTGTACTGTGGCAATCTTCTTTTGTCCACCATTTAATGGAATGGTAAGATGACAGCCTCGTGTAATAATCAGTAGTAAAATATCAAGAAACGTTAAGTCTCCTGATGATGTGAGTCATCTGAGATTTGGGGGTGTGGTGGAGAGAAGTTCAAAATCCATTGAGTCATGCTTGTCAAACCATCTCTGTTTCTGATGGAGTATTAACTTGTTAACCAGCACAGGGATAACTTCCCTTTCTTGCTGGCTTCCCAAATGTAAGCTAATGAACCATCCTAAACTGCTACAGTACTAAACGAGTTTATTGTAGTTGTTGCCAGAACAGCAGTGTTTTTTCTCCTATTGATATTTTTTTTCATAGTTTGCATGTATTAACAAAGGAGATAAAAAACGTTCCCTGAAATAAAGACCACCATAGCAGAAAGCTGGCAGGATAAGGTTGTAGGGGTGGGGGGTGGGGCGGTGGGGGGAGACAAATAACTTGGTATAATAATCACAAGTTAGAACCAATGCTGCATCAGAAATGCATACATCTAGTTAATGATTTAGTATTGATTACAGCATCTTTCATTTACTATACTGA
Source organism: Shinisaurus crocodilurus (assembly GCA_021292165.1). Lineage (NCBI taxonomy): Eukaryota > Metazoa > Chordata > Lepidosauria > Squamata > Shinisauridae > Shinisaurus > Shinisaurus crocodilurus. Next base: position 69,762 of record JAHFWL010000617.1, read on the forward strand.
GCTGTTCAGGTGCCCTTCCTTTGTACAGCAAACTAACAAGGCAGTTTTGCTAAATGTGATCCAGAATGCTTCAAAATTCTGCTGCAATACTTCTGGCTATATTGCTATTCCTCTCCAGATACATTTGAAAATCATACTTAAATAAATTTCTTCTGCAAGTAGAAATGGCTGAGTATCTTCTCTGGAATCTGAAGAATCTCAGCTTTAATTTTTTTTTAAAAGTCCTCATGGTTCGTGAGGTGGTTTGTAAATATGTAGGCAGAGTTTACAGAATGGAGCTTTAGGGGGGCGGGGTCCAAACATGCACTAAATGAGCACATCTACCTCCCAAGGTTATGAATCTATTCCAACCTAGATTATTTCTTGAAACGTGGAAGAGGGAATTGTGACACCTACTGGTGACCCCACCTTTGTGGAAACTCATAGTAGTGTGTTTATCAGTTTTTAACCACCTTAATCTTTCTTTTACACAGCTCCCTTGCTCGAGCCATGGGCCTTCGTACTCAGGCCCTGCACCCAGGTCATTCTATTTCCCGCAGGCCTCCTACTTGCCTCCCACCCGGGATTCAGGGAAGACGCTCAGCCTCTTACACTCAGCTCTCCTTCCCAATCCCTCAGAGACACACCAGCAGTTGCCTGGGGCACTCCCCAATCCCCACAGGCTAGTTAGCCTTGGGCTAACTAGGATAATGATCTGAATACAGATATGTCCCTCACTGCCACCTTCTTCTTTCTCCACTGAGATTGCTCCCCAAAGATGTGTGTGTTCCTTCCCTTAGTCACCCGCTCTCACACCAAGGGTTAACAGTAAAACAAACCAAGTCTATTTTTATGGATGGAAACAAATGATACATTCAGGTGCTTGCCTATCTTACAACAGTTACAATATTTCAACAACAGGCTGAGATAACATTTCTACACAGAGTTCCCTTCCAGCCTCAACTACCAATTCTGATTCTGTCACTAGGTGGTAACCATTCCCATCCCCAAACCAGAATGAATGTTAAGCTGCCTTTCACAGCTCTCCACCCCTTGCCAACATTCTGAGCTCAGTGATTGGCTCTGGACTCGCAGGGACAGAGAATCAGAACCCCAGCTGTCTGTCACACAGCAGTATTCACAAATTGTGCGAGAAAGGCCTCTTTTAGGAGATTTGAGTGTTGCTAGGGCAAGTGCAAGCTCTTCCCTAATCTCTCCCAATATAGTTCCTGTGTTTTCATTGGACCTGTTTCCAATGGACCTGTTCACACAGTGAAGCAATCTTTTGTTTACCATGGTTGTTGTTTTTTCCCCTTAGAACTTAAATGTGGACCCATCCAGTCCTAAACTATCCACTTTATTTTGATCTGTTCTGCAGAGGGTGGAAGTGAGTGGCACCATCTTAAGTGTTCAGCTTTTATTTGTTGTCTTTACAGTAGGAGGGGCTCAAGGGTTCTCCTCCCCCCTTACTTGGGGAGGCTTACTATAATAATCATATTACTTTAGCCTTTTTGAGTACAGTAATACCTTGGATTGAGAGCATAATTCGTTCCGGAAACGTGCTTGTAATCCAAAACACTCTTATATCAAAGTGAATCTCTGGTGAGCGTGAGCAGTGCCGATTTTGGCCCGCTATGCCCGCTCGAGGTGAGCGGTTACATCCCTACGACTTGTCTTGCAAGACCTTGCTCGTTTATCAAGCCAAATTTATTAAAAAATTTTTGCTTGTCTTGCAAAACGCTCTCAGACCAAGTTACTTGCAATCCAAGGTATTACTGTATTTGAAGCACTTTGCATACACTCCTGTAAGCCTTAGAAAACTCTGTAACAGGGTGGGGCAACTTGTGGGCCCTCCAGATGTTCTGGCCTACAGCTCCCATCAGCCCTAGCCAGCTTCGCCAATGGTGAGGGCTGATGGGAGTTGTAGGCCAAAACATCTGGAGGGCCACAAGTTGCCAACAAGGTAGGCCAGTATTATCCTCCATACTGCAGATCAGAGTGGGCTGAAGCTGAGAGAGTGCCTTGTCTAAGGCCAGCTAGTGAGAGCTGAGGTGAAATAGAACTAGGGACTTCACAACCCTCACACTTGGCCAAAACACTGCTATATACTTCACTGCTTTGCTGTGATAAAGTTCTAGCATTTCTAGATTGGGGTGCAGTACGAGAGAGAGCATGAGTGAAGAGAGTGACTCAAAGGTTAATACTGAATATAGCTTGCTTGATTCCTCTCTATCTACTTTCTCTCCTTATCAGGAGCCCCGTAAAGTTGTACAGATTTCTCTTAAAGGGTTATTCTGGAAATAAGGCACTGACTGAATATCTGTTACTAAGTAAAGGCCAAACTAGATGAGACACCATTCAAACAATTAATAAGATTATCAGTAATGGAAATTTGTGTGTGAGCTTTTGGAAAAACTTTACTGCATGTTTTCAGTAACTAGAGCTTTTTAAAGAAGAAGGAAAATGTTATGCATAGCGGTCACTCCACCCATAAAATCAACAATATATGCTCCATTTATCTTCCTAATATTTGCATATAAGAGAAAGTTTATTATGTTATGATAAAACAGGTAGGCTACCTGGTACCCTCCATTTGTTTTGGATTACAGTTCCCATCAGGCCCAGCCAGCATGGGCACTGGTCATGGATTATGGGAGTTGCAGTCTCAAAAAGTCTGAAAGGCACCAGACACCTTACATCTGTGGTAAAAACTTTATTTAAAAACAAAACAACAAACGCCCAGATAACTTTTTCCCCATGATGATGTCCATAGAGTGTTCAGGATTCTATACTTTGGATTTTTTGTTTTTGTTTTGCCTCTTCCAGTCTCCTCCAAACCAGGGACCTGTGTGAAGGTACTGACGATTGAGCCCCCAGGTAACTCACGGCTGCAGGAAGACCTGGCTCTGCTAGCAGACTGCGCCCTGCCAGCTGAACTCAGGGTAGGAAATTTTTTCCCCACTCCTTGTTGGGTCCTTCCAGTGGAACCTTTGCATTTTGTTTCATTTTTCTCTCTTTCTTAGAACTTGCAGTTGCCATTTAGTTGCTGCTGAACTTTGCCAGCTCCCATGATGTGAGGGCATCCAGCCTCCTGGGTGTCCTTATAGTCTTCTGCTCTTCTCTGCTTCCTTCCCTTCTTACAGCTGATCTGTCCTTAGAATTCATGTATGCACATTACTGTGGAAAAGACACACTATTATTCTGCACTTCAGGTGCCCAACTGAAAGCGTGTGTGTGAGAGAAAAAGAGGTCCCACCCCAAAAAAAGAAGTTAATTGGAAGTGTGTCTGCCTTTTTGTATCTCAATTATGCCATTCATACATGGCTTGTTACAGGACCGGTGCAAGGCAGTTTGGTGCCCTAGGCAAGATCAGATGTTTAGCGCCCCCCCTTCCCACTTGAGAGCGCTGTATTTTTTTTCAAGGCATTTCTGGTGCCCTCTTTAGCCCTGCGCCCTAGGCAGCTGCCTAGTTGGCCTAATGGTAGCACCGGCCCTGGCTTGTTATTCCCCTATATAGTTTGCGTTGTAGACTTAGGGGTGGGGGAAAGAATCAGGGCAACCACAACCAGAAAGAGTTGAATCTCAAAGTGATGCTGGACAACATGAATTTGATTGCAGATATTAAGAAAATTATTGTACCATCCAATCACATTTCATAGTTTCAAGAGCAATAGAAGGTTCTACCTCTCTTTTTGTAGGAAAACACTTGAGTTCTAATAAAAAGGATTTCTATGTTTGATTTTTCCAGTACTGCTTGATCTTTTGATTTACCTTTATCTTTGCTTTGGCTTTTTGATGCTCCCCTACTTCCTGCTCATCCTGAGCCATCACAGGTGTCCCCTGGCTTACAAAGACCAGAAGCACTATATGTGCCTGGTTTTTAATCTGAAGCAGGAGCTGTCTATCCTACTTTCCTCATGAGGAATCCAACATGCTGTGGTCTCTCCCCACAAGTGAATCCCCTGCATTTGGCCTGTTCAGTTGCTGTGACCTGTAACAGTCTGGTCAAACTTTTCTAGGCTGTCCTACTTTTTATGAATGTTTCACAAAAGGTACAGGAAATGTGGTCACACTCATGCTTGGCATTAATTATCAGTATTGCCAGCTCAGATAATTTTATTGTAGAAGGCCTTATCTTGTGATAGAAAAAATTAGTCTTCGTGTTTTTCTGTAAAATGCAAACGTTTCTGGCTTCTAATGATATGGAGACTATAGTGGAAAAACAAAAACATAAGGGCGTGTTGTATGCATGTAGATCTTCTGATCCAATTTGCTCTGGTGTTAGAAATGTAATGTTGGATGTTTGTCAGTTCTGTGTGCCGGGCTAGGTATTATCTGTTGTTCTTGGGTACAATATGGTAGCTTTTTATGGCTGTAAGACATGCCACTTTTGCATTACAACATGCTGCAGATCATGGATGCATGACAGCTTTTGTGCTTCTGGCTTTCACCTTTTCATAACTGGAAAGGGAATTCACCATGCAGAGATGTTTGATCTTCCAAATAGAGGGGAAGATCAGAATTGTAGGAAACAGAAGCATAAGTGACATAAAAGTAATATGTGAAGCCACGCCCAAATATATGTTTCTTGTGACTGTATGTGGACCGTACTGGTTAGTGTCTTAGTTCTCAGTATTTTAGTGTGTGTTTGTATATTTTTAATTCTATGTAAAATCCTATTCATGTTTTCCTTTAATTAAATTTTGTCCCCCTTTCTTTGGATCTGTAACAAAAATCAACTAATAAAACATGGTTCTCATTCTAAGGAACTCCTTGGGTTGTAAATCTGGACAGTTTAACAAAGTTTATAGCTTTCCTGTGCTGAAAATAAGCTTCCTATACCAAATTTACGCTAAGGAAGGAGAACGTCATTGTATTGGTTTTTTTTATTTAGCATGGGTCAGGTTACCTTTATGCCGCCCTTTGCCTAGTATGGAGAGAATCTTCTATTCCTAGATGTCTTCTTGCCCAGTAGAAAGCTATTTTCTCTTATACTCATTGGTTCCTTCTTCCAAGCTCCTCTTCATCCTTCCCTCTCTCAACATTTGTCTGGCAAGGAGTAGAAAATGCCAAACACAGGAGTGAATTCTCTAGATTTCTTTTGCTCTCCCTGCAGGTTACTGTGAACCCATGAATGCAACATATGCTGAAACAAACCTGCCCATTTCAATGCTTGTTCAATAAACACATTTTCATTCATATTGCCCTGGACAGTTTTGTTTTAGCTTCTGTTTCAGGACTGCTATGTATGTAACACTGCTGGTTCGGTCAATTATAGCCGGGCAAGTCGGGAGTGAGTCACAGGATCATGCGCTCCCTTCTCCATTTGGGAACCCAAATTTCCCCAACCAAGCTTAAAAATTGTTTTAAAACTGATTTCAGATCCTGGGTTAAGCAGAACCCTGGTGAACCTTTGACATGGTTAATGTTGCTGAGCACGGTAAAGACTGTGGTGGTATTTATGCTGTAGAAGGGATGGGATGGGAGAAGGAACCTCAATTTTTGCGCCTCACAATTGCTTAACCATGGTTAAGCACCTGCTTATATTAAATATTGCACCTTCCTCCAAACAGTCTATCTCCCCCACCCCTTTCTTCTTCTTTAAAAAGTTAGGTATAATATTCCCTGTAAGAAGATTATAGTTTCTGGCATTCATTATTTTTTTCACGTATTTATCCAATCTTTGCTGAAGTATTAATGGACAAATTTGATCGTTCAGAATTCGAGCCCTTTTACAGCTTTCTTTTAAGAGGTTTTGGTACCTGTCCAGGTAATCATGTTTGTTTGAGATTAGTAATTAAATATATGGTGTTATGTTTCTGTTTTTACTTTTCACTGTCCAAAACAACAGTGAACAGGTACAAAAAGACAAGCTGCTATTTGTCCCACAACCTTTGGACAATAAATGAAACTATGTGTACTGACGCCAGCTATGTATAGCAAATAACATTTGGGCTGAAGCCACACTCCACTGAGGCTAAATGTAGTCTTCCTGTCCATCTTAAAAATATTTTTTTAATAAAATGCTCAGAAATTAGTCTCTTCTGCAAAAATAGTCGCACAATTCCTCTGAATTTTAATATGTGAGCTTGACTTGTATAGTTCGTTTTCAGAGCCCAACAGTAGAAAAACACCACGGTGGTAGAATTCTATTCTAAAATCCCCAAACCATCACATATATGCACTTTTTTTGTTTTTTGTTTTTTACTTCTCTAAAGTGTGTTAAGGGCGCAATCCTATGCATGTTTAGATAGAAAAAAATCCTAAAACTCCCAGTTAGCAATGGCTGGCTGGGGAATGCTGGGAGTTGTAGAACATTTTTCTGTCTAAACATGCTAAGGATTGCACCCTTAGTGTGTGTTTTTTAATACAGAGAAATAACACCAATCAAGATCCCCAAACCCACCCATACCTCCTTAAAATTACCCCCTCCTTACCATTAGCAAATAACCCAAGCTTTTATCAGAAGCCAGAATTTACTACATATAGTTCAATCACACACATGGACTAAATCATGCCCTGTCCCAGAGCAAACAAATACACAGGAGAGAAGACAGGGGTGGGTTGGGTGGGGAGAGCAGGGAAGGAGGAAGGGAATAGGGCAGGAGACTTTTTTGAGTCTTTTATATCCCCTTGCAGATTAAAATTAACTGTAAAACAGTTCCAGGAACAGGGAATACTTTTTCTCACACACTTGCTGGAGCTTGTCACTTTGTGCCACTAATACAGCTGTCTCCGATATATACCAGGCCTGGGCCTTTTCGTAGATAAGAAAAGAGGGAAAGTGTATTTCCTAGTGCTTTTTTCAAGGGACATTTTTGCCCCCTTGACAGGACAGTGTTTGCCCTGAAATGCTGGGCACAACCCTAGTATCCACATGCTCAGATTCCCACTTGCCACAATGCCTCTGAATGGTGTTCCACTGCCCAGCACTCAAAGAATCCTGAAGCTTCCATATCAGATACAATTATTATTATAAGGCTGTTCCTGGGACATTGGGTACACTAGGAGCTGTTGAGGTGAAACATGTGCTCCCTAACCCTTGAAAGCTACTTTGAGATTTTGAGCCTTTAGCAGAAATTGCCTCTGCAGCTCATAAAGGCCCAGAAATTTGACTTACTGTAAAAATAAAAAGTGGACATAAATATTTTTTAGATCCTGTTGCTAGCAGGGCTGCGGTAGGATCCAGATCCAGCCATTTAAAGTCATGGTTATGACTGTATAGAGACATGGGTTTCCCCTCCTCTCCGGTTCAGTCGGAAGTAGCTGTGTGTTAAAGTTACACACGTGACTATATTTTATGGGCTTCTAATATCCTAAAACTTTAAACTGTTTGCCATTTGAATGACTACATTTCTATGTTTGCTAAGCTACCTCTTGCTACATTCTTTGTTTCTAGCAACATCAGCTTTCTGGCTGAAGCTCATTCAATCTTGTTAACATTTGCCTGTTCATCACATGGGTTTCAGATCAAAGCGCTGGATCCAGAATCTGCCTTCTAGTCTGCCTGATTTTGAGGGATCCCCCCCCATGCACACCACAGCTCACCCCATTCAGTAGGGTCTCCTGACTCTCTTTGTAGCCTTTTCAGGGGCTCAAGGGGCTGCAAGAAAGTCCTCTTCTACCTGTGCAGTTGACCGAGCTTAAATCTGGATCCAGTCTATAAATAGGAAGCCTCACCGGTTTTCTTAGCTGGATGGTTTCTCCTTCAAGAAAATGGCATTTGGAACAGAAGCTGGGTGGTTCTTCTAGTGTAAGCGATCATAAGGCAATGCTGTTGTCTTCCATTCTTTTTAAAAATCTGTTCAATGTGCTATGATATCCCTTAGATGGAATGTTGCCTTCTCCCATTTCCATGAAGTGCTATATGCACACTTCTGGTGTTGTGCCAGGAAATGGTACATGTGAGATTTAATGCTAGAAATGTTGGGAGGTGTTTTGAGGGAGTGAGGAGATGCTGTTCACAGTTTATCCAACCAGACTGGCCTGTGTAGTCCATTGTGCCTTGTTCTTCTTGATTCTTACTACTTAGTGAGTGTAAAAGTCAAGACACTGGAAATGAAGTGAAAACCACTTAGAAAGGGGAGTGGGAGGAAGGAATAGCATATATGTGTCTCCTTTTTACCTTTTAAAAAGCTGTCATACCAGAAAGTATGGCGGCTTGGGGACATCTCTTGCAACAACAAAAAAATTTAAAATGTCTCTGCAAAAAACACTGTGTGTGTGTGTGTGTGTGTGTGTGTGTAATGTACACACCTTTTTGAGCCTGGCACATTAAACAAGTTTATTGAGCCTGGCACATTAAACAAGTTTATTGTTTAATGTGCACAGAGAATTAATTATGTATTGTTTTGAGAGAAAATCTATTTTGTGTGGGGAGCAGGAAGGTAGCTCTTCTTTTGTCCATGGGGCTCTTTGAAGAAAGTTTCAGCTGAGTGCTGAACTAGGAGCCAAGTTTTTTTCCTGCCTCTATAGTGAATGGTAACAGGCATGTATCTGCATCTTTGAAAAAGCATGTTTTCCTTTCTCATTACCTGGCTACCTGTCAGTCAAGGAGATGTTTCCTCTATCCAGTATCTCTGCACAGACTCTGGCTGTGTTTGGATGAGTGCACGTTGGCTTAATATGATCGAAATGATCATATCTTGGTCTGTGCATGCAGCCCCTTCCCTTCTCATCACACCACAGACATCTTTAACTAACCATTGTTTGCCATCACGTCCAAAACAGGAAACTATGGTTACCAGGTTTGGAACAAGTCAGGATCGTAAATAACTTCAACCCACATTCCAATAGTTTCCCAGTTTAGATGTAAAGGGAAACAATGGTGAATTGAAGAGTTCTTGGTTTATTGCCGTGTGTTGAGGAAGGAAGGGGTGGCATGAGGATGGCACATGCAAAAGGCTTGTGCACAGCCTCTGTTTTAAAAGTTTGGTTAATGCTGGTTACTGTGACTTTTTGAAAGTTGCTAGGCCTTCATCACATAAGAAGAGCCATGCTGGATCAGACCAAGCGGTCCATTCACACAGTAGCCAACCAGCTGCCCACAGGAAACCATAAGCAGGACATTACCTTTTCTCATTGGGGAGATGCTCCAGCCCCTTGATCATTTTAGTTGCCCTTTTCTGCATTTTTTTCCAACTCTACATAATCCCTTTTTTAGGTATGGTGGCCAGAACTGTACACGGTATTCTAGGTGTGGCCTCACCATAGATTTGTATAACGGGAGTATGATCTTGGCACTTTTATTTTCAATTCCTTTCATAATTATGCCTAACATGGAGTTTGCCTTTTTCACAGCAGCTACATACTGGGTTGACATTTTCATCGAACTGTCCCCAAGATCCCCGCAACCCCAAGATCTCTTTTTTGGTCAGTCACTTGTAGCTCAGATTCCATCAGCTTATGAAGTTGGGGTTTTTTGCCCCAATGTGCATCACTTTACACTTGCTTATATTGAACTCGATGGCCTTATAGGCCCCTTCCAACTCTACTTTTCTATGAACCACATTTGCCATTTTGATGCCCATTCTCCCAGTTTGGAGATATCCTTTTGGAGCTCCTCTCAATCCCTTTGTGTTTTAACCACCCTAAATTATTTGGCATTGTCAGCAATCTTGGCCACTTCACTGCTCATTCCTAATTCCAGATCATTTATGAATAAGTTGAAAAGCATTGGTACCAATACAGATCCGTGTGGTACCCCACTGTTTACATCCTTCCGCTGGGAGTGCCCAGATATCTAGAACAATGAGACTTGTGAGAGTATTTGAGGATTTATTGCTTAGATATAAACGAATGTCTGGTATCCTAATTATACGATGGCCATTAATTTAAAACATGTCTTTATTATATGGATCCTAATGGAGAAGTAATAACAGAACTTTTTTTGTGTGCGTATGTAGGTAGGTTTTGGAGAGTTGCCATTTGATAGCACTGACAACTTCAGCAGCTATCCTGACGTGTGTTTCCGGGTGGCAGACTACAATTTCTTGTGCCACAAGGTAGGTGCTCGTATTGGCTTAACCTACCAGGGTGGCTTTTTTACCCCAACATGAGAGAGTTCAAGATTGTGTAGTGGGTAGGGGAGGAATGATACTCCCATTCCTTATTTTATTTATTTATGGCCTCTTACCCTGCCTTTCTACTCCAAGAGGAGTTCACAAGGCTACTTACAATATTTTTAAAAATCAATATACTCAAACAAGGACTTGCAGATATTTTACTGCAGGTTTTAAAGCTCAACTTGGGGGAAAAACATTTTCTAATGAAAATGAAGTAAGGAAAAACCAATTTCTTACTGCATTCCTTATTGCAACTCACAAACAAGCATCTTGGCTTGTAAGTAACATGTATACTGCACAATCCTATGCATGCCTACTGACAGAAGTAAGTCCCGCTAAGTTCCATGGGACTTCCTCCCCAGTAAACGTGCTTGGCATAGTGCAGCAAAACCTTAACTTGCACGCTGTTATTAGCAGAGGCCCCTGTAACTTCTGCCTGAAAATAAGAAAAACACTGCATGCTTCTTGCATGTTGCAGCTCTCCTGAACTAATGACCGAATTGGCTAATGTGAATCTCCAGTCATTGTTATACTGGGATTAGCAGTTTGTGCGTGCATGCAGCTGAAGAAAGGGGAAATCGGTACTGTGATTCAGTGGGAGAGTGTATTTACATTTTCAAATTGTGTCTCCAAATCTTGATAAATCTGAATAGGCTTGGAGGTGTTTTTTGCCATATTTGGATCTAAGTCATAGAAATACTGCTCATCGAGTGCTCTCAGACCATTCGCTCAGCTGCTTGCTTCCTTGCTTTGGCCAAGGAGATTCCATTGTTTCAGGCCTGTAAATTCTCTGCTTGCAGGCATTTTTCTGTGGCCGCAGTGACTATTTCAAAGCCCTCCTAGAGGATCACTTCTCTGAAAGTGAGGAGCTGCAGAGCCAACCCAGCATCCCCGTGATGACCCTTCATGACATTTCAGAGGAGATCTTCATCAGTGTCTTGTATTACATTTACAGTGATGACACAGAGGTGAGGCTGGCCTTCTTGCTCTTTTTTGAGTGTGGTCTGATTTTAGAACGTTCATCCTAGCAAGGATTGCTGTGATCCTCGGAGAAATGGGAAGTGGCAGAATTTGCGTTGTATGGTGTTGGTGCCTATTATATTGCCACGACAGAGGGTTACTCAGAGCAATAGACAGATACCATTAAGCTCAATTAATGTGGCCTGATGCTTTGTGGTGTACCAATCATGGACAGAATTGCCCTGCCTCTCTCTGTCCAAATCTTGCAAAGTTAATACATCACAGCAGCAATTCCTTGTTGGTTCATTAAACTATTCCTCTATTTTTCTCACCTGTTCTGGTGAGTCTTAAGTACCCCATCTACCAGTCTCTTGCTTGCATTTTACTTGAGGTTAGAAGCGAATTGTATTTTACAGTATTGCAATGCAGCCATCCATAAATGTTAGTGGCAGCTCTTTCTAGTCAAAAATACCTCATTTAAGTCAGCATGCCTCTCCTACTGACTGGAATTATGCTCATGTGGTTTCTTTTTCTGATGCCAATGGGGAGTACTCATCTGAAGTACTCTGACAGCAGTACAATACATAGGATAGCCAGTCTGCCACTGGAGGGCAGTGCCAATGCACAGTTGATAAGCTTCCTAGGGATAAAATATTTTCTGCTGTTTGTACTGCATTTTCTTGTCACATTCAGCACAACGGAGTGGTTGTTCTTTCCCCCTAAAATTCCTAATCAGATCTGAATCCTGCAGTGTGAATACTGCGCCTGTTACACAGTGGTTCTGACATGTCTCAGCATAGCACACCTAAGAACTAACTGAGCGTATGTTTTGAATAGTAGCAGGTTTTGCTTACCGTAATAAGAACTCTGCAAAAATGTAGTATTTGTGAAACTGTAGGGTGGTGTCCATACTATCAAAATGCTTATGGACACTTTCCTTCTGGTGTCTTCTCCCAAGATAGAGAATTTTGTCTATCAGAGTGCTGGACTAGATGGACCTTGGTCTGATCCAGCACAGCTCTTCTTATTAACATCAGCAGTCCACTGTAGCACTTGAATAGCTGGGACCGGTGAATTTGTGGAGAAAGGATCAGCAAAGGCCCTTTAGCAAGAATGACTTTGAGATGAAGCCATCACTAAAATAAAATGGCTTGTCAAACCACTTGTTAATAGCCTGAGAAGCAAACGTCCATTAACAGTTTTGGCGGCAGTCTCCCATCAGCCTCAGTGGTGACAGGTGGAGTGGGAGGTGGAAATCTCATCCCCAAGGAATTCATGTCGTGCAGTGAGCAAAGCTCATCCCACTGCACTGAGCTCAGAGAAGCCACACTCGGGAAAGCAAGTACACTTTCATTGCTGAAGAATAGCTGCAGCTTTCCTTCTCAAGTGGATCTTGTCTGTTGGCTACTTCTCCCCAAGAGCTGCCTTTTGCCTTGTTTTGTGTGTCATCCTTGCAGCAACTATATTTATCCTCATGTTACATTTAAGTAAAAGAAGGCTAGAGTAATCTTTTTTCAAGTAGCAAACTCAGCACACAGAAACCAGCTGGTACAGAACCTGTCAGCCAGTGTTAAGTCTGATCCTTGAAAGAAGGGTGCAATAGGAATATGAGGGGAGAGGGAGGCAGGTAAGGAAGACATGGGAGCCTGCTGCAGCGTGGACTCCCCCCCCCCCGCCCCCGTCTACCCTCTTGTCCTTTGGGAAGGATCCTGATTACTTTTTATATGTTAATGTTTGTTTGTGATTCTATTAATATATTTTTGAGCCTTGTACATTGTTAATCCGACCAAAGGAGTTTTCTTCTGACCATTAAAATGTGTGATGGAAAACAAACTCTTTCCTAATCAAAATGTCGGCTCAGTGTGTGGCTGCTGTGAAAAAGGCAAAGTACATGTTGGGCATAATTAGGACAGGAACTGAAAATAAAACTGCCAAGATCACGCTGCCCTTATGTAAATCTATGGTGTGATAGCACTTTGAATACTGTGTACAGTTCTGATCACCGCACCTCAAAAAGATTATCATAGAGTTGGAAAAAGTGCAGAAAGGGGCAACTTAAATGATCAAGGGGTTGGAGCAACTCCCCTATGAGGAAAGGTTACAACAGCTGGGACTGTTTAGCTTAGAAAAAAGGCAAGTAAGAGGAGATGATAGAGGTGTACAGAATTATGCATGGTGTGGAGAAAGTGGATAGGGAGACATTTTTCTCCCTTTCTCATAATACTAGAACCCGGGGTCATCCCATGAAACTGATTGGTGGGAGGTTCTGGACAGATAAAGGAAGTACTTCTTCACACAGCGCACAGTTAAACTATGGAATTCACTTCCACAAGATGTAGTGATGGCCACCAATTTGAATGGCTTTAAAAGGGGATTGGACAAATTCATGGAGGATAAGGCTATCAATGGCTACTAGTCCTGATTGGCTATATGCTGCCTCCAGTATCAGAGGCAGTATGCCTCTGATATGTACACCAGAGTTGCTGGGGAACATGGGCGGGAGGGTGCTGTTGTGCCTGCTTCTGGGATCCCGTGGGCAGCTGGTTGGCCACTGTGTGAACAGAATGCTGGACTAGGTAGACCCTTGGTCTGGTCCAGCATGGCTCTTCTTATGTTCTTAAAACAGCTGTTCTGGGTCAAAAGCTGTCTTTATTGTTCTTGCCCTTGGTAAACATTTTGGTTGTCAAAACACCATTCCCAATACAAGGCCTCCTGAGCTATTTTACCCACTAAAGTGAAATTTAAAATAGCTCCCAAGAAGCCTCCAGTATCCAATTACACAGTTAGCACAAAGCCACCACCTTCACAGAGATAGCCACCACTTGCACTTAATCCCTTAAAGGCATACACAATGCTCACTTTAGCTCACATTCTTAAAGAACATAGTTCACAAATCTCAGCACCTGGACCATTTCTTCTTTTGCATTCACACTAGGCTTCAATTTCTCAATATACATAGCCTCCTTGATCTTCCTCTGTGTAAACATGATTCATTACCAGTAAGTTTTTATTTTATTTTATTACATTTTCAAGGGATATTAAAATGATTTTTGTGGCCCATAAGATTGAGGTTGATGCAGTGACTATGCCTCCCCGCCAGCCCACCCCCAACTTTAAAACATATATTAGTTAGATCACAATTGCACGACTCAAAATGCAGGGCCAAGCAATGTTCAATGTGTGGGGAAATGAAAGTGTCTATAGGAAAAAGGCACATTATATAAAATGGAGTGTGGGGAATGTTCGGCATGCTATGTGGGAGAGACAGGCAGACCATTCATATTTTGCATAAAAGAACATCTAGCAGATACCAAGTATAACAACAGTAGAAATAAACCATGGATGCTGCAAGCAAGAAAAGAACATACGGGTAAAATAAGTCAAGACACATGTTTTTGCAAATGAATCAAATGTACACAAGAGGAAGATCATGCAAAAAGAGGAAGATCATGCAAAAAGCAAATGTACACAAGAGGAAGATCAAGGATCCTGATACAGATCAGTCTTTCTTCACTGCTAGCAGTAGTGGGAAAAGAGGTATCTGTATGAGGCTCTCTGGGGGAGGGACTGGAGAGTACGGGTGGTGGAGAATTCAGTGTGTGTATGCGCGGGTGCTGCCAGACACCTTTGGGGACCACAGTAAAGGCCTTGAGGGGGGCTGCACTCCTAGTTTAGAGCCTTCCGTTATAGGTAATCGAAGTCCACCAGACATTTGTGGGAAACACACCAGAGTATTGCTGTTTTCAATTCGAAACAGCAGCAAAGCTGCTTGCAAGGGGACTCTCATGTTAATGACACATGGTCTCAATTAAAGTGAAGATCCAAGGATTTGAACTGACAAAGCAAAGAGCAGAGGCAAGGTCAGATTACTCAAGACTGAGAGCTTAATCCTTCCTTCGCCCTCTAAATGTTCTTTGCAAATGCTCCCACCTCCCAGGCTGTTTGAGGTTACTCAGTGGTAAGGGAAAGGCACATGCTTTTATTACTTCTTGCTTTCCTGGACTGAACTCTAGCATTGGAAATATCTTACAGGGCTAAACAATGGCTTAAGCCATCCACTTAAGTAGATGGATGCAGCTTTACACAGGGGATATTTGTAAGAAGACCAA
Organism: Shinisaurus crocodilurus; assembly: GCA_021292165.1. Lineage (NCBI taxonomy): Eukaryota > Metazoa > Chordata > Lepidosauria > Squamata > Shinisauridae > Shinisaurus > Shinisaurus crocodilurus. Next base: position 84,874 of record JAHFWL010000617.1, read on the forward strand.
AACACTGGTTTATGAAGCCATTGTATTACCAACTTTATTGTATGCCTGCGAAACATGGACTATCTATAAACGTCACTTCCACCTCCTTGAAAGGTTTCATCAACGTTGCCTCCGGAAAATCCTGCAAATTACTTGGGAAGATAGGCGAACAAATGTCAGTGTACTGGAAGAAGCAAAGACTACTAGCATTGAAAAAATGATCCTTCAACGCCAACTTCAGTGGACCGGTCATGTTGTTCGAATGCCTGACTGCCGTCTCCCAAAGCAGTTACTTTACTCCCAACTCAAGGATGGAAAGCGGTATATTGGTGGTCAATATAAGAGGTTTAAAGATGTTCATAAGGCTAATCTAAAAAAATGCAATATAAACATCGAAAACTGGGAAGCTCTGGCCCATGAACGATCTAAATGGAGGTTGGCCTTTCACAAAGGTTCCATGGACTTTGAAGAAGCCCGAATGCAAGGTGAAAGGGAGAAACGTGCTAAGCGAAAAGCACGTCAAATGAATCCTTTACAGGACCATCTTCTATCTGGTAACCTGTGTCCTCACTGTGGGAAGCTGTGTGGATCTAGAATTGGCCTCCACAGTCACTTACGGACCCATCGCTAGAGTCTGCACAATCTTCTTTAGAATTTCCTTCTTTTATCCCGGAAGACAATCTTACTCGGTCACGAGTGATCGCCTGATGATTGTTCCGAGTAAAGGCCGCTCCTGATTATAAGCCACACCCTTAAAGTTTCGTGCTATTTTAAAATTTTCTGATTAATTTTTTTATTTTCTGAGCGGCGTGGAGCAGTTCTCCGCGCCGCTTGAGCCCGCCACGCTGGTGTCGCCGCTGGCAGCTGGGCCCCGGGGCGAGCGAGCGCACCCTCAGAAGGCCTTTCCTGCCTGCTTCCTGAGGCGGCGGCAACGACCCTCAGCTGCCCGCGCCGGGCTATCATGGCCAGCGAAGAGTTGGCTGGCGGCGGCAGCAGCAAACTCCACCTGAAGCGCAGGAGGCCACCGGAGCCGCCGAGGACGGCCTCGCTACTCCTCCTTGCCGGCTGAGGTGAGCTCCGGCAGGGAAAAGGGCTCTGCCTGTGTGTGAGAGTGCAGGGCGGGTGTGAGCTAGTTTGGGGGGGGGTCTGTGTGTGGATGTGAGGGGGGTGAGTGTGTGTTTGAGAATGAGAGAAAGGGGGACTGATTGTGGGGGGGAGTGAGTGAGTGAGAGGAGGGTCATCTGTTGAACAAAGCTGCTTGTTACAATAAGAATTAAAATATTCTTATTTTAACAGTATTAAAATATTGTATTGTTCCGAGTATAGGCTGCACTTTTCCCGAGTATAGGCCGGTATTTTTATTGGGGTTTTTTTGTTTTGTTTTTTATCTGTTTTTGCAACATCCCGATTGTAGGCCGCACCCCTAGTTTAAAGACTTACATTGGGGGGGAAATGCGGCCTATACTCAGAACAATACGGTAAATCTATTAAATAAATAAATAAATAAATATAAAATATCACATATAAAATAAAGTGGCCTAGTTCTTTCTTCAGATTTAATTTACTTTTGCTTTTTGTTCCATAGGAAAAAAATATCTTTTTCACAGACTGCCAGAAAAAAGGATTGCTGTTTAAGATAGCTTTGCATCTTTCATATGTGCAGTGACCTTATGACAGAGAGCATCATGCAGGAACCTACAATAGAGAAATATGCCAGACTCTGAGCTGTTCTGTGAGAACTTGGAATTTCCAGGTGTAAAAAATGGGGCCTCCACTTCTTCCCGTAAAAGAACACCAAAACGCCACCTTGTTTTATTTCTCCATATTCTGTAGAGTGAAACTATCCAGTGGCTATGCCTAATTTAACAGAAGAGAAAACTTGTATACCGTAATACAAATATGTTACCTAAGGTAAATCAAAATTCAGCTTCTAGGCCTGATTACTCGATCACATCATGAGCCACATGATAATTTTAGTTAACCTTTTCTGCACTTTTTCCAACTCTACAATATCCTTTTTGAGGTGCGGTGACCAGAACTGTAGAACTGAATTTTGTCCCCTCTAAAACAGTCTCCCACCTATGGCCTGGCTCCAACATATGTAACAGGCCACCTTTTCTCCTCAGTCATAAAAACATAAGAGCCATGCTGGATCAGACCAAGGGTCCATCTAGTCCAGCATTCTGTTTAAATAGTGGCCAACCAGCTGCCCACAGGAAACCCACAAGTAGGGCTTGAGTGCAATAGTACCTCCCCACCCATGTTCCCCAGCAACTGGAGTACATAGGCATACTGCTTCTGATACTGGAGGCAGCATATAGCCATCAGGACTAGTAGCCATTGATAGCCTTCTCCTCCATGAATTTGTCCAATCCCCTTTTAAAGCCATTCAAATTGGTGGCCATCACTACATCTTGTGGAAGTGAATTCCATAGTTTAACTGTGCGCTGTGTGAAGAAGTACTTCCTTTATCTGTCCAGAACCTCCCACCAATCAGCTTCTGATACTGGAGGCTATATGCTGCCTCCAGTATCAGAAGCAGTATGCCTATTATCCTGTGTTCTGGTATGAGAGAAGAAGAAAAATGTCTCCCTATCCACTTTCTCCACACTATGCATAATTTTATACTTCTCTGTCATGGCTCCTCTTTCTTGCCTTTTTTCTAAGCTAAACAATCCCAGCTGTTGTAACCTTTCCTCATAGGGGAGTAGCTCCAGCCACATGATCATTTTAGTTAACCTTTTCTGCACTTTTTCCAACTCTACAATATCCTTTTTGAGGTGCAGTGACCAGAACTGTACACTGTATTCTAAGTGTGGTCACACTATAAATTTCTATAGGGGGGAATATGATCTTGGCAGTTCCGTTTTTAATTCCTAATCATGCCTAACATGGAGCTTGCCTTTTTCACAGCAGTCACACTCTGGGTTGACATTTTCACTGAGCTGTCCACCACAGCCGCACAATCACTTTCTTGGTCAGTCACCGTTAGTTCAGATCCCATCATCTTATATGTGAAGTTGGGCTTATTATTTTTTTGCCTCAACGTGCATCACCTTACACTTGCTTACAATGAACAGCATTTGCCATTTTGATGCCTACTCTCCCAGTTTAGAGAGATCTTTTTGGAGCTCCTCACAATACCATTTTTAAGCCCCCTAAATAATTTGTATCATCAGCAAAGTTGGCCAACTATCTGCTCATTCCTAATTCCAGTTCATTTATGACTAAGTGGAAAAGTACTGGTCCCCCCTGTTTAAATCCCACTTTAGGAGAATTTACCATTTATTCCTATTCTCTTCTTTCTGTTCCTTAGCCAGTTACTGACACAAAAGAGGACCTTGCCTCTTATTCTATGTTTGCTCAGGCATCTTTGATGAGGGACTTTGTCAAAAGCCGTTTGGAAGTCCAAGTAAACTATGTCTGCCGGATCACCCCTGTCCACATGTATATTGGCACTCTCAAAGTCCTGTTGTAACTCCCAAGACCAGCTGACAGCACCCTTTTAGTGATGACTTCCGTGCAGTGTTGGAACATCACATCACATCCATGCTTGGTGACTGACCTGCAACTGGAGATACATCCAGGCCTAAGCAATTACAGAAATGGGTTTTGTAAAACCTTTTTATTGGTATGGATCTGGGCAGGCAAAACTAAAGCCTATCTGATTTAGGTTGTGTGTGTGCAGATTTATATGTGTTGATATTTCAATTAGTCACCAACCTCAGGTTTTGGGGCCTAATATAGATAATTTTTATTTATTTTTTTAATAAATGGGTGACTGTTGCAATCAGATGTAGTTTGGTTTCCAGGCAGGATTTTGGTTTTGACTGATGCCCTTTTGCCTTGGCAGCTTTCTCCTGAGAATGCCTACGAGGTGCTGTGTGTTGCAGACATGTACCTGTTACCTGGGCTCAAACGTCTATGTGGGAGAACTTTGGCCCAGGTTCTTGATGAGGACAGTGTTGTCAGCATCTGGAAGATTGCAAAGCTGTTCCAACTGACCCGGCTGGAGGACCAGTGCATGGAGTACATGGCAAAGATCATTGAGAAGGTAAGGGGAGAAACCTTTCCTAGTTAAGGGTTGCTTGCAGCAGCCTCAAATAGCTAGCGTTTGTTTATTAAAAGTCTTTAAACCTGATAGATAGTTGCCTGTATTTTCAAGGGGTAGACATTATGATCACTATGAAAAGTGTGCTTGCAGAATAGCAAGGTATGTTGAGGAATGAGATGGAGGGCTACTTCCCACGTTACACTGAAAGCTCTCCAACAACCTTCTCCTTCAACCTCGTTGGTACAGTTATGCACAACTACTGTAGCTTTGGGACGAGTAATGATGTCCGCAAGTCACAGACCTCCCTCTGAGCTAGGCTTTGCACATTACTTTGGTGATATTTATTTATTTATGCCAGTTTTAATCACTCCAGGGAAACCATCTCCCACAGCTAATTTCACGAAGGAGTTGGCCATACAACTTGTATCTGAGGTGGCAACCATACTACACAAGTCTGGTTGAGAGTTGGTGTAGCCTAGTGACGAAGAGTGTGAGCAAGGAAGTCCTTTATTTTAAATCTCCTCTTGGCCATAAAGTCACTAGTTTAAAGTAACTCCTCTGTATAGCCTCTGTTTTCTTGGCCTCAAGCTCCCCCCCCCCCCAATCTGTAACATGGGAATGAATGTCACCCTAATTTACAGGACTACTGTACTAGAAGAATGTATCAAGTATTTTGGACACTTAAAATATGCAATATAAATTGTTTTTATTATTTTTATTATATGTGAAGTGGTGGACCTAGCTCAGACAAGTCTGAGACCTCCAGAATTCTATGGATCATCTGATTGTGTCTAAGCTAGTTTTTTGGCTAATTTACTTGGCAACACACAGGGATTTTCAGATGCAGAGTAACACATGAAAGAGTTCAGATCCTAGGTAGTCCTGAGGTGTGCTTGCACAGTGTGCATTGTGGCAGAAGGACTCCTCATGCATGCATGCCACCAGGTTCAGTCTACTACTGCTTTGCCATGTGAAAAATAACTGTACGGCAAGTTTCCATGAAGGAACATTGGCCTAATTATCCATATAAACCATAACCTTCCTATACCAAAGTTTGGTTGCAAGGACCAGTTTAAACTACAACTTTGTGGGGTGGAAGGGTGAGAAGATTTACAGCACAGCAGGATGAATTACTACATGCAGACTTAGGTCATGTAGAGAGCACATACAACCTGCTGCCTTAACCCTGAGTTATTTTATGATGAGAGATCCTTCTGCAGGGAGGTATTCAAATCACCCTGACTGAACTGGTGCAGAAATTAAATTTCAAATGGTACTTTAAACAGTCAGATGGGGGGGGGGGGAGCTTCGCCGGCTATGGAACAGTAGCTTTCTACGGAGTTCCCGGAATGAATTGATTATATCTGCAAAATACACAGGAAAGACAAACCGTGAGTTAAAATTCCTTTGCTGTTTGCTTTCTGGAAGGTATATGCAGAAGCAGAGATAAAAAGAAAATAATAAAAAAAGTTTTCCTTTGCTGTGGCTGCCCTTGATTGTTTATGAGCTCCAGATGGGAGAAAAAGTCCCTTCCCCCTCTCTGGAAACGTGAACGTTCGCATCCCTCGGATAACAGTTTGAAAAGGTTAATTAGGATCCTTGACTCGAGAGCTACTGAACTTTCTTATCAACTTAAGCAACAGGGTCCAGAAAAAGAACTACGAGGCTGTGAAGCCGAGGCAGTGAGGGGAAGGGGCGGAAAAATGGCGGATTCTGCTGGCAAATTTCCAGCTGGGGCCAAGCCAAAGACAACATCTCCAGTTAAGCTCAAGGGGGCAGCACCAGATTGGGAGAAGCTTATATTACAGTTTCAAAATTCTATTGAATCAGGGCAGCAGAAACATACAGATGCAATTGAGAATGTTCGTAAAGAACATAAGGAGGATATGAAGCAAATGAAAGAATCGATGGACCAGGTGAAGATTGAAATTCAAGATCTACAGGTTAGAGTTGATAAGGTGGAAAAAGCCCAGGCGAAGGATGAAAAAAGTTTTGAAAAGTATGAAATGAAATTTAATGAGATGGAAACACAGATGATCAACATGCAAGATAGGCAACGCTGTTCCAACATCCGGATCAGAGGCTTCCCCATGGAGATGGGGGAGACTGGATATAAGTTAAGAGGCAGTATTTTGGAATGGATGAACGAAGCTGTCTCTGGCGATCAATGGGACGATATGGACATTGAGATAGTGCATAGAGTGGGAGTGTTAAGGCGCGGCATGACATCCAGAGATGTTGTAATGAAATTTGCAAATTTATACAAGAAGGATGCCTTTATGAATGCGATCAGAAAGCAAGGCCAAGCAGTTTTTAAGGGAGCTACTTTGCAAATCTACAATTATCTCTGTCAGCAAACAATTAATTGGAGCCGAAGTGCACAGCAGTCTTGATCAGGAAGGGAATAAAATACAACTGGGGCTATCCGATTTTTCTTACTTTTTTGTGGAACAGTAAGAGATACAAGATCTCATCATGTGTCCAAGGTATGGGGCTGCTGGGAGAGTTGGGGCTTCACAATTAGCTAGAAGAATGAATAGTTTTGTAACTAAGTATATAGGATTAGATCAATGCGGTTTCATTCAAGGAAGACAAATGGCAGACTTAACAAGAAGGGTTCTGAATATAATATATTTAATAAAGAAAAATAATTTGAAAGCTGGGTTCTTGCATTGGATATTTTTAAAATCTTTGATTGTGTGGAATGGCCTGCATTAAAGATGTTAATAAAAACTATGGGGTTTGGAGAAAAGTTTATAGGTGTTACTAATCAATTATATACTCATAATGTTACGTCGGTAATTGTAAATGATGGAATAACAGAAATGATAAGCCTAGGCCGGGGAACTAGACAGGGTTGTCCCCTTTCCCCAGTATTATTTGTGTTAGTTATGGAATTGTTAGCGAATGCGATAAGACAGGAGAGGAATTTACAGGGGATAGGGATAAAGACTAAATGTAAGATAAACCTTTTTGCAGATGATATACTGTTAACATTAGAAAGGCCTATGGAAAATTGGGATTGGTTAGATGAATTTAGATTGGGATTCATCATTTAGATGAATTTAGGGAAGTAACGGGGTTAAAAGTTAATTGGGATAAATCGGAGATAATGACATTTAATTACCGTATAGTAAACTGGAGGAAAGGGGATTTAAACAAAGGAAAGTTGATATAAAGATTAAAAATATAATTAAATATTTAGGTATTGATATATTAAAACATATGGATAAAATAGGGGAATGGAATTTTAAAAAATTAAAAGAAGAAGTTAAAAATAAATTAGAGGGTTATAAAAAAATTGGGATTATCATGGTTTGGTAGGATAGCTTTGATTAAAATGAAGATTTTACCGAAGTTTAATTTTTTATTTAGAATGATACCATATAAGATATCAGAGAAAGAAATTAAAGATTGGCAAGTAATTTTAAATAGTTATTGTAATGGGGGGAAAAGATCAAGGATTACTAAGAATAGATGGTATAAAGCTCAAAAAATAGGGGGACTTGGTCTCCCTAACTTAAAATGGTATTATATAGCTAATCAACTTAGATATATTATGGATATTATTGCTAAGAAGGATTTTATGTGGTGGAAAATAGAAGCATTTGAACTGGGTAATAGGGTGGAGAAATTTTTATTTACAAAACAAGGACATATTATGATAAAAAGATTAGACAATCCCTTTTTAAAAAATATGTTAGAAATTTGGGGTAGAAATAAGGAAATATTTTTACCAGGTATATCCCCGCTTACTCCAGTGGTGGTCATGGAGGATTTTCCAGAGAATGTTAGACATTTAGAATGAATTTTTAGAGAGAAAAGCGTAATAAGACTAATGGATTGGCTGGAAAAAATGGAGACAAGACAGCAAATAATTGATAGGGTTGGGGCAGGAAGAATTTCGTGATTAAACTTGATTCAACAATGGGGTAAGAAATGGAAGAGGAGACAGGAGCATGAAAGATTTCACCGCATTTGAGCAGTTGGTTATGTCTAGAGAACTTATAGAAGGAAATGCATCAGCCAGGGGTCTTACAAAGATGTTATATAAAATGTTGCAGAAATCAGAAGAGCAAGCGGAAAATCTTAAAATAGTTTGGGAAACAGAGTTTGAAGAGGAAATATCAAAGGATGAGTGGAATAAGATTTGGGATAGGCGAATATTGAAAAATATGTCAATAAGAATTAAAGAGAATTTTTACAAGCTAATTTGGAGATGGTATTTGACTTCGGTATAGAATAGATAATAAATGTTCTCCAATGTGCTGGCGAGGGTGTCAGGAGCTGGGTACATATGCTCACATGTGGTGGAGTTGTAAAAATGATTTTTGGAAAATGATTTTTGAAGAAATATCAGAAATTGTTGGAGTTGATCTAGAAATTTGTCCTAAATTAGCTTTGCTATCAATAACTGAAAAGGTGACCGGTCCTCAAAATGTTAAAGAATTAATTATAAATTTGTTAATGGCAGGTAGATTAATGATAGCAAGGAAATGGAAAATTCAGCAAGTTTTCACTATTACCGATTGGTATAAAGAAGTATGGGATATGGCATTAAATGAAATGTTGACTTGTAATATCAAATGCAAAAGAGGTCAATTAAAGAAAAATATTTTTAAGGATATTTGGGGTTTATTTTTGGAACATGTGTTAAAAAAGGGGAAAGGGAGTATGCCCTGTCAAGATATGTTGTATTTTTGGAATAATGAACAATTATAGAGATATTGTATTATTTGGTCCCGTGGTGATGGGAGCACTATATAAGTTATATGTGTGTTATTTTCTTTGTATAGTTGAAAAAAATTTTTAAAACTTTTTTAAAAAATAAATAAATAAACAGTCAGATGTGTGTGTGTGTGTATCCAGGCAGGATTTTGGTTTTGACTGATGCCCTTTTGCCTTGGCAGCTTTCTCCTGAGAATGCCTACAAGGTGCTGTGTGTTGCAGACATATACCAGTTACCTGTTACAGTGTTTGTCCCCAGGCATGTGCACAGTGGACTTGCTTCTTTCCATTTCATTTCACACTTGACCAGTTGTAGTATGAACAGACACATGTGGCAGGCACAATCTTGCTTCTGTTAAGTGTTTTGATATATATTTTTTTATAAATGGCTCTGATTAGCACTCCCACATGAGTTGTAACATTCTTTACTTAACAGGCTTTGAGAAAGGTGTGAAATTCTTTCCTGCATGTGAAAAAACACTGAAGAAAATAATTTCTTAACAGTTCCTCTTATACAAAAGTTCCTTTTCTACATTTTTACAGTAGGAACAAGAAGAGTTTCTTTGGCTTATTATGGGCCTGAAACTGGTTCTCACTGGTGATCCCTCTGATGTTCAAACAAAAATGAAAGCTTCCCACTTAACCTCACCACCAGAATTTGGGGAGGTTCTTCTTTTGTTACATTTTGGTTGTGTTAGTACAAAAGGAGCTATCAACAGTAGCTATTTGTTGAATTTCTACTGGAATCCGAAACATGGGATAGAGGCATGTTTGTTATGGCTCAGGGTGGGTCTCTTAGTTTTTTTTGTGTCTGCAAAAAAAATTGTTATAAAGACCTATTCCTGTCTCACAGAGATATTATGGAAAACTTTTTAAAAAAATGTTTGAATTGCATCAGTATCCACAAAGGAAGGAGGCTAGTGAAGTAGCAGATGGCATGTTTCCTAATTTTGCTCTAATCAAATGGGTGCGATATAATCACTAAAACAGCACTTTTTGCATTAGCTTGTGCTGAGTAAAGTTTGCTACTGTGTTTGTGAAATAGGCCTTTTCTATAGAAGGCATATAGTGTGCTGTTAATTGCTGTATCTACTTTCAATTTCATCGCAGCATTGAGATCTGAACCCTGCACAAAGAGCTCTTCCTTTCCTGCTTTTCTGCTACACAGCCCCTAGGTGGAGCTGTGCCATAGAGGAATAGCAGAACTACACAAGGAGATAGAGCCCAATTTCCCCCATTGTAATTTAATAGCTCATTTTCCCTGTTCTAAAAAAACCCAGGAAAATGCTCTGAAAAAACAGAAGTGAAACTGGAGGATCACAACATCATCTAAAGAGCCCACAATCATGAGCACACAATAAATGCCTCGTGAAGAAAAGCCCATAGTCTGGTGAATGATGGAATGAAGGGGAGCTGCTTTGTACAGAGCACCCTTCTAATGGTTATGGTTGGTTCCCAGGTAGAAGGCCTTTTCATGGCAAACCTGTAAAGAATTTTGTTTACAGAATTAAAGAGTTAACGTCCCCATTTTTTTTAGAGCAAAGTTGCAGCCTAGACATAAGACTGCATTTTAAAGATGTGCTTTTCTTGTCTGCCTCTTCCTCATCAAGTGGAACTGAATTAGATCTTCCTGCAGAAAAGCTGGCCTTTGGTGTATGGTGTTTATTCTTTCCCCCCTATTCTGCAATTTAATATTTTATTTTGAATGTGTACCTTTTGGGAGTAGTTCGTGCCCATATGGTCCAGAATTATGCACTCTGAATCATAATGATTTCTTGACTGCTACTACTGCTGTTTAAAATGTAGATGGAAACTCTGTGCTAGGGACCCTCCCATGTTTTATCACTCTGCTAGTTAGTTCCTTTACCTCTCCTTTACCTCTTGCCTCTCCAGCTAGTGGAGCTTGAGGAGTTTGCAGTGGCAGTGAAGGAGAATGCCGAGGCAGTGGAAGAACGGCAGGAGACAGACTCCATTCCTCTTGTTGACGACATCCGTTTCCACATAACCAGCAACGTACAAACGTACAGTGCCATTGAAGAGGCTAACCAAAAACTAGAAGCGCTGGATAACTGGCCAGTATAGGACTTGAATGCTAATCTAGGACTTCTCCTTGTGTGACTTTATGGCGGATCAGCTCAAAGTTTAATTATTGATGCTCTTCTCATATTTTTCTCCTGCCTTGCCCCCTGAATCTTGTAGCTCCTTACTCTTTTTGTGCATGGTTTCAGTTTCTAACTTTTTTTAGTATCTTGACTAAAGATACTAAAATCCTGATAAATTTTTCTTTTCCCAAGAATCAGGTCCCAAAAGCAGCTCAAATTTTAAAAAATCATTACATGATAGTGCTGATGGGTGATCTGCAAACCCAGTTTAATGAATGTACTGTTTGGCACATTGTGATATCACCAGATGTTGCAGGTCAACAATGCCTAGTGAAAATTGGTGCAACTTGCAGAGCATTGGCACAACAGCTTCTTGCAAGGAGACCAAAGCAGATGAAATTCAAGACATTGGGTAGTTAGGAATAAATCAGGCTGTCTTTCATGATCCATATTTTACAGGGTAAGCTGTATCTACTTTCAATTTCATCGCAGCATTGAGATCCGAGCCTAAAAGAGTTAGATTCTTTTACGGAGCTTATAGGGATGTTGTGTTCATGCAGTGCCGTGATAACTACATTTTCCTGCTTCTTGCCTTGTAGAAAAGGCTGTGTCTATTCATCCTGCAGCCTTATCTTACAGATTTACACAGTTGGGGCAGAAGAAAAACCTTAGCTTTCTAATCCAGATGCCTTATTCTTCCAGAAGTTAATGTTAATTCACAAATTTGTTTATTATTCCCCACTTCCACTATACTTACCAAATTGCATGGCTTGATGTCTGTCTTGGGTGCAAAAACACTTGGCCACCTACTGCTTTGTTGTTGCTGCTTTTGTAGGGGGTACGGCGGCGGCGGCGGCGGCAGGCAAACGTGGTGGTGCAGTAATAACTTTTGTTACATGTCTGTTCCATTGCAAGCTTAGTTGTGACATTTCTTACATTTCACTGGATTTGAGGATTTAGTTGAAGTGGCTTACACAGTTTTCAAATTCTGGTATGGAGGATGTCTGATTGTGGCATGCTTGCATGATACTATGATGGACAGATGCATCATTGTTTTCCTTTACAGGAGAAGCAGAAATTAGCCCAGAGCAGATGTTGGTATTCTATGGGATGGGGGAATTATCATCATGTTGACTAGCTCCACCCCTTGACACGCTCATTGTGCAAACATTTGGTGGCACATTTGCATATGTGCATAGACCCAATGCAACATTGGAGTTTACAGATCACGTAATTCTGGTCAATGCACCATGTGTATACCAGGATCTTATGCCTGGTATACACATGTATACCTTATGCAAATGTGATATTCAGCAATCAGCACATGGCTGATGGGTGCATTGACAGCAGCAGATGAAATGGCATACAGTGCTAATGTCTACTTTGGGCTGTTGACAACAGAAGCTGTAAATAGCTATGTCAGGCTGATTGTTATGGTTGCCAAGAGTGGTAAGAGAAACAAAGCCCTACCATGGCAAAGTGGGACATGTACCACCCTCCTGTTCTGTGTGGATGATATCTAGGGACTGAAGAATATCTGCATGCAAAGCAGCAGGGCAAGGACAGAGAAGTGCCCTCAGCTAGTATGAGCTGCTCTGATTGGCCTGTATTAACCTGCTTCAACATTTGGGGCTGATGCACTGCATATTGGGTGTAGGTTGGTATTCAGCCTAAGGACTAAGGCTAAGGACTAAGCTCCTGGTGACCATGACCAGAATCTAAGTAAACAGTGGCTCACCACCCAGAGTGTGTTCCACCCCACCCCCCAATCTGTCTTCTCCACACACACCCCACCCCAGTCTGTCCTCCATAACATGGAGGGCTGGAAGAAGGTGCAGTCTGGGCTGTATAGTGCCCATTCCAGCTTCAGTGTAAGTATTTATCTCTCTGCCGAATTTATTAAAACATCAGATATACCATGGGGTATCCCTTAAGGCTGCCATGAGTTAGTGGATTTTGAAGGCAAAGAACTTTCTTAAATTTTCCTAGAGATCACTTTGAGATTTTGGCATTTTCTCCCTGGATGGCATGAGTAATTTAGGGAGTTCTGGTGGGAAATTGAGAAATGCAGGAAAAGGGTGTGTTGCCCAACCTGGAAACAACACTAGCCAAGAGCATGTAGGGCTCTTGGTGCATTACCTCTTTGGGATTACGTGCTTAGGTATACAAATTTGACAGGGAAATGGATGAGGTCCCTTTGGTGATGCCATCTATCCAGCTTGGCGGGACAATACTGGAAAATGTCGATCATTTTCTCTATCTTGGCAGCTATCTTTCTGTTACAGCTAACATCGACAGTGAAATCCAGCATCGTCTGAGCTCCGCAAGTGCTGCGTTTTCTCGAATGAAACATAGAGTGTTCGAGGATCGGGATATTTGTAAGAAGACCAAAACACTGGTTTATGAAGCCATTATACAATGGCTTCATAAACCAGTGTTTTGGTCTTCTTACAAATATCCCGATCCTCGAACACCAACTTTATTGTATGCCTGCGAAACATGGACTATCTATAAACGTCACCTCCAACTCCTTGAAAGATTTCATCAATGTTGCCTCCGGAAAATCCTGTGAATTACTTGGGAAGATAGGCGAACAAATGTCAGTGTACTGGAAGAAGCAAAGACTACTAGCATTGAAAAAATGATCCTTCAACGCCAACTTCAATGGACTGGTCATGTTGTTCGAATGCCTGACTGCCGTCTCCCAAAGCAGTTACTTTATTCCCAACTCAAGGATGGAAAGCGGAATATCGGTGGTCAATATAAGAGGTTTAAAGATGTTCTTAAGGCTAATCTTAAAAAATGCAATATAAACATCAAAAACTGGGAAGCTCTGGCCCATGAACGATCTAACTGGAAGTTGGCCTTTCACAAAGGTTCTATGGACTTTGAAGAAGCCCGAGTGCAAGGTGAAAGGGAGAAACGTGCTAAGCGAAAAGCACGTCAAATGAATCCTTTACAAGACCATCTTCCATCTGGTAACCTGTGTCCTCACTGTGTGGATCTAGAATTGGCTTCCACAGTCACTTACGGACCCATCGCTAGAGTCTACACAATTTTCTTTAGAATTCTTTAGAATTCTCCTCCTTTTAAAATCTCCTTTTTGTAAATTCTCTTTTTATCTTGGAAGACAATCTTACTCGGTCACGAGTGATCGCCTGACTGACTGACTGACAGATGAGGTCCATTTTGGGTTATCTTAGCTATGCGGGGGTTGATCACTCTTATACAAATACTGTTGCTAAGTGTTACTGCAATTGCATTAGTAGAATAACTTTAGTGGAGGCACTTATTTGACAGATATTGTGTGATATTGTGCCCTTATTACTTTAACTTTCCATGCACTGATAAGTACTTGCAACCTAAGTGAGGCCAAGAATGTGTTTTTTTCTTTCCATGGCCAGGGCTGTTGTGAAGTGAGAAGCCTATGCTGTGTGTTTTTTGTTTTGTTTTTTCAATTTTCCTGTCTGGTTTCTTATTGTGACTTTTTAAAGGTAGATAATATTATGCAACCATGTACTCCCAGAAGGTACTCCCTGCCAAGCTAGACATACTTTTCATTAAATGCTTTGTGACAGAGTTGAGATACAATGGAAGGTGGTAGATATGTGTCCCCCCAACATTTTACAACTCAGCAACTCATGCCACTGGAGAGGTACAGTAGCTGAACTGAGTATGTTTTTAGTGTTATCTTGGCTATCTCCAAAGGCTTATATATTATCCTGTATCTGGTGTTGTTTCCATGTGGACTCTCCTAAACGTCTTGAGACACTTAAACTCTGTCTTGTTTCAGTCTCTGCTTTGAAATACATAGAACATCCCATAGCAAAGTTGAGTAGCTGAATGAGACCTCCCCCCCCCCCAAGTGTGCACAAAGCTTTGCAACTTGTAACCTAGTTTGGATCTATAAAGCAAGATGCAAATGCAGCAAGAGCCCATGCGGTGTTTGTTAAGTGAAACAGATAAGAGCTCCTTAGAGTTTTGATGTTTTGTTTCCTGAATTTATGCCAAGGAATGCACACCTCTTAAAGGAGTGGTGCTTGTTCAGAATCAAGTGGAACAGCTCTGTTATACAGGAACAATAAACTAACCACCCAGCTAAGGTATTATTTTTCTTTAATCAAAAGTAGTTTTAAAAGCCAGGTTTGATGCTGGAGTGCTCGGAAATCTGGGCATAAATCCTCTCTGTTACGGTTTTTTGTCATGGTAGCCACCTGAAAGGGCACCGTCTGTGAACAAGAGGACATCATGCTAGAGGGGACCCATAACTTCTTTATTCTTCTGCTGATTTCACTGTGTGCCTTGGTCATCCTCAAAGCCGTCTGAATTCTTTCTCATAATATCTGTTACATTTAGCAAGCCAGTGATATTAACATTTAGAGTTTACATGACCGCTAAATTAATGAGGCAAAATGAAACAAAAGCACAGGAAGGATTGGGGAAAAAAGCACCCTAACATTTTCCACTTCCAAGTGTCTAGTAAAGCAAAAGTGAAATGGCAAGAAACATGCCACTGAGGTCCATCACTGAAATAACTTTCTCTTTTTTAAAAATTGTATTGGCTGTGAAAAGGTTGTTGACTTCTGGGATAAAAAGTCAGGGTGCCCTTTCTATTTTCTTACCCAGTGACAAAGCTTTGCTCAAACTGTGATTGTGCAAAGTGTGATTGCATTTAGTAGCGAAGTCTTTAGTTCAGCTCCTTGGGTGAATTGTCCCATCACTCCAACTGTCTTGCCCTTTGCAAATCAACACTGGGATGGGGGGCAGATACTAGCAGAGCAGCTGCTTAAGATAGAGTGAAAAATTATTACTTTAAATGCAAAAAGAGATAAATTAATGGGGTTCTAATATTTATTGAACTTATTCTTGGCTATTGGTATAATTCTACTGCAAGGCAACATAAACATAAGTATTTTCTTTTCACTGTTTATGGTCCCAGTTTTGTTTATTTTATTTATTTTATTTATTACATTTATCAATCGCCCATCTGGCCGGTCACCCGGCCACCCTGGGCGATGTACAATTAAAATACAATAAAACACAATAAAATATAATAATTAAAACAATATAAAAAATTCTCATTAAAAACCTAACCCACCCCATATTCCCGCCTGAACAGCCATGTTTTTAATGCACGGCGGAAGCTCATCACGGAGGGGGCATGGCGAAGGTCACTAGGGAGGGAGTTCCATAATGTGGGGGCTGCCACAGAGAAGGCCCTCTTCCTAGTCCCCACCAGCCTGGCTGCTCTGGCTGATGGGATAAGGAGAAGGCCGTCCGTGGCAGACCTTGTTGAGCGGCCTACTTGATGTTGCTGGAGGCGCTCCTTGAGATAAGCTGGGCCGGAGCCGTGTAGGGTTTTAAAGGTCAAAACCAACACCTTGAATTCGGCTCGGCAAGCAACTGGTAGCCAGTGCAACTCTTTAAGCACTGGCGTGATGTGATCACGCCGGCGGCTGCCCTTAATCAGGCGAGCCGCCGCGTTCTGTACCAGCTGAAGCTTCCGGACCGTCTTCAAGGGTAACCCCACGTAGAGCGCATTACAGTAGTCTAGGCGAGAGGAGACCAAGGCATGAACCACTGATGGGAGCAGGTGATTAGGAAGGTAGGGGCGCAGCTGCCGTATCAGATGGAGTTGATACAGCGCCGCCCGGCTCACAGCTGCCACCTGAGCCTCCATGGACAGCTGGGAGTCTAGAATGACCCCCAAGCTGCGGACCTGGTCCTTCAGGGGTAGATGTACCCCATTCAGCACCAGGTCAACATCCCCTAACCTTCCCTTGTCCCCCACCAGAAGTACCTCGGTCTTGTCGGGGTTCAGTTTCAGCATGTTCCTTCCCATCCAGCCAGCCACTGACTCCAGGCACTTGGACAGGGTTTCAACGGCCAACCTCGGTGAGGACTTAAAACAGAGGTAGAGCTGCGTGTCATCCGCATACTGATGACACTGCACCCCAAACCTCCTGATGATAGCTCCCAGCGGCTTGAGGTAGATGTTGAATAACATCGGGGAGAGGATGGAACCCTGCGGCACTCCACAAGTGAGCAGCCGAGGGTCCGAAGCCTCCTCCCCGAGAACTACCCTCTGATACCTTCCAGAGAGGAAGGACCGGAACCACTGCAATACAGTGCCTCCTAAGCCCAACCCCTCCAGACGGTCCAGGAGGATACCGTGGTCAACGGTATCAAAAGCCGCTGAGAGATCGAGGAGGACTAGAAAGGAGCATTCGCCCCTATCCAAAGCCCTCCTCATATCATCCACCAAGGCGACCAAGGCCGTCTCCGTCCCATGTCCAGACCTGAAGCCCGACTGGCACGGATCCAAATAATCGGCTTCATCCAAGTGTGCCTTCAACTGAGCACCCACCACCCGCTCGATCACCTTGCCCAGAAATGGTAAATTGGAGACTGGGCGAAAGTTGTTTAAATCCTGGGGATCCAAGGAGGGCTTCTTTAGAAGCGGTCTTATTACTGCCTCCTTGAGGGCTGATGGCATCACTCCCTCCTCGAGGGAGGCATTCACCACCGCCTTGATCCCCTCACCCAGTCTCTCCCTGCAGCTCATGATGAGCCAGGATGGGCAAGGGTCAAGCAAGCAGGTGGTCGGCCTCACAGATGAAAGCACCTTGTCCACTTCATCAGAAGGAAGAAGCCGAAACCGATCCCACAAAACCGGTCTGCCATTGGCCTCCTCCCGCTCACTCCCTGTGTCCACGACGTACGATATCCCACTCCTAATCCGATCGATTTTATCTGCGAAGTGCTTCGCTAAAGCCTCACAGGAGGCTTTTGACTGTTCCAGTGGGTCCGGAGCGACTGGACCGACCAGACTCCGGACCACTTGGAACAGCCTCCTGGGGCAGCACTCTGCAGACGCAATGGAGGCAGCATAGAAATTCTTTTTTGCTGCCTTCACCGCCACCCGGTAGGCTGAAGATGCAGCTCTAACCCGTGTTCGATCGTCTTCGGAGCGGGAATTTCGCCATCGGCGCTCTAGCCTTCTCACCTCTTGTTTCAGAGCTCGCAGCGACGGAGTGAACCATGGCGCCGCGCGAGCTCTGTTTAGGCGAAGAGGGCGCTTTGGGGCAACTCGGTCTAATGCCCTGGTGATTGCAGCATTCCAGTCATCCACCAGGGTCTCGACCGAGCTACCGTTTGTGTGCTCCAATTCCCCAAGTGCGTTCAGGAATCCATCCGGATCCATAAGACGCCTGGGGCGGACCATTCTAATAGGTCCCTCACCCCTGCAGAGGGGTTGTGGCACCGAGAAATCCAACCCCACCAGATAGTGATCTGACCATGACAAGGGGGTGGTGGATATACCCCCGATCTCCAGATCATTTCCCCCCTCTCCGGAAACAAAAACCAAGTCCAGTGCACGACCGGCTACATGGGTAGGTCCAGTTAATACAGGGTGCAGCTCCCAGGAAGCCATGGTCTCCATAAAGTCCCGAGGTGCCCCAGTGAGGGAAGCCCCCGAATGCACGTTGAAGTCCCCCAGCACCACTAGCCTGGGGGACAACACACGCACATCGGAGACCACCTCCAGCACCTCGGCCAGGGAGTCTGTCGTGCAGCGGGGTGGACGGTACACGAGCAGAATCCCCAGGCTGCCCTTTGGACCCAACCTCCAGTACATGCACTCAATAAACTTGGTCTCCCAGAGAGGGAGTCTGGTGAGGACCAAGGACTCCCGGTAGATAACAGCCACTCCCCCTCCCCGTCCCCCAACCCTTGGCTGCTGGGCATACGAGAAACCGGCCGGACACAAGGCCGCCAGAGTTGGAGCAGCGGCCTCGTCCAGCCAGGTTTCCGTAACACATGCCAGGTCCGCACCCTCATCCATGATCAAGTCATGGATGAGAGATGTTTTTTGGGTAACGGACCTGGCATTGCACAACAGCAAACGCAGGGTGGGGGGAGGAGCAACACATCCCCCAGTTATCCCTTGGCTCTGGGCAGGCCCGGAACAAGGGATAGATATTAAGCATCGATCCCTTGTTCCCCTTACTCGGCGTGGCCTGCCCCTAGCGCTCTGCCAGCGCCTGCCGCTCAACGTTGGTACCGTTTGCCCCCCAGAACTCCCCCCAATATCTCCCTGGGAGAGACACATGCCCCCTCGCTTCCGCCAGTCAGGCGGGAGACCCACCCCTAAAATCAACCCCTAAAAAGCCCCAGCCCTTCAAAAAGGAAGGGCCTCTTTAAAACTCCCAGCCCCACCTATATCCCCAACAGCAGGGGGACAGGCCCTCGCCCTCGTGCCACCCCCGAAGTGGCTCCCCCAAAGGGCGGCCCCCTTTGGTGTCGCCCCTTCGGTGGCGACCCCGCCGGCGGCGGACCCGCCCCCGCTGGGGCCTGGTCTTTATAGTCCCCTTCCAAGCAGCTGCAGGTGGGGCAAGGCGGCTCCCGGCTGAGCCCGGGCCTGCAGGGGGCAGGCAGCAGTCCCACAGGTGCGGTGGGGTGGGCTGGCCTCGCACAGGCGGCGGCAGCAGCAGCAGCAGAGCTGGACCCACCTGCCTGGCTTGCTCTTCTCCCCGGCAGTGGTGGTGAGGAGATGCCGGGTCAGCTGGGGCCTGGTCTTTATAGTCCCTTCCAAGCAGCTGCAGGTGGGGCAAGGCGGCTCCCGGCTGAGCCCGGGCCTGCAGGGGGCAGGCAGCAGTCCCACAGGTGCGGTGGGGTGGGCTGGCCTCGCACAGGCGGCGGCAGCAGCAGCAGCAGAGCTGGACCCACCTGCCTGGCTTGCTCTTCTCCCCGGCAGTGGTGGTGAGGAGATGCCCGGGTCAGCTGGGGCCTGGTCTTTATAGTCCCCTTCCAAGCAGCTGCAGGTGGGGCAAGGCGGCTCCCGGCTGAGCCCGGGCCTGCAGGGGGCAGGCAGCAGTCCCACAGGTGCGGTGGGGTGGGCTGGCCTCGCACAGGCGGCGGCAGCAGCAGCAGCAGAGCTGGACCCACCTGCCTGGCTTGCTCTTCTCCCCGGCAGTGGTGGTGAGGAGATGCCCGGGTCAGCTGGGGCCTGGTCTTTATAGTCCCCTTCCAAGCAGCTGCAGGTGGGGCAAGGCGGCTCCCGGCTGAGCCCGGGCCTGCAGGGGGCAGGCAGCAGTCCCACAGGTGCGGTGGGGTGGGTTGGCCTCGCACAGGCGGCGGCAGCAGCAGCAGCAGAGCTGGACCCACCTGCCTGGCTTGCTCTTCTCCCCGGCAGTGGTGGTGAGGAGATGCCCGGGTCAGCTGGGGCCTGGTCTTTATAGTCCCCTTCCAAGCAGCTGCAGGTGGGGCAAGGCGGCTCCCGGCTGAGCCCGGGCCTGCAGGGGGCAGGCAGCAGTCCACAGGTGCGGTGGGGTGGGCTGGCCTCGCACAGGCGGCGGCAGCAGCAGCAGCAAGCT
Source organism: Shinisaurus crocodilurus (assembly GCA_021292165.1). NCBI lineage: Eukaryota > Metazoa > Chordata > Lepidosauria > Squamata > Shinisauridae > Shinisaurus > Shinisaurus crocodilurus. The sequence goes on from JAHFWL010000617.1 coordinate 105,114, forward strand.
GGACCCACCTGCCTGGCTTGCTCTTCTCCCCGGCAGTGTGGTGAGGAGATGCCCGGGTCAGCTGGGGCCTGGTCTTTATAGTCCCCTTCCAAGCAGCTGCAGGTGGGGCAAGGCGGCTCCCGGCTGAGCCCGGGCCTGCAGGGGGCAGGCAGCAGTCCCACAGGTGCGGTGGGGTGGGCTGGCCTCGCACAGGCGGCGGCAGCAGCAGCAGCAGAGCTGGACCCACCTGCCTGGCTTGCTCTTCTCCCCGGCAGTGGTGGTGAGGAGATGCCCGGGTCAGCTGGGGCCTGGTCTTTATAGTCCCCTTCCAAGCAGCTGCAGGTGGGGCAAGGCGGCTCCCGGCTGAGCCCGGGCCTGCAGGGGGCAGGCAGCAGTCCCACAGGTGCGGTGGGGTGGGCTGGCCTCGCACACGGCGGCAGCAGCAGCAGCAGAGCTGGACCCACCTGCCTGGCTTGCTCTTCTCCCCGGCAGTGGTGGTGAGGAGATGCCCGGGTCAGCTGGGGCCTGGTCTTTATAGTCCCCTTCCAAGCAGCTGCAGGGGGGCAAGGCGGCTCCCGGCTGAGCCCGGGCCTGCAGGGGCAGGCAGCAGTCCCACAGGTGCGGTGGGGTGGGCTGGCCTCGCACAGGCGGCGGCAGCAGCAGCAGCAGAGCTGGACCCACCTGCCTGGCTTGCTCTTCTCCCCGGCAGTGGTGGTGAGGAGATGCCCGGTCAGCTGGGGCCTGGTCTTTATAGTCCCCTTCCAAGCAGCTGCAGGTGGGGCAAGGCGGCTCCCGGCTGAGCCCGGGCCTGCAGGGGGCAGGCAGCAGTCCCACAGGTGCGGTGGGGTGGGCTGGCCTCGCACAGGCGGCGGCAGCAGCAGCACAGAGCTGGACCCACCTGCCTGGCTTGCTCTTCTCCCCGGCAGTGGTGGAGGAGATGCCCGGGTCAGCTGGGGCCTGGTCTTTATAGTCCCCTTCCAAGCAGCTGCAGGTGGGGCAAGGCGGCTCCCGGCTGAGCCCGGGCCTGCAGGGGGCAGGCAGCAGTCCCACAGGTGCGTGTGGGTGGCTGGCCTCGCACAGGCGGCGGCAGCAGCAGCAGCAGAGCTGGACCCACCTGCCTGGCTTGCTCTTCTCCCCGGCAGTGGTGGTGAGGAGATGCCCGGGTCAGCTGGGGCCTGGTCTTTATAGTCCCCTTCCAAGCAGCTGCAGGTGGGGCAAGGCGGCTCCCGGCTGAGCCCGGGCCTGCAGGGGGCAGGCAGCAGTCCCACAGGTGCGGTGGGGTGGGCTGGCCTCGCACAGGCGGCGGCAGCAGCAGCAGCAGAGCTGGACCCACCTGCCTGGCTTGCTCTTCTCCCCGGCAGTGGTGGTGAGGAGATGCCCGGGTCAGCTGGGGCCTGGTCTTTATAGTCCCCTTCCAAGCAGCTGCAGGTGGGGCAAGGCGGCTCCCGGCTGTGCCCGGGCCTGCAGGGGGCAGGCAGCAGTCCCACAGGTGCGGTGGGGTGGGCTGGCCTCGCACAGGCGGCGGCAGCAGCAGCAGCAGAGCTGGACCCACCTGCCTGGCTTGCTCTTCTCCCCGGCAGTGGTGGTGAGGAGATGCCCGGGTCAGCTGGGGCCTGGTCTTTATAGTCCCCTTCCAAGCAGCTGCAGGTGGGGCAAGGCGGCTCCCGGCTGAGCCCGGGCCTGCAGGGGGCAGGCAGCAGTCCCACAGGTGCGGTGGGGTGGGCTGGCCTCGCACAGGCGGCGGCAGCAGCAGCAGCAGAGCTGGACCCACCTGCCTGGCTTGCTCTTCTCCCCGGCAGTGGTGGTGAGGAGATGCCCGGGTCAGCTGGGGCCTGGTCTTTATAGTCCCCTTCCAAGCAGCTGCAGGTGGGGCAAGGCGGCTCCCGGCTGAGCCCGGGCCTGCAGGGGGCAGGCAGCAGTCCCACAGGTGCGGTGGGGTGGGCTGGCCTCGCACAGGCGGCGGCAGCAGCAGCAGCAGAGCTGGACCCACCTGCCTGGCTTGCTCTTCTCCCCGGCAGTGGTGGTGAGGAGATGCCCGGGTCAGCTGGGGCCTGGTCTTTATAGTCCCCTTCCAAGCAGCTGCAGGTGGGGCAAGGCGGCTCCCGGCTGTGCCCGGGCCTGCAGGGGGCAGGCAGCAGTCCCACAGGTGCGGTGGGGTGGGCTGGTCTCGCACAGGCGGCGGCAGCAGCAGCAGCAGAGCTGGACCCACCTGCCTGGCTTGCTCTTCTCCCCGGCAGTGGTGGTGAGGAGATGCCCGGGTCAGCTGGGGCCTGGTCTTTATAGTCCCCTTCCAAGCAGCTGCAGGTGGGGCAAGGCGGCTCCCGGCTGAGCCCGGGCCTGCAGGGGGCAGGCAGCAGTCCCACAGGTGCGGTGGGGTGGGCTGGCCTCGCACAGGCGGCGGCAGCAGCAGCAGCAGAGCTGGACCCACCTGCCTGGCTTGCTCTTCTCCCCGGCAGTGGTGGTTAAAAATAAGGAGAATGTAAAGCTTTTCAGAATGGCATTATAATAATATATTTAAAAGCTTAATATATAAGCATGTCTATTTCATTAGATCTGTTTTTGACTTGCCTCATTCATTCTAACAATGTGTGCTATGAAAGTTTCAGGTTACTTGGTGCGCACGCACACACCCACACCCACACACCAGCTTCTTCCATCCAGTAGCTGTGGCTCCAGTGGCACATGTGTAACTGCCAAAGGTTGCAGAAATGCTCCCCCCCATTCCCCCCCCCCGACACCATCAAATTAGAATGTTAATATTCTGTCATTGGTGTGGGCAAAGAACTGAGTGCTTGGTAGTGGTGGTTTTGATACCACTAAATTCGATACTTCTGACAATGATCATGAGGTAAATATGCTACTTACATATCATTTCACAGCCCCTTTGCTTCATGAAATGCCAATACTCCCTAACTCCAACTATATAATAACAATCAGGGAAGTAAGAGTAGTGAGTCCATCATAGGGCTTTATTACATTACCTGGTCCTGTCAGAGAAAGCATCTAGGCCCAATACATCTGATCAAGTACCATTAAACACACTACTGGGGGGTAATTTGTTTTGTTCAGCAATTGTTTGTATTTTGTCACATCTCTGATATATATCTCAAGCCTGGGATCTGACTGAGATAAATTCACCCATTAACTACCCTAAGAGAAAGTGAAGGTGATAAAGAGTTTGAACAACTCTTGTGTGTGTCCTTACTCCACATTTTCAGTGTACAAAGACTCTTCTCCTTGTCTTTGGTTTTCTACTAAAGTAGGGGTGGAGAACCTCAGACCCAATGGCCAAATCCAGCCCTCCTTGGGTCCCAATTTGGCCCTCTGGGAGTCCCCAGAAGTCCATGTCCTCTGGCCCTGCCCCCTCTCTCCAACCGCCAATCATTTGGTGGTTTCCCAACTCTTGCCCAGTCCCCCCCCCCCATTCTAAATGGTTGAAAGGCCTCTCCTAAGGCTTAGTTAATGGCAGGAAGAGCTTTAAGCTAAAATATGCTGGTATTTTGGGTAACTACTTTTTCCTTCAGCCCTGTCCACCACTGCAAATGTGGCCCCTGATTGCTTCTCCAAGAGGTATTCAGCCCTTGGACTGAAAGAGGTTCAGAGTCCCTGTACTAAAGTGTCTCAGTACTTGAGGCTGGCCAAGGCTGTGAAACTGCTGTGGAAGTGTGCCACTGAAAGAGAAAGCCCTGCTGCTACTGCCTGTGTTCTGGTTAGTCAGTAAGTAGGTGAGGGCATTTCCATTTCCATGGCTTTCACTCCAGGGCTTTATAGGAACAGCATTATACCAAACATGAATAATTAAATAAACCAAAGATGCCTGCTCTAAAAGAGCAGCAACCACAAGACTTCAAACATGGCCAGCAACACTACATCTTTTTTTTAAAGGGACTTCAATATCTGACTTTATGGGTTGCATGAAGGGTAGGTGTGAAAATAAATGGTCACAGGAGGATAAAGAAATAGTTTGAAGGAAGAAATTTCACTGCCTAATAACCTGGCCAGATATACGTTTCCTTGTTAAAGTGGTGTGACTGGAGCTTTTTAGAAAAGGAAAAAGTCAGAGATACAGTTCAGAAGCGTTACTTCAAGAGTAAGAAAATATGTGGTGGTGGGCTGAGTCAGGAGAGTCCCAGCAACACTTTAAAGCACAGTGCAAAGTATTTACTAAAGAAACGAAAAGCCAGGGTAGTGTTCTCTTATGTGGATGATAGTGATACTAGTGGGCATTTCTGTACCATTAGAAATTTGCTCTGCAAAATGGAATGTGTTCTTTTCCTGGAAGATGAGAAAAGTGCCCCAAGTCAGCAAGGTATTTGTACCATTTGTATTGTGATGCTCATCTGGGCCTCAATGGCTGGATGCGTTCTTGGGTGCGGATACAGGATTCACACTCCTATTGGGGGCAACCAGTTAATATTGTTTCTCAGAACATCAGCTGGATTGGGGCCAAAAAGTTTTGCAGTATTAGACTCTGCCATCCAGGTTTTAGCTGAGCAAAGCAAGTGTAATGGGAGTCACAGAAGATGGCGAGGAGTACAGGAGTGTTGTACAGAGTTCTGCCTCTATGCTCTAGGTTTGCTTTAAGAAAGCTAATCAGCAACCGGCCTTGGCTACTTGGCTGCTTGCCAGCCTGATGCACTCACCTGCGCGTGATCTGGCTGCTGGCCAGAGGGATGACACTGCAAACAGTGCACTGCAAACAGTGCAAACAGCACAGGTGCTAGCAATGAAGCTCGAGATCTGCAACCCAAGAAGCTTGGTGCTAGAAGAGTATTTAAGACGAGCAAGTGCAAACTGAGGGTGTGGTTGTTAGTGGTGGTGGTCGTTAGTGGCAGTTGGTCGGTTGCGTGTGGAGTGCTGAAGAACTGGAAGGACAGAGGAGGAGCAGAGGAAGCTGTGCAGAGAGCCTTGCAGAAGCCCAACGTGAAGAGCCCATACCCAGGCGGAGAGCTGCTGGACCTAGCATTCGGGTTGGTTGAACAGTGACTGTGCAGCTAAGGGGTGGAATTTCCACCAGGGAACTGGGAGTAGCATTGTTGTACTTCAGGCTTAACTTTACAATAAACATGTTTGGCTTTGACTTCCTGGAGGAGTATTTATTATGGTCAGAAAATCCCTCAAAGAACCTTTGCCAATCCCTTTTGGGGATCCTGTGGCAAAACAATTGGCATAGTCTGTTGTGATATGTATCACTTTACCAGCTGTAGCACATTGTTTACACATGGAAGGGACAGAATGGCGAGGTAAACAGGTTTGTTTTGTCTTTCTGGATTCTCGTGTTTTCGCATGGGAAACTAGACTGTGAGAAACAATATGAGCTGGTCACATGGTTTGTATGTTCTGATGACGTGCTAACTTGTTTTTCTGTCTGAAGCCATCTTAGAGAGAAGCTGGACTGCTTTCTCTTCTTGTTGTTCTTCTTGCTGGACTTTGTTACTGCAACAATGTAACGTCTTTGCTGAGGTGGAGTGAAGCTAAATGTGCATTTATACTCTGCACATGGACTGTAACTAGGAAATGTATACTCTGTAGAACTTTACTTGCTCAGTGAATAAACAGGTAGAATTAGACCTGTGGTGTTACAGAGTGTTTCCTGACTCCATTGACTGCAACGGAGAAGCTGGAATCTGGTTAACTGGCACAACACGCTGCACGCTGCTGCGAGGAGAGAGGTGAGATCTGGAAGATCTGTGTGTGGAATTTCAGGCGTCTGCTGGCACACAGACAGGATTTAAATCTCCCAACCCGCACACACTCTGCTCACGCTCCAACATAGTCGGCAGGATTTTCTGACCATAATGCTCCTAGCATTGGTGATTGCTTACATTGTGATCATATGCTTGTGGAGGAAAAAGCCTGTGGAACATTATGTGAAGCTGAGCCAAACTAGAATCCCTGGATGGCCCTGTACTGGTGCCTGGGCTCCTGTAGCTCAAGTTCTGAATCAGCTGGTGCCCCCACTTGCATGGGAAGATGAGATGGCAGAGTTTGGAGGCCCCTCCCCCGACACTGTGCTGAAGTGTATGCACATATTGGGCGTGGGGGAACAAGGGGGGAAGAAGGCTGTGGCTGGGCTTGGATGGATCTTTCTCACTGCGCTCCATGCCCTGTGGGAACAGCTAGAAGCTGTCAGGGAGGAGGGGCAGCAGCAGAAAGAAGAAATCATTGCTCTTCGAGAGCAGAGAATTCTCCTCAGAGAGGCACTGGAAAGTGCACAGGGGAGGGGGAATGTAGCAGAGGAGCGAGCCACTACAATGGCTGTTCGCTTTGCTCAATTAAAGCACCAGAAGCAGGCTAAGCACATTCCAAACCCTCGTAAAATCAGAGCTCTCACAAGATCTCACGACTGGAACCCAGAAACCTGGGACGGAGATATGTGGAGTACTGAAGAGTCAGACTACTAGACAGAGGGGGAGGAGGATGCGGACCAGGGAGTGAAAGTGAGACTCTTAATCACTAACAAGATGAAGGGACCACCTGGCAATATTGGTGCTGCACAGACCACCAGGACAGTGAGGGATTATGCCCAGCAAGAGCTGGCAGAAATCACCAGGAATGCAACCCAGCGCCCAGGGGAACAGTTAAGCCAATGGTTGGTAAGGCCCTGGGACCAAGGGGCAGACAGCATTTATCTGGCTGCGGAGGAATTGACAAAGTTGGGAGCATTGTCAAAAGACACCCTAATTAACCAATACCTGAAAAACCCAAATCCAGGAGTGGTGGGGTCTTTACTGAATTGGTGCATAATGGCTGTACAACAATGGTACCCAGCTGCTATGGATTGGGAGGAGCAATTGCCTGTGTGGCAAACAATTGATGAAGCCATAGTACAGCTGAGAGGTATGGCAATGCAAATGGGAATTTATCAGGCAGGGTTTCAGGGACCTGATAACCAGTGCCTCACGGCAGGAATGAGGGCACAGCTGATGAAAGGAGCCCCCTCTCATATGTGTGGTGCATTGCTGGCATTATTGGGACCAGCGCAAGGTTCGCCTGTAGGTCAGGTGACAATCTTACTGGGGCAGTTGGGAGACATACAAAAAGAGAGACCAATGTGCAGCCTCGGGCTAGAGAAGCCAAGAAGGGGGAGGAATCCCGCAAGCAAGCAAAGCACCAGAGTAATAAGAAACCTCGCTGGCAGATGTTCAGGGAACTAATAGAGAGCCAAAGACGGAGATTGATGGCATTCCAACAGCTAAGTTATACAGACTCTGGAAAAACAAGTGTGCCAATAAGGAGAGACAGGGGAATAGTAACTCACAAGTGAGAAGAGCTACCCCCAGTGCTCCGCCAGAGGATCTGTTGCACTTCCTGCCATTGGATAAAGGGGTGGGGGGATGGAAAATGCCCCAACCTTTAGATTAGGGATGTGGCAAGGCTCCAGAGGCGAGGCTAATGAAGGCAGCCATCCCTGGAGATCAGGGCCAAACCCCTTTTCAATGTATGGTGAGAGTGGTGGCACGCACTCCTGTAGAGCACCTTATGGTATGGAAAATCCAACCATATGAAATATTGCCCCTCCGGACAACACCTGATAGTGCAGGAGCAGACCTGGCCACACCAGAAGGGGTGGTGGTACCTGCCGGAGGGTGGGTCACTGTACCTCTTGGTGACAGTTCCCTGCAGAACGTATGGGCGAATTGCGCCGTGATCTGTATTCCTCAAGGGAATACAGGTATTAGTGAAGGTTCGCGAGGAAAAGCAGAGTGCCTCGCTTGTGTGAGATGGAAGATTTAAAATCCTATTCCCGTGTGCAGACGCCCCACAGATCCACACACAGAAGTTCAGATCTGTCTCTCCCACTCCCAGCGCAGCTCTCTCAGCGTATCGGATGTCAGCCAGCTCAGCTTCCTCCTGTTTGCAGATTCCAGTAGTAAGGAAATAACTCTGTAAACTCCACAGGTCTATTCTACCTGTTTATTTACTTTAGCAAGTATATTCTACAGAGCATACATCTCCTAGTTACAGTCCATGTGCAGAGTATAATGCATAGCAAGCATTTAATCCAGTGGAGCAAGGTGTTTACTCCACCTCAGCTAAGACATTACATGATTGCATTAAGTCCAGCAAGCACTAGTCAGAAGACAAGAAAATGAAGAAGAAAGAACAGTTCAACATCTCTCCAAAATGGCTACAGACAGAGAAACAACAAGTCAGTACGTCATCAGAACATACAAACCATGTGACCAGCTCGTATTTCTTTCACACCTACTTTTCCCATGAGAAAAACACAGGAAGTAGGAGACAAAACATAACTTGTTTACCAGCCATTCTGTTCCTTTCATTTGTAAACAATGTGCCACAGCTGGTGATTGTGATACATGTCACAACAATTAGGAGGGGTGGTAGATCCGGATTTCCAAGGGGAAATAAAAGTCCTACTGCATAATGTAAGCACTAAAGATGTGGTCCTATCAACTGGGCAGCAGATAGCCCAGTTGATTTGCAAAAAACTAAGTATTCCTGTCATCCAGGAAGTAGCTGGGCCAGGCACCTCCACCCAGAGAAGAAAAGGGGGGGGGTTGGGTCTTCAGACGAGGATCTGATACCTGGCCAGAGGGTATGGGTAGAATACCCTAATCAGCCTAGGCAGGCTGGGGAAGTTCTCAGCAAGGGACCAGGGGCCACATACTGGGTTTTGTTAGCAGATGCCACATCCCCTGTTTGTTTAGACATGGCACAGTTAAAATGCCACGCGTGAGAAAATATCATACTGATGTTTTGTTTTCCCTCTCCTGAGTAGATAAAGCACCTTGTGAATAACTGGAAAAGAAATGAAGACTGGGAGATAGTGCAAGTGCAGACTGAGGGTGTGGTTGTTAGCGGTGGTGGTCGTTAGCGGTGGTGGTCGTTAGCGGTGGTGGTCGTTAGCGGCGGTTGGTCGGTTGTGTGTGGAGTGCTGAAGAACTGGAAGGACAGAGGAGGAGCAGAGGAAGCTGTGCAGAGAGCCTTGCAGAAGCCCAACGTGGAGAGCCCATACCCAGGCGGAGAGCTGGTTCGGGTTGGTTGAACAGTGACTGTGCAGCTAATGGGTGGGATTTCCACCAGGGAACTGGGAGTAGCATTGTTGTACTTCAGGCTTAACTTTACAATAAACATGTTTGGCTTTGACTTCCTGGAGGAGCATTTATTATGGTCAGAAAATCCCTCAAAGAACCTTTGCCAATCCCTTTTGGGAATCCTGTGGCAAAACAGCAAGGGAAGCATGAAGAGTTCCAGTGACAACCAGAACTTTACTCTGCATTCACTAAACACACCCAGCATTAGCAGGGCTGTAGGTGCATGCAAAGGAACATGGAAGTGGACTTGGTAAGTCAGTATTTATGGTCCACCATGTCCAGTCTCCAGTAGTGACTGAGAGTAATACCTGTTTACAACTATTGCTCAAGAAGACAAAAGAGGCAAATGGCAGTAGATATGTGCTGTCACCCTCAACGTTATTTCTTGTGTAATTTGCCAAATATGTAAGATAACTATTTCCTAAATACAAACATACATTATATGTATACATTATAATGTATACAAATATACATTACATTTACACTGGGTACAAAGTCCACTCCTAATCTAGAGCTTTATATGGTGATGAGGGATTCCTCCCCGCTCCCCCAAGAATGCAATCTGTGTAGATCTTCTTGAGCACAGGGAAAGGAAGCCAAGGTCTAAATGATATAACATTGTGGAAATAAACATAGGCCAGGTGCTGCCAACTTTAGAAAGTATTTGTCTGCACTAACTATAGGATCTACATAAGCCTAGATCACCCTTATTTGTTTGTCACCCTTGCCTCCACCTCTTTTTAAAAATGGGAAATTATTTCATTTCATTTTCATTTATTTTCTTTCTATACTGCCCAGTAGCGGAAGCTCTCTGGGCAGTTCACAATATTCATAAAACAAAAATATAGTATAAAAACTTTAACATTTGAAATTTAAATTTAAAACAGCTAAAGAACAGTTAAAACACTGAGACAGGTCTCCTGAGTAGATAAAGCACCTTGTGAATAACTGGAAAAGAAATGAAGGGATAGTCATTTATGTTGTAAGAGGTGTAAAGGCATAGAGGAGGGAACTGTGTACAACAGGGGTGGAGTGTACACAGCAAACTGATAAAGCAACTGACATTAAAATCCCAGCATATGCTGTCAAATGCCTGGGATCAGAGGTTATTCTTAACCTGGTGCCGAAAAGATGACAGTGTTGGTGCCAGGTAGACCTCAGTGGGGAGATCATTCCATAATGGGGGGGGGGGCTACCACTGAGCAGGACTTCTCCCTTGTTGCCATCCTCCAAGCCTCCCTTGGTGGAGGCATTTGGAGGAGGCCCTCAGATGATGATTGTAATGCACAGGTAGGTTCACAGTGGGAGAGGTGCTCCGTCAGGTATTGTGGTCCCAAGTCATGTAAGGTTTTATAGGTCACAATCAGCACCTTGAATCGGGCTTGGAATGCAAGTGTGCCAGAGACAGTGTTATAAGTTCAGACCTCCTGGTCCCTTCTAGCAATCTGGCCACTGCATTTTAAAAATCATCTTACAACGCGGAAGAAGAGGACAAGGGAGGAGGGTTTCCCACCACCCCCTCCTGCACACACCGACCACCACTTACTGCCTCTGGAGACAGAACCTGCCTTGAGCAAAGGGCTGTAGCGGCTGTCCAGCTCCCAAAATAGATTTAGTGCCAAACAGAGGAGGGGATCTTCCTCCCCTTCTTTGGCCCTGAAGCCATGATAAGGGTTTGTCTTAGGCTTAAGGACTGAACATAGAATCATAGAAAAGTAGAGTTGGAAGGGGCCTACCAGCCAGCCGAGTCCAACCCCCTGCTCAATGCAGGAATCCAGGTCAAAGCATCCAGCTGCGCCTTGAATGCCTCCAGATTGGGAGAACCCACCACCTCCCTAGGTAGTTGATTCCATTGTCTTATTGCTCTAACGGTCAGGACATTTTTCCTGATGTTTAGGTGGAATCTAGGTTCCTAACATGGCAAAGTGTGTTCATCCCAGGACCTCATTTATTTAAATACATGTTCTGCCTTTCCAACAAAAATGGCGCTCAAGGCAGCTAACTGTAATAAAATAAGAGATTAGAACAAAAACTATTAAGTTCTTGTTCTAATCTCTCATTTTATTACAGTTAGCTGCCTTGAGCTAAACATAACATAAAAACAAACCAATTAAAAACACAACAATTAAAGGAAGTAAACAGAACCAAACCAATTAAGAACCACTTCAGGCACAGACCAGCTTACATGCTAAAGGCTTGCCTGAATAAAAACATCTTTTCTTTCCAGCAGGACGACAGAGAGGGAGCCAACCGAGCCTCCCTCAGCAGAGACTTCCAGAGCCTAGGAGTGACCACTGAGAAGACCCTTCTTTGCGTCCTCACCAGATGTGCTTCTAATGGTGGTGGGACCAAGAGAAGGGCATCCCCAGAAACCTGGGCAGGCCTGTATGGGAGAAGGTGGTCTTTCAGGTAACCTGGTCTCAAGGGCTTTATAGGTTGTAACCAGCACTTTGACTTCTGCCCGGAAACAGAACGGTAGCAAGTGAAGCTGTTGTAACAAGGGAATCACACACTCCATGTAACTGACTTCAGTCAACCGTCTGGCTGTATCATTCTGGACCAGCTGAAGTTTCTGAACACTTATCCTAAAGCAGCCCTTAAGACACTCAGGTACCCCTTTAGGGTTGAAAGGGTTGATGAAACCTAGAGATGAAAGCAAGCGTTCATCTCTAGCCTCCAAAGCCATTGTGAAAGTTTGTGCTAGGATGTGGGGAGGGAACTGACAGCAAAGGATATGTGTCTTCTGAGATCTATTCCTCCCTGCCTAAACTGTGGAAGGGACATTCTTCCTCTCCCCATCCACCCCCACCCCCACCTTGGGTAATGGTGTGGGGAGGGAGATATTAGTATTGGACAACCGCTTACAGATATTTTAAAATATGTATGTTTTTAAATAGGTATATACACCTATTGATCAACCTTGATGATAAGAAGCCCCGGAACTCAGAGGCTTCCAATCATCCAATGCAGGGCGGGAGGAGCGGTGGAGGTGATCTTCGCCTCTCTGCCCTGCATTTTTCGTGAGACTTTTTTTGCCTGTCTAGCAAGGCACTCCAGAAGGGGAGGGAGACTGGAGAGGCCTCAGGATAGCTCTTATCCTGGACTCTCCAGTCTCCTCCCCTCCCTGTCCACCAAAATGCCCCCTTCCCCCCTTCTATGAGGTCACTTTTCTGACCTCAGAGGGCAGCTAGTTTGGTTCTTTCCGGCTGGCTGTGAGGGGACAGGGGAGAAGGGTCAGATTTCCAACTCCCACTTCCGAGATTGGAGCACTGACTGATTGGAGTGCTGACTCCAACCTCAGAGGGGGGTATCCGAATAATCCTATGGCCCCTCAGACGATGTCCCTAAATAAATACAAAAGTACATTTATCTAAGGGTGTACAATCCCTGAGGCTAATTCTTCATACAGTTCTTTAAATTGTGAAGAGGAATTCTGACTCTCAGTCTGGGAGAGGGAAAAGGAGAAAACTGGCCACTTGCTTCCCTTCAGCATTTGTTCCAGTTCAGTGTGCTGCTCTATGCTGCCAACTTTCTGAGGTAACATGAGGGCAGTGTTCATGTACTAATTTTTTGGGATACATTTAAACTGCTGGGGACCTTCTTCCTTTTTTGGAGGGGCAACGTTCAGAGACATGCAGAACCCAGTGGATAGCTAAATTCAAATCCACGCATTAGTCTGAGAAGTGCGGATCAAGTCATTTCATATAAGAATTCACAAAGAAAGCTCACATTCCTCAAGCATCCCTAATTCAGCCATCTGAATGCCAGTTCTTGGCTGGATGAGGTCGCAGAGTCAGAACTGCAGTTTCAGGAAACATGCACTATAATTAAGCTCCTACACTCATTTCATGTCCTAGAGAGGAACAAAATTAGGTAGTGGATGCTCTTGGGTATTTGAAAGAACTTCAGCCATACAACACCGATTCTTTATATGATCCTCAGGGGCTCATGTTCAGTTTAAATACGTTTGACAACAAGAACTACTTCGAATGAATTGGGAGTCCACCCTGCTATTCCCTGTGCCTCTGATGGAATTAGCAACAGCAAAAGAAAGCTGAAGAGGAGGAGGAGGAATTAGACTGTCCATGCTACTTGCTACATTAGCGGGCTGGGCAACCTGGTCTAGATGTTGCTCTAGATGTTGTTGGTTTCCAACACCCATCAGCCCCAGGCAGCATGGCCAGTGGCTAGGGATGAGGGGAGTTGTAGTCCAACAACATCTGGAGGGCTCCAGATTCCTCACCTCTGTGCTAAAGGAATAAAGTAAGAAGACAACACTCGGGGCTCTTAACTATTGGTATTTATTTATTTATTTATTTTATTATATTATATTTTTGCATCGCCCATCTGGCCAGTCATCCGGCCACTCTGAGCGATGTACAGTCCAATAAAATACAAGGGGGGGGGGGAAATAGAGTATAAAACACAAAAACAGAACAAAACTTAAAAATCCTAACCCACCCCATATTCCTGCCTGAAAAGCCACATTTTTAATGCTATGGCTCTTTAATTCTGTACAACCACCTTCAAAAAATCCTACATTCTGATCACACAGATTTCCTGTAAATTAGGATATGTACTTTTTTTCTGATTACAAAATTTGGGGTCAAGAAGGGGTTTAAACTCTCATTTTTGTGTGTGAGGAAGAGGAGCTGGTGAAGGCATTACAGTAATACCTTGGATTGAGAGCATAATTCGTTGCAGAACCGTGCTTGTAATCCAAAACACTCTTATATCAAAGTGAGTCTCTGGCAGGCGTGAGCAGGGCCGAGTTGTGTAGTAGTATTATGCTACTACACTACTTGTCTTGCAAGACGTCGCTTGTTTATCAAGTCAAAATTTATTTAAAATTTTTGCATGTCTTGCAAAATGCTCTCAGACCAAGTTACTTGCAATCCAAGGTATTACTGTACAAGTAATGGATTCAGAGGCAGTGGCAAACACAAAGGCAACACGGGGTCGAGTGTGGGTTCTTGTTGAACTGTGGGTTGTCACTGAAACATGGGTTATCGTGTTGTCTGAACCGAGCTGCGCTATGGCTTGTTAACCATGAACAACCGATGAAGAGAACCCATGTTTCAACAACAACCCACGGTTCAACAACAACCCACACTCAGCCCATACTCAACCCCTGAGTGTGGGTTATCGTGTTGTCTGAACCCAATCATTGTGGGAATTATCAGAGGAAAGAAGGCCACTGTCCTAAATATTGGTTTCCGTTCTGATTTCCAAGCCCATCCTTCCTGAACACTTCTCAACTTCTCTTTGTTGCTAAGAGGACTCGCAACTTTTTAACGAAAACAGATTCCCAGGAGTCACCAGGTGATAGACTAGAAAACCAGATTCTGTATCTGTGCTCACAACACATCATGCAAAGGTTAGTAGACCTAATCATTAGATGTCCTTGGTCATTTAAACAACAAGCTCCAGACACTTTCTGTATAGGAGGCCCTTATCCCTATGTAAGGAGTTTCCCTTACTGAGGTGTGAAATTTGGCAGTTTCTCCTGTGAAAATTAATCCAACTGAGTTGTGCAATAATATGTTCGACAGGTTGCTCTGGCAAAGTTCCAAGAGGAGATTGAAGCGTGAACATCCAAGTGGAGTCCAGGCAAAATCAACTCAACGTCAGTCAGAACGAGAGTTATGTGAATACTTTGTATTTAAATGACAGTAAAAATGAAAAACATATTTAATATGTTGCAAAGTTTTTACATTGCAGATTAATCTGGAAATTGATAGCGGGAAATATGATAAAATGACATAGATGGGAAATAGGCAAAACTGCCTAATCCTGGGTTGAACACAGTGCTACAAAATATCTGATTAATATTGGAGTTACTGAATAGCAATGAGCAGCTCCCTTCATTTATTTTTATTTTATTTATTATATTTCTGAATCGCCCATCTGGCTATTAACCTGGCCACTCTGGGCGATGTACACTATATATACAAAATACAATAAAATGAAATATAAAATACCATTACTTTTAAAAACCTAACCCACCCCATATTCCCGCCCGAAAAACCATGTTTTTAATGCACTGCGGAAGCTCATCAAGGAGCATGGCTGAGGTCACTGGGGAAAGAGTTCCATAACTTGGGGGCCGCCACAGAAAAGGCCCTCTTCCTAGTCCCCACCAGCCTGGCTGCTCTGGCTAATGAAACAAGGAGAAGGCCATCCATGGCAGATCTTGTTGAGCAGCCTACTTCATGTTGCTGGAGACGCTGCTTGAGATAAACTGGACTGGAGCCATATAGGGTTTTAAAGGTCAAAACCAACACCTTGAATTTGGCTTGGCAAGCAACTGGTAACCAGTGCAGCTCCTGGTAACCAGTGCAGCTCCCCGGAGTGATGTAATCTCGCTGGCAGCTGCCTTTAACCAGGCGAGCCGCCGTGTTCTGTACCAGCCGTAACTTCTGAACTGTCTTCCAGGGTAACCCCACGTAGAGCACATTACAGTAGTCTAAGCAAGAGGAGACCAAAGCATAAACCACTGATGGGAGCAGAAGGTAGGGGCGCAGCTGCCGTATCAGATGGAGTTGATACAGCGCCGCCCGGCTCACAGCTGACACCTGAGCCTCCATGGATAGCTGGGAGTCTAAAATGACCCCCAAGCTGCAGACCTGGTCCTTCAGGGGTAGTACCCCATTCAGCACCAGGTCAACATCCACTAACCTCCTCTTGTCTCCCACCAGAAGTACCTCGGTCTTGTCAGGGTTCAGTTTCAGCATGTTCCTTCCCATTCATCCATATGCCTGGTGACTGTTCCCATTATTATTTGGCTATGCATCTGTAGATCTTTGCAAGTCCCGAATCATACACCACAGCTTGTCCGGAGTTGTCTTTGCTTGCAATGTAATGTGAAAACAGCCTTATGCAAGCAGTGTGTGTGTTTGTACACACAAACATTTTGGGCTGGTCCATAAAATCTCACTGCCTGAGGAAAATTATCCAAATGGCACCCTCCCCATCACTTCTCAACTGTACAAGTAAAACAATAACAAATTGTAACGCCCTACCTTTTAATAGTGCTCAAATTATTCTCCCCAAGGCAGAACCTCCCTTGCCTCCATGTTTGTGGGAATCCACTAACCTCCCTTGCCTCCATGTTTGTGGGAATGTTCTGCTGTCAGGCATTTGTATCTGACAATGCCCACCAATTATTCAAATAACTTGTTTCTTGCAGAGGAGTTGTGTGACTCTGCTATGCATTCACATGCTAATAATACATACCATATTTTTCGCTCCATAACACGCACCTGCCCATAACACGGACTTAGATTTTAGAAGAAGAAAACGGGGGGGAAAAACATGATCCGCAGTGTTTTCAAGTGTTCTACTCTAAGTAGGACCCAGGGTTTTTTTCTTATGACATTGTCTGTCTTTCACAGGTGGTACTCAATTCAATCCAAACCTTGCCATTTCATTCTCCTGAAGGGCTGCATTTCAAGGGCAGGAAAAGGCAGGTTTATAGTACGTTTTGGAAAAGATATCAAAACACGGAGTTTATTAATGGGAAAGAACGTTCGGTGTAAATCCTCCTCAGAGTAGACCCTTGGAATATAAGGTCAGTCAAATCATTAATGTCTACAGGATCCGCAGTGTTTTCAAAGGTCCTACTCTAAGTAGGACCCAGGTTGGTATTTGTTATTACATTGTCTATCTTTCACAGGTTGTACACTATGCAATCCAAACTTTGCCATTTCATTCTTCTGAAGGGCTGCATTTCAATGACAGGAAAAGGGAGGTTTATAGCACGTTTTGGAAAACATATCAAAGAATGGTGTATTAATGGAAAAAAACGTTCTGTGTAAATCCTATTCAGAGTAGACCCTTGGAATGGAAGGGCACACAAATCATTAGCCTACATGATCCGCAGTGTTTTAAAGGGTTCTACTATAAGTAGGACCCGGGGTTTTTTTGTTATGACATTGTCTGTCTTTCACAGGTTGAACTCAATTCAGTCCAGACCTTGCCATTTCATTCTCCTGAAGGGCTGCATTTCAATGGCAGGAAAAGGCCGGTTTTTAGCAAGTTTTGAAAAAGATATCAAAACATGGTGTATTAATGGAAAAAAACGGTCTGTGTAAATCCTACTAAGAGTAGATCTTTGGAATGGTAGGGCACTCAAACAATGTCTACATGATCGGCAGTGTTTTCAACAGTTCTACTCTAAGTAGGACCCAGGTTGGTTTTTGTTATGACATTGACTATCTTTTCCAGGTTGCATTCAATTCACTCCAAACCTTGCCATTTCATTCTCCTGAAAGGCTGCTTTTGAATGGCAGGAAAAGACAGGTTTTTAGCACGTTTTGGAAAAGATAGCAAAACATGGTTTGTAAAAGGAAAAAAAGCATTCAGTGTAAATCCTACTCAGAGTAGACCCCTGGTTTTTAGCTTGTTATGGGAAAGATATCAAAACATGGTGTATTCTTGGAGAAAAGCATTCGGTGTAAATCCTACTCAGAGTAGACCCTTGGAATTGAAGGGCACTCAAATCATGAATGTGGACATGATCCGCAATGTTTTCATGCGTTCTACTCTAAGTAGGACCCAGGTTGGTTTTTGTTATGACATTGACTATCTTTTCCATGTTGCACTCAATTCACTCCAAACCTTGCCATTTCATTCTCCCGAAGCGCTGCATTTCAATGGCAGGAAAAGGCAGGTTTCTAGCACGTTTTGGAAAAGATTGTAAAACATGGTTTGTTAAGGAAAAAAGCATTCGGTGTAAATCCTACTCAGAGTAGACCCTAGGAATGGAAGGGCACTCAAATCATTAATGTGGACATGATCCGCAATGTTTTCATGCGTTCTACTCTAAGTAGGACCCAGGTTGGTTTTTGTTATGACATTGACTATTTTTTCCAGTTTGCACTCAATTCACTCCAAACCTTGCCATTTCATTCTCCTGAGGGGCTGCATTTCAATGGCAAGAAAAGGCAGGTTTTTAGCACGTTTCGAAAAAGATAGCAAAACATGGTTTGTTAAAGGAAAAAAGCATTCGGTGTAAATCCTACTCAGAGTAGACCCTAGGAATGGAAGGGCACTCAAATCATTAATGTGGACATGATCCACAATGTTTTCATGCGTTCTACTCTAAGTAGGACCCAGGTTGGTTTTTGTTATGACATTGACTATCTTTTCCAGTTTGCACTCAATTCACTCCAAACCTTGCCATTTCATTCTCCTGAGGGGCTGCATTTCAATGGCAAGAAAAGGCAGGTTTTTAGCACGTTTTGAAAAAGAGCAAAACATGGTTTGTTAAAGGAAAAAAAGTATTTGGTGTAAATCCTACTCAGAGTAGACCCTTGGAATGGAAGGGCACTCAAATCATGAATGTGGGCATGATCCGCAATGTTTTCATGCGTTCTACTCTAAGTAGAACCCAGGTTGGTTTTTTTTATGACATTGACTATCTCTTCCAGTTTGCAGTCAATTCACTCCAAACCTTGCCATTTCATTCTCCTGAGGGGCTGCATTTCAATGGCAAGAAAAGGCAGGTTTTTAGCACGTTTTGAAAAAGATAGCAAAACATGGTTTGTTAAAGGAAAAAAAGCATTCGGTGTTAATCCTACTCAGAGTAGACCCTAGGAATGGAAGGGCACTCAAATCATGAATGTGGACATGATCCGCAATGTTTTCATGCGTTCTACTCTAAGTAGGACCCAGGTTGGTTTTTGTTATGACATTGACTATCTTTTCCAATTTGTACCCAATTCACTCCAAACCTTGCCATTTCATTCTCCTGAGGGGCTGCATTTCAATGGCAAGAAAAGGCAGGTTTTTAGCACGTTTTGAAAAAGATAGCAAAACATGGTTTGTTAAAGGAAAAAAGCATTCGGTGTAAATCCTACTCAGAGTAGACCCTAGGCATGGAAGGGCACTCAAATCATGAATGTGGACATCATCCGCAATGTTTTCATGCGTTCTACTCTAAGTAGGACCCAGGTTGGTTTTTGTTATGACATTGACTATCCTTTCCAATTTGTACCCAATTCACTCCAAACCTTGCCATTTCATTCTCCTGATTGGCTGCATTTCTTTTTTTTTTAATCAACTTTTTATTTTATTCATAATAAAACAAACAAACAAACAAACACAAACACAATAATGGACTTCCAATCTTCTCCACAGCTTAATCAACCACAGTTAATCTTAAAATCTTTTCTGTTAACAAAAAAATCACTTCCAGTTATGGCAAAAAAGAACCCTAAAAGGAACAAACACCAGAGGTCTCCACTCTCCCCCAATAAACATCAACTATTTAATCTATTAAATTCAACATTTATGGATACTCCAAAAAAGAAAACCTATAGTTTCATTAAATAGTGTTTTCAATTCCCAAATACAGTATATTAAGAATCCCAAAAGTAAAAAGTAACTATAAACTAATTAGCAAATGACCACATACCAAAAGCATTTTGTATTTCCACCGCTCCTGCACTCTCTACTACCTAAGCATCGAATCAACACATTTGTATTATTACAATTACTCATTATTCCTTTCTATCTAAGCAGAAATTCCTTCACTTTTAATCTCCAAGATATATTTTTTTAAAAGGAAAGAAAAGAAAGATAAGTCTAAAAAAATTAAGAAATAAGTGACGTCTGACAGAACAGCAGAAGCACATAAGCCATCATGCTACTTATAGAACAAAAAAAACCAAAAGACCTTCCCCTTTAATACTTCAAAGCCTCCACAAAACAACACCCCCAACAACAACAAATTATTATTATTATTTTTTAAATAAATGTTTCCAAACAGTCCAAATACAATTATACCTTAATTATAATAATTTCTCTTACATCACCATTAATATTTAAAATTCAAATAAGTCATATAAGCAATCCCTTTACCTTTGCCATTAATATTTAAAATCAAAAGATTATTTATATTCCAACTAGACATGTAGTTCAGTATACATCAACCCTTTATCTTTTGCCAATAAAAGACCATGAAGATAGTCCCTTTCATTGCTTTCCTCTGTCAAAGGGATAATCATTAAGTTCCAGGTTTTGAACCAAGAATGAAATCAGCTTGTTCTTTTGTTTTGTGGACTCCTGCATACCGATCAGCTTGTTCTGTTGTTTTGTGGTCTCCTGCATACCGATCTCCAGCTCCGCCATCTTAAATTTTAAAAAGTGCATCACAACTTCTTCCTGAACTGTCTTCTCATGCCACTTCAACCCAATTAAAACTTCAAAGACTCTGTGAATTTCTGGTAAGTTTCCCAAGTCCTTATTTACTTCTTCTGTCTTCTCCTCTGCCGGTCCTGTAAAGAAATCCGTCTTACGTTGTTCTTCTGATTGATTCAAAGCCTGGATTCTTATTTCCAATCTGTTTAGAATTTCTCTCTCCATTTCGTTCCACAGGTTTAAGAATGCTGCAACTGCAAACATCTTGCCTTGCGTATAGATATTTCCAAGACGCTTCCAAACATATAAGATTTATAGACCTCCTTTCAGGTTTCCTCTCTTATCTTTTTCGCCTCCCAGATAAACATAGTCTACTTACAGTTAATTATAAATCCCACTCTGCTGCCGAAAGATTCCAATTAGCCACTCCAGATGTACTCCTTTATTTTGGAAGCGAACATGCAAACTTCTGATGATCGGTAAAACCGGTCTCTGGAAGCAGCGCCGTTTTCCCCCACCTCAGGTCACTAACCGCATTTATCCGTCATAAGACACACAAAAAGCGATTTATGACCCTATGAGATAATTTGGGGGTAACCACAGATCTTCGCTTCTCTAATGAGAAGTAGATCCCCCAGCCTGAGACATTCTCTGGCCAGGAAACGCTGTTCTGATCGGCTGCATTTCAATGGCAGGAAAAGGCAGGTTTTTAGCACGTTTTGAAAAAGATAGCAAAACATGGTTTGTTAAAGGAAAAAAGCATTCGGTGTAAATCCTACTCAGAGTAGACCCCTGGAATGGAAGGGCACTCAAATCATGAATGTGGGCATGATCCGCAATGTTTTCATGCGTTCTACTCCAAGTAGGAACCAGGTTGGTTTTTGTTATGACATTGACTATCTCTTCCAGTTTGTACCCAATTCACTCCAAACCTTGCCATTTCATTCTCCTGAGGGGCTGCATTTCAATGGCAAGAAAAGGCAGGTTTTTAGCACGTTTTGAAAAAGATAGCAAAGCATGGTTTGTTGAAGGAAAAAAGCATTCGGTGTAAATCCTACTCAGAGTGGACCCTTGGAATGGAAGGGCATTGAAATCATTAATGTGGGCATGATCCGCAATGTTTTCATGCGTTCTACTCCAAGTAGGACCCAGGTTGGTTTTTGTTATGACATTGACTATCTTTTCCAGTTTGTACCCAATTCACTCCAAACCTCGCCATTTCATTCTCCTGAAGGGCTGCATTTCAATGGCAGGAAAAGGCAGGTTTTTCGCACGTTTTGAAAAATATAGCAAAACATGGTTTGATAGAGGGAAAAAAGCATTTGGTGTAAATCCTACTCAGAGTAGACCCTTGGAATGGAACGGCACTCAAACCATTAATGTTGACATGATCTGCAATGTTTTCATGCGTTCTACTCTAAGTAGAACCCAGGTTGGTTTTTGTTATGACATTGACTATCTTTTCCAGTTTGTACACAATTCACTCCAAACCTTGCCATTTCATTCTCCTGAAGGGCTGCATTTCAATGGCAAGAAAAGGCAGGTTTTTAGCACATTTTGAAAAAGATAGCAAAACATGGTTTGTTAAAGGAAAAAAGCATTCAGTGTAAATCCTACTCAGAGTAGACCCTAGGAATGGAAGGGCACTCAAATCATGAATGTGGGCATGATCCGCAATGTTTTCATGCGTTCTACTCCAAGTAGGAACCAGGTTGGTTTTTGTTATGACATTGACTATCTCTTCCAGTTTGCAGTCAATTCACTCCAAACCATGCCATTTCATTCTCCTGAGGGGCTGCATTTCAATGGCAAGAAAAGGCAGGTTTTTAGCACGTTTCGAAAAAGATAGCAAAGCATGGTTTGTTGAAGGAAAAAAGCATTCGGTGTAAATCCTACTCAGAGTGGACCCTTGGAATGGAAGGGCATTGAAATCATTAATGTGGGCATGATCCGCAATGTTTTCATGCGTTGTACTCTAAGTAGAACCCAGGTTGGTTTTTGTTATGACATTGACTATCTTTTCCAGTTTGTACACAATTCACTCCAAACCTTGCCATTTCATTCTCCTGAAGGGCTGCATTTCAATGGCAAGAAAAGGCAGGTTTTTAGCACATTTTGAAAAAGATAGCAAAACATGGTTTGTTAAAGGAAAAAAGCATTCGGTGTAAATCCTACTCAGAGTGGACCCTTGGAATGGAAGGGCATTGAAATCATGAATGTGGGCATGATCCGCAATGTTTTCATGCGTTCTACTCCAAGTAGGAACCAGGTTGGTTTTTGTTATGACATTGACTATCTCTTCCAGTTTGCAGTCAATGCACTCCAAACCTTGCCATTTCATTCTCCTGAAGGGCTGCATTTCAATGGCAAGAAAAGGCAAGTTTTTAGCACGTTTTGAAAAAGATAGCAAAACATGGTTTGTTAAAGGAAAAAAAGCATTCGGTATAAATCCTACTCAGAGTAGACCCTAGGAATGGAAGGGCACTCAAATCATGAATGTGGACATGATCCGCAATGTTTTCATGCGTTCTACTCTAAGTAGGACCCAGGTTGGTTTTTGTTATGACATTGACTATCTTTTCCAATTTGTACCCAATTCACTCCAAACCTTGCCATTTCATTCTCCTGAGGGGCTGCATTTCAATGGCAAGAAAAGGCAGGTTTTTAGCACGTTTTGAAAAAGATAGCAAAACATGGTTTGTTAAAGGAAAAAAGCATTCGGTGTTAATCCTACTCAGAGTAGACCCTAGGAATGGAAGGGCACTCAAATCATGAATGTGGACATGATCCGCAATGTTTTCATGCGTTCTACTCTAAGTAGGACCCAGGTTGGTTTTTGTTATGACATTGACTATCTTTTCCAATTTGTACCCAATTCACTCCAAACCTTGCCATTTCATTCTCCTGAGGGGCTGCATTTCAATGGCAAGAAAAGGCAGGTTTTTAGCACGTTTTGAAAAAGATAGCAAAACATGGTTTGTTAAAGGAAAAAAGCATTCGGTGTAAATCCTACTCAGAGTAGACCCTAGGCATGGAAGGGCACTCAAATCATGAATGTGGACATCATCCGCAATGTTTTCATGCGTTCTACTCTAAGTAGGACCCAGGTTGGTTTTTGTTATGACATTGACTATCCTTTCCAATTTGTACCCAATTCACTCCAAACCTTGCCATTTCATTCTCCTGATTGGCTGCATTTCTTTTTTTTTTAATCAACTTTTTATTTTATTCATAATAAAACAAACAAACAAACAAACACAAACACAATAATGGACTTCCAATCTTCTCCACAGCTTAATCAACCACAGTTAATCTTAAAATCTTTTCTGTTAACAAAAAATCACTTCCAGTTATGGCAAAAAAGAACCCTAAAAGGAACAAACACCAGAGGTCTCCACTCTCCCCCAATAAACATCCACTATTTAATCTATTAAATTCAACATTTATGGATACTCCAAAAAAGAAAACCTATAGTTTCATTAAATAGTGTTTTCAATTCCCAAATACAGTATATTAAGAATCCCAAAAGTAAAAAGTAACTATAAACTAATTAGCAAATGACCACATACCAAAAGCATTTTGTATTTCCACCGCTCCTGCACTCTCTACTACCTAAGCATCGAATCAACACATTTGTATTATTACAATTACTCATTATTCCTTTCTATCTAAGCAGAAATTCCTTCACTTTTAATCTCCAAGATATATTTTTTTAAAAGGAAAGAAAAGAAAGATAAGTCTAAAAAAATTAAGAAATAAGTGACGTCTGACAGAACAGCAGAAGCACATAAGCCATCATGCTACTTATAGAACAAAAAAAACCAAAAGACCTTCCCCTTTAATACTTCAAAGCCTCCACAAAACAACACCCCCAACAACAACAAATTATTATTATTATTTTTTAAATAAATGTTTCCAAACAGTCCAAATACAATTATACCTTAATTATAATAATTTCTCTTACATCACCATTAATATTTAAAATTCAAATAAGTCATATAAGCAATCCCTTTACCTTTGCCATTAATATTTAAAATCAAAAGATTATTTATATTCCAACTAGACATGTAGTTCAGTATACATCAACCCTTTATCTTTTGCCAATAAAAGACCATGAAGATAGTCCCTTTCATTGCTTTCCTCTGTCAAAGGGATAATCATTAAGTTCCAGGTTTTGAACCAAGAATGAAATCAGCTTGTTCTTTTGTTTTGTGGACTCCTGCATACCGATCAGCTTGTTCTGTTGTTTTGTGGTCTCCTGCATACCGATCTCCAGCTCCGCCATCTTAAATTTTAAAAAGTGCATCACAACTTCTTCCTGAACTGTCTTCTCATGCCACTTCAACCCAATTAAAACTTCAAAGACTCTGTGAATTTCTGGTAAGTTTCCCAAGTCCTTATTTACTTCTTCTGTCTTCTCCTCTGCCGGTCCTGTAAAGAAATCCGTCTTACGTTGTTCTTCTGATTGATTCAAAGCCTGGATTCTTATTTCCAATCTGTTTAGAATTTCTCTCTCCATTTCGTTCCACAGGTTTAAGAATGCTGCAACTGCAAACATCTTGCCTTGCGTATAGATATTTCCAAGACGCTTCCAAACATATAAGATTTATAGACCTCCTTTCAGGTTTCCTCTCTTATCTTTTTCGCCTCCCAGATAAACATAGTCTACTTACAGTTAATTATAAATCCCACTCTGCTGCCGAAAGATTCCAATTAGCCACTCCAGATGTACTCCTTTATTTTGGAAGCGAACATGCAAACTTCTGATGATCGGTAAAACCGGTCTCTGGAAGCAGCGCCGTTTTCCCCCACCTCAGGTCACTAACCGCATTTATCCGTCATAAGACACACAAAAAGCGATTTATGACCCTATGAGATAATTTGGGGGTAACCACAGATCTTCGCTTCTCTAATGAGAAGTAGATCCCCCAGCCTGAGACATTCTCTGGCCAGGAAACGCTGTTCTGATCGGCTGCATTTCAATGGCAGGAAAAGGCAGGTTTTTAGCACGTTTTGAAAAAGATAGCAAAACATGGTTTGTTAAAGGAAAAAAGCATTCGGTGTAAATCCTACTCAGAGTAGACCCCTGGAATGGAAGGGCACTCAAATCATGAATGTGGGCATGATCCGCAATGTTTTCATGCGTTCTACTCCAAGTAGGAACCAGGTTGGTTTTTGTTATGACATTGACTATCTCTTCCAGTTTGTACCCAATTCACTCCAAACCTTGCCATTTCATTCTCCTGAGGGGCTGCATTTCAATGGCAAGAAAAGGCAGGTTTTTAGCACGTTTTGAAAAAGATAGCAAAGCATGGTTTGTTGAAGGAAAAAAGCATTCGGTGTAAATCCTACTCAGAGTGGACCCTTGGAATGGAAGGGCATTGAAATCATTAATGTGGGCATGATCCGCAATGTTTTCATGCGTTCTACTCCAAGTAGGACCCAGGTTGGTTTTTGTTATGACATTGACTATCTTTTCCAGTTTGTACCCAATTCACTCCAAACCTCGCCATTTCATTCTCCTGAAGGGCTGCATTTCAATGGAAGGAAAAGGCAGGTTTTTCGCACGTTTTGAAAAATATAGCAAAACATGGTTTGATAGAGGGAAAAAAGCATTTGGTGTAAATCCTACTCAGAGTAGACCCTTGGAATGGAACGGCACTCAAACCATTAATGTTGACATGATCTGCAATGTTTTCATGCGTTCTACTCTAAGTAGAACCCAGGTTGGTTTTTGTTATGACATTGACTATCTTTTCCAGTTTGTACACAATTCACTCCAAACCTTGCCATTTCATTCTCCTGAAGGGCTGCATTTCAATGGCAAGAAAAGGCAGGTTTTTAGCACATTTTGAAAAAGATAGCAAAACATGGTTTGTTAAAGGAAAAAAGCATTCAGTGTAAATCCTACTCAGAGTAGACCCTAGGAATGGAAGGGCACTCAAATCATGAATGTGGGCATGATCCGCAATGTTTTCATGCGTTCTACTCCAAGTAGGAACCAGGTTGGTTTTTGTTATGACATTGACTATCTCTTCCAGTTTGCAGTCAATTCACTCCAAACCATGCCATTTCATTCTCCTGAGGGGCTGCATTTCAATGGCAAGAAAAGGCAGGTTTTTAGCACGTTTCGAAAAAGATAGCAAAGCATGGTTTGTTGAAGGAAAAAAGCATTCGGTGTAAATCCTACTCAGAGTGGACCCTTGGAATGGAAGGGCATTGAAATCATTAATGTGGGCATGATCCGCAATGTTTTCATGCGTTGTACTCTAAGTAGAACCCAGGTTGGTTTTTGTTATGACATTGACTATCTTTTCCAGTTTGTACTCCATTCACTCCAAACCTTGCCATTTCATTCTCCTGAAGGGCTGCATTTCAATGGCAAGAAAAGGCAGGTTTTTAGCACATTTTGAAAAAGATAGCAAAACATGGTTTGTTAAAGGAAAAAAGCATTCGGTGTAAATCCTACTCAGAGTGGACCCTTGGAATGGAAGGGCATTGAAATCATGAATGTGGGCATGATCCGCAATGTTTTCATGCGTTCTACTCCAAGTAGGAACCAGGTTGGTTTTTGTTATGACATTGACAATCTCTTCCAGTTTGCAGTCAATGCACTCCAAACCTTGCCATTTCATTCTCCTGAAGGGCTGCATTTCAATGGCAAGAAAAGGCAAGTTTTTAGCACGTTTTGAAAAAGATAGCAAAACATGGTTTGTTAAAGGAAAAAAAGCATTCGGTATAAATCCTACTCAGAGTAGACCCTAGGAATGGAAGGGCACTCAAATCATGAATGTAGGCATGATCCGCAATGTTTTCATGCGTTCTACTCCAAGTAGGACCCAGGTTGGTTTTTGTTATGACATTGACTATCTCTTCCAGTTTGCAGTCAATTCACTCCAAACCTTGCCATTTCATTCTCCTGAGGGGCTGCATTTCAATGGCAAGAAAAGGCAGGTTTTTAGCACGTTTCGAAAAAGATAGCAAAGCATGGTTTGTTGAAGGAAAAAAGCATTCGGTGTAAATCCTACTCAGAGTGGACCCTTGGAATGGAAGGGCATTGAAATCATTAATTTGGGCATGATCCGCAATGTTTTCATGCGTTCTACTCCAAGTAGGACCCAGGTTGGTTTTTGTTATGACATTGACTATCTTTTCCAGTTTGTACACAATTCACTCCAAACCTTGCCATTTCATTCTCCTGAAGGGCTGCATTTCAATGGCAAGGAAAGGCAGGTTTTTCGCACGTTTTGAAAAATATAGCAAAACATGGTTTGATAGAGGGAAAAAAGCATTTGGTGTAAATCCTACTCAGAGTAGACCCTTGGAATGGAAGGGCACTCAAATCATGAATGTGGGCATGATCCGCAATGTTTTCATGCGTTCTACTCTAAGTAGGACCCAGGTTGGTTTTTGTTATGACATTGACTATCGCTTCCAGTTTGCACTCAATTCACTCCAAACCTTGCCATTTCATTCTCCTGAAGGGCTGCATTTCAATGGCAAGAAAAGGCAGGTTTTTAGCACGTTTTGAAAAAGATAGCCAAACATGGTTTGTTAAAGGAAAAAAAGCATTCGGTGTAAATCCTACTCAGAGTAGACCCTAGGAATGGAAGGGCACTCAAATCATGGATGTGGGCATGATCCGCAATGTTTTCATGCGTTCTACTCTAAGTAAGACCCAGGTTGTTTTTTGTTATGACATTGACTATCTCTTCCAGTTTGCACTCAATTCACTGCAAACCTTGCCATTTCATTCTCCTGAAGGGCTGCATTTCAATGGCAGGAAAAGGCATGTTTTTAGCACGTTTTGAAAAAGATAGCAAAACATGGTTTGTTAAAGGAAAAAAAGCATTCGGTGTAAATCCTACTCAGAGTAGACCCTAGGAATGGAAGGGCACTCAAATCATGAATGTGGGCATGATCCGCAATGTTTTCATGCGTTCTACTCTAAGTAGGACCCAGGTTGGTTTTTGTTATGACATTGACTATCGCTTCCAGTTTGCACTCAATTCACTCCAAACCTTGCCATTTCATTCTCCTGAAGGGCTGCATTTCAATGGCAAGAAAAGGCAGGTTTTTAGCACGTTTTGAAAAAGATAGCAAAACATGGCTTATTCTTGGAGAAAATCAGTCGGTGTAAATCCTACTCAGAGTAGACCCTTGGAATGGAAGGGCACTCAAATCATTAATGTGGACATGATCCGCAATGTTTTCATGCGTTCTACTCTAAGTAGGACCCAGGTTGCTTTTTGTTATGACATTGGCTATCTTTTCCAGTTTGTACTCCATTCACTCCAAACCTTGCCATTTCATTCTCCTGAAGGGCTGCATTTCAATTGCAAGAAAAGGGAGCTTTTTGGCACGTTTCGAAAAAGTTAGCAAAACATGGTTTGTTAAAGGAAAAAAGCGTTCGGTGTAAATCCTACTCAGAGTAGACCCTAGGAATGGAAGGTCACTCAAATCATTAATGTTGACATGATCCGCAATGTTTTCATGCGTTCTACTCTAAGTAGGACCCAGGTTGCTTTTTGTTATGACATTGGCTATCTTTTCCAGTTTGTACTCCATTCACTCCAAACCTTGCCATTTCATTCTCCTGAAGGGCTGCATTTCAATGGCAAGAAAAGGCAGGTTTTTAGCACGTTTTGAAAAAGATAGCAAAACATGGCTTATTCTTGGAGAAAATCAGTCGGTGTAAATCCTACTCAGAGTAGACCCTTGGAATGGAAGGGCACTCAAATCATTAATGTGGACATGATCCGCAATGTTTTCATGCGTTCTACTCTAAGTAGGACCCAGGTTGGTTTTTGTTATGACATTGACTATCTTTTCCAGTTTGTACTCAATTCAGACCCAATCTTGCCATTTCAATGGCAAGAAAAGGCAGGTTTTCAGCACGTTTTGGAAAAGAGATCAAAACATGGTTTATTAAAGGAAAAAAAGCATTCGGTGTAAATCCTACTCAGAGCAGACCCTTGGTTTTTAGCTTGTTTTGGGAAAGATAATAAAACATGGTGTATTAATGGAGAAAAACGTTCGGTGTAAATCCTACTCAGAGTAGACCCTAGGAATGGAAGGGCACTCAAATCATGAATGTGGGCATGATCCGCAATGTTTTCATGCGTTCTACTCTAAGTAGGACCCAGGTTGCTTTTTGTTATGACATTGACTATCTTTTCCAGTTTGTACTCCATTCACTGCAAACCTTGCCATTTCATTCTCCTGAAGGGCTGCATTTCAATGGCAAGAAAAGGCAGCTTTTTGGCACGTTTTGAAAAAGTTAGCAAAACATGGTTTGTTAAAGGAAAGAAGCATTCGGTGTAAATCCTACTCAGAGTAGACCCTTGGAATGGAAGGGCACTCAAATCATTAATGTGGACATGATCCGCAATGTTTTCATACGTTCTACTCCAAGTAGGACCCAGGTTGATTTTGTTGTGACATTGACTATCTTTTCCAGTTTGTAGTCAATTCACTCCAAACCTTGCCATTTCATTCTCCTGAAGGGCTGCATTTCAATGGCAAGAAAAGGCAGGTTTTTAGCACGTTTTGAAAAAGATAGCAAAACATGGCTTATTCTTGGAGAAAATCAGTCGGTGTAAATCCTACTCAGAGTAGACCCTTGGAATGGAAGGGCACTCAAATCATTAATGTGGACATGATCCGCAATGTTTTCATGCGTTCTACTCTAAGTAGGACCCAGGTTGGTTTTTCTTATGACATTGACTATCTTTTCCAGTTTGCACTCAATTCACTCCAAACCTTGCCATTTCATTCTCCTGAAGGGGTGCATTTCAATGGCAAGAAAAGGCAGCTTTTTAGCACATTTTGAAAAAGATAGCAAAACATGGTTTGTTAAAGGAAAGAAGCATTCGGTGTAAATCCTACTCAGAGTAGACCCTTGGAATGGAAGGGCACTCAAATCATTAATGTGGACATGATCCGCAATGTTTTCATGCGTTCTACTCCAAGTAGGACCCAGGTTGATTTTGTTGTGACATTGACTATCTTTTCCAGTTTGTACTCAATTCACTCCAAACCTTGCCATTTCATTCTCCTGAGGGCTGCATTTCAATGGCAAGAAAAGGCAGGTTTTTAGCACGTTTTGAAAAAGATAGCCAAACATGCTTTGTTAAAAGAAAAAAGCGTTCGGTGTAAATCCTACTCAGAGTAGACCCTAGGAATGGAAGGTCACTCAAATCATTAATGTGGACATGATCCGCAATGTTTTCATGCGTTCTACTCCAAGTAGGACCCAGGTTGATTTTGTTGTGACATTGACTATCTTTTCCAGTTTTTACTCAATTCAGAGCCAATCTTGCCATTTCAATGGAAGAAAAGGCAGGTTTTCAGCACGTTTTGGAAAAGAGATCAAAACATGGTTTATTAAAGGAAAAAAAGCATTCGGTGTAAATCCTACTCAGAGCAGACCCTTGGTTTTTAGCTTGTTTTGGGAAAGATAATAAAACATGGTGTATTAATGGAGAAAAACGTTCGGTGTAAATCCTACTCAGAGTAGACCCTAGGAATGGAAGGGCACTCAAATCATGAATGTGGGCATGATCCACAATGTTTTCATGCGTTCTACTCTAAGTAGGACCCAGGTTGGTTTTTGTTATGACATTGACTATCTTTTCCAGTTTGTAGTCAATTCACTCCAAACCTTGCCATTTCAATGTCCTGAAGGACTGCATTTCAATGGCAAGAAAAGACAGGTTTTAGCACGTTTTGAAAAAGATAGCAAAACATGGTTTGTTGAATGAAAAAAGCATTCGGTGTAAATCCTACTCAGAGTAGACTCTTGGAATGGAAGGGCACTCAAATCATTAATGTGGACATGATCTGCAATGTTTTCATGCGTTCTACTCTAAGTAGGACCCAGGTTGGTTTTTGTTATGACATTGACTATCTTTTCCAGTTTGTACTCAATTCAGACCCAATCTTGCCATTTCAATGGCAAGAAAAGGCAGGTTTTCAGCACGTTTTGGAAAAGAGATCAAAAAATGGTTTATTAAAGGAAAAAAAGCATTCGGTGTAAATCCTACTCAGAGCAGACCCTTGGTTTTTAGCTTGTTTTGGGAAAGATAATAAAACATGGTGTATTAATGGAGAAAAACGTTCGGTGTAAATCCTACTCAGAGTAGACCGTTGGAATCGAAGGGCACTCAAATCATTAATGTCGACATGATCCTCAATGTTTCCAAGGGTTCTACTCTAAGCAGGACACAGGTTGGTTTTGTTATGACATTGGCTATCTTTTCCAGTTTGTAGTCAATTCACTCCAAACCTTGCCATTTCATTCTCCTGAAGGGCTGCATTTCAATGGCAAGAAAAGGCAGGTTTTTAGCACATTTTGAAAAAGATAGCAAAACATGGTTTGTTAAAGGAAAAAAAGCCTTCGGTGTTAATCCTACTCAGAGTAGACCCTAGGAATGGAAGGGCACGGGGGGAGGAGCCTGCGCTGGCTATGGAGCAGTAGCTTTTCTGCCGAGCTCCCGGAATGATTTGAAAACATCTGCAAATACACAGGAGAGACAAAGCGTGAGTTTAAATTCCTTTGCTGTTTGCTTTCTGGAAAGTATGCAGATATAGAGCTAATAAAGAAATAACAAGAATAGCTTTCTTTTGATGTGCTTCGCTCCTGATTGTTTATGAGCTCCAGACGGGTGAAAAAGTCCCTACCTCCTCTTTGGAAACGCGATCGGGCGCATCCCTCGGATAACAGTTTGAAAAGGCTAATTAGGATCCTTGACACTAAAGATAGTGAATGTTCTTATCAAACTGTGCAACAGGGTCCTGATAAGAAGCCACGAGGTAGTGAAAGTTTCAAGACAGCGAGGGGGAAGGGCGGAAAAATGGCGGATTCAGCTGGCAAATTCCCTGCTGGTGCCAAGCCAAAGTCAATATCTCCAGCCAAGCTTAAAGGGGCAGCACCAGATTGGGAGAAAATTCTATCACAGTTTCAAAGCTCTGTGGAAGCAGGCCAGCAGAAACAAATAGAAGCAATGGAGAAATTTCAAAATCTGCATCAAGAGGATATGAAGCAAATGCGAAAGTCCATAGATCAATTAGGGGTTCAAGTTAAAGAGCTGCAAGCTAGAGTGGATAAGGTGGAAAAACTCCAGGTGAAGGATGAAAAAAGTTTTGAAAAGTATGAAATGAAATTTAATGAGATGGAAATACAGATGATTAACATGCAAGACAGGCAACGTCGTTCCAACATTCGGATCAGAGGCTTCCCCATGGAGATGGGGGAGACTGGATATAAGTTAAGAGGCAGTATTTTGGAATGGATGAATGAAGCTGTCTCTGGAGAAACAATTTTTTGGGATGATATGGACATTGAGATTGTGCATAGAGTGGGAGCATTAAGGCGTGGTATGACATCCAGAGATGTTGTACTGAAATTTGCAAATTTATACAAGAAGGATGTCTTCATGAAAGAGATTAGAAAGAAAGGTCAAGTAGCTTTCAAGGGGGCTACTTTGCAAATCTACAATGATCTTTGTCAGCAAACAATAAAGTGGAGGCGAAGTGTTAAACCGTGTACAGCAGTCTTGATCAGAAAGGGATTACAATACAATTGGGGTTACCCAGTTTTTCTTACTTTTGTGTGGAACAGTAAGAGATACAAGATTTCATCATGTGATCAAGGCATGGGCCTGCTGGGAGAGTTGGGGCTTCATGATGATGCGGAGGGTCCAGAATCGATGGGTCAACTGGAAGAAGAAGGAGCCAGTGGAGGAATTGTATAAGAGGTCGTTTCAACACGAGAAGAAAAAAGAAATAGAAAATGTTTTATAAAGAAGTTATCCGGGAGGGAATGAGGGGCTGCTGTTCGGGCTGGTGATGGGTCCTTTCCCCCCCCCCCCTGGGATAGGTGGGTAGGTTTAGGGTGGGGCAAGTTGCCCTGGCTAAGCAGGGGGGATAGTTTAGATGAATGTGGGGGTGGGTTAAGGGGTATGTTATTGTGTATTATTTTCACTTTTGGGGACCAAAAAAGAAAAAATGTTGTTAATAGATGGATTATAAGTTAAGAATTTCAACTTTAAATGTTAAGGGGCTAGGGTCAGTTACTAAGAGAAGGCGAATAGAAGCACTTCTTAAAAAGGATAAGGCAGATATTATATTCTTGCAAGAAACGCACCAGGCAAGGAAAGGAGTCAATGAATTGAAATTGAGGTGGTCTAGAATATATGAGATAGCATGTGGATCATCTAAATCGCGAGGAGTAGCAATTATAATTTCAAAGAATTGTGGTTTTAATGTTCTAAAGGTGAAAAAGGATGATACAGGTAGATATATTATAATGTATGGGACCTTGGGAGGGGAAGAATATGTTATTGTTAATGTTTATGCTCCCAATCAAAATCAAGGAGAATTTTATCAACATGTGTTTAAAGAAATGGGTAATTTTCAAAATCAAAGGGTTATTATGGCTGGGGACTTTAACATGGTATTGGATAGAAGAAAAGACAAATCCAATCCGACGAGAGAAGATCAGAGAAATAATCTAACGATCTTGAATAAGTTAATTAGTAAGGAAGGGTTGCTAGATGTTTGGAGAGGGGTCAAGGGGAATGAGGAAAGATATACATTTTACTCATCAGCAAATAAGAATTATTCTAGGATAGATTTTATTTTTGTGTCCAGGACACTGTTTTCAAGGGTCCTGGGCACAGAGATAGGAGTGATAAAAGTTACAGATCATGCTTTGGTTAACATGGATTTGAAGATACATAAGGATTATAGAGAAGCGAAAAGATGGAGATTGAATTGTAATATTTTTCGTTATAAACATTTAACAGAGAAAATAGAGAAGGAATTGAGGGAAATTTGGGAATTTAATCAAACAGAAGAATGTACTGAAGCGATAATATGGGATACAATGAAGAGTGTAATGAGAGGAATAGGATTGAGAGAGGCAATAAATTTGAGGAAACAACAAGAAGTTTTTTATCAAAAGCTAGAGGGGGAGATTAGGGATTTGGAAAAGAAGTATTTAGAGAAGAGGGATAAAAAGATTTTTGCAGAATTACAGGGTAAAAGGAAAGAATTGGAGAATAAAGAACTGGACAGGGTACAAAGGAATTTGATTTACACAAAAAGGGAGTATTTTGAGAATAGTAATAAAAACTCTAAAATGTTGGCTAGATTAGCACAAAAAAAAAAGAAAAAAGCTTAGTGGGGATGATTAAGGATAAGAGGGGTAAAGAATATAATCTAGTAAAGGATAAATTGAAAATTTTTCATGAATATTACACAGAGTTATATAAGGCAGGAAAATGGTCGGAAGCTGAGAGTAGAAGATATATCGAGAAAAATTTAAAAATAAAAATCCAGGATGAAGATAGAGAGAAAATGGAGCAACCATTCACAGAAATTGAAATAGAAAGTGCTATAAATAAATTAAAACAGGGGAAAACGCCAGGACTGGATGGTCTGGGGGCGGAATATTATAAAGTCTTTAAAAAAATGTTAATTCCGAAGTTAAAACGGTTGTTTAATGATATTTTACAGGGGGGAGAGATCCCCCCGTCATGGAAACAGTCCTTGACCATTTTAATCCCGAAACCAAGGAAGGATTTAGCAGAACCAGGTTCTTATAGACCAATATCATTAATTAATCAAGATGCTAAACTATTGACAGCAATTTTAGCTAGAAGAATGAATAGTTTTCTAAATAAGTATATAGGGATAGATCAATGTGGGTTTATTCAAGGAAGACAAATGGCAGATTTAACAAGAAGGGTTCTGAATATAATTTATTTAATAAAGAAAAATAATTTGAAAGCGGGGGTTCTTGCATTGGATATTTTTAAAGCCTTTGATTGTGTGGAATGGCCTGCATTAAAGATGTTAATAAAAACTATGGGGTTTGGAGAAAAATTTATAGGTATTACTAACCAATTATATACTCATAATGTCACGTCGGTAATTGTAAACGATGGAATAACAGAAACTATTAGCCTAGGCCGGGGAACTAGACAGGGTTGTCCCCTTTCCCCAGTATTATTTGTGTTAGTTATGGAATTGTTAGCGAATTCGATAAGACAGGAGAAGAAATTATTGGGGATAGGAATAGAGACCAAATGTAAGATAAACCTTTTTGCAGATGATATCTTGTTAACATTAGAACGGCCTATAGAAAATTGGGATTGGATAGAGAAACATTTAGATGAATTTAGAGAAGTAACAGGGTTAAAAGTTAATTGGGATAAATCGGAGATAATGACATTTAATTATAGTAAACTGGAGGAAAGGGGATTTAAACAAAGGGGAGTGGATATAAAGATAAAAAATATAATTAAATATTTAGGTATTGATATATTAAAAGATTTGGATAAAATAGGGGAATGTAATTTTAAAAAACTAAAAGATGAAGTTAAAAATCAAATAGAGGATTATAAAAAATTGGGATTATCGTGGTTTGGTAGGATAGCTTTGATTAAAATGAAGATTTTACCGAAGTTTAATTTTTTATTTAGAATGATACCATATAAGATATCAGAGAAAGATATTAAAGAGTGGCAAGTAATGTTAAATAGCTATTGTAATGGGGGGAAAAAATCAAGGATTACTAAGAATAGATGGTATAAAGCTCAAAAAATAGGGGGACTTGGTCTCCCTAATTTAAAATGGTATTATATAGCTAATCAACTTAGATATATCATGGATATTATTGTTAGAAAAGAATTTATGTGGTGGGAAATAGAAGCATTTGAATTGGGTAATAGGGTGGATAAATTCTTATTTACAAAACAAGGACATATTATGACAAAAAGATTAGAAAATCCCTTTTTAAAAAATATGTTAGAAATTTGGGGTAGAAATAAGGAAATATTTTTACCAGGTATATCCCCGCTTACTCCAGTGGTGGTTATGGAAGATTTTCCCGAGAATGTTAGACATTTAGAACGAATTTTTAGAGAGAAAAAGGTGATAACTTTAATGGATTGGCTGGAAAAAATGGAGACAAGACAGCAAATAATTGATAGGGTTGGGGCAGGAAGAATTTCTTGGTTAAATTTAATTCAATTAGTACAATGGGGTAAGAAATGGAAGAGAAGACATGAGCATGAAAGGGATTTCACTGCATTTGAGCAGGTGGTTATGTCTAGAGAACTTGTAGAAGGAAATGCATCAGCTAGGGGTCTTACAAAGATGTTATATAAAATGTTGCAGAAATCAGAAGAGCAAGCAGAAAATCTTAAAATAGTTTGGGATACAGAGTTTGAAGAGGAAATATCAAAGGATGAGTGGAATAAGATTTGGGATAGGCGAATATTGAAAAATATGTCTGTAAGAATTAAAGAGAATTTTTATAAGCTGATTTGGAGATGGTATTTGACCCCAGTGAGATTAAATAGAATAGATAATAAATGTTCTCCAATGTGTTGGCGAGGATGTCAGGAATTGGGTACATATGCTCATATGTGGTGGAGTTGTAAAAATGTAATGGATTTTTGGAAAATGATTTTTGAGGAAATATCAGAAATTGTTGGAGTTGATTTAGAGGTATGCCCTAAACTAGCTTTGCTAACAATAACGGAAAAGGTGATCGGTTCACAAAATGTTAAAGAATTAATCATAAATTTGTTAACGGCAGGTAGATTAATGATAGCAAGGAAATGGAAAATCCAGCAAGTTTTCACTATTACTGAATGGTATAAGGAAGTATGGGATATGGCTTTGAATGATATGTTGACTTGTAATATTAAATGCAAAAGGGGTCAATTAAAGAAAAATAATTTTAAGGATATTTGGGGTTTATTTTTGGAATATGTGTTTAAAAGGGGGAAAGGGAGTTTACCCTGTCAAGATATATTGTATTTTTGGAATAATGAACAATTATAGAGTTATTGGATTGTTTGGTCCCATGGTGATGGGAGCACAATATTAGTTATGTGTGTATGTTATTTTCTTTGTATTGTTTTTTTTAAAAAAAAAAGAATAAAAAAAAAAAAAAAAAGGAATGGAAGGGCACTCAAATCATTAATGTGGGCATGATCCGCAATGTTTTCATGCGTTCTACTCTAAATAGGACCCAGGTTGGTTTTTGTTATGAAATTGACTATCTTTTCCAGTTTGTAACCAATTCACTCCAAACCTTGCCATTTCATTCTCCTGAGGGGCTGCATTTCAATGGCAAAAAAAGGCAGGTTTTTAGCACGTTTCGAAAAAGATAGCAAAACATGGTTTGTTAAAGGAAAAAAAGCATTCGGTGTAAATCCTACTCAGAGTACACCCTTGGAATGGAAGGTCACTCAAATCATTAATGTGGACATGATCCGCAATGTTTTCATGCGTTCTACTCTAAGTAGGACCCAGATTGGTTTTTGTTATGACATTGACTATCTTTTCCAGTTTGTACTCAATTCACTCCAAACCTTGCCATTTCATTCTCCTGAGTGCTGCATTTCAATGGCAAGAAAAGGCAGGTTTTTAGCACGTGTTGAAAAAGATAGCAAAACATGGTTTGTTGAAGGAAAAAAGCATTCGGTGTAAATCCTACTCAGAGTAGACCCTAGGAATGGAAGGGCACTCAAATCATGAATGTGGGCATGATCCGCAATGTTTTCATGCGTTCTACTCTAAATAGGACCCAGGTTGGTTTTTGTTATGAAATTGACTATTTTTTCCAGTTTGTAACCAATTCACTCCAAACCTTGCCATTTCATTCTCCTGAGGGGCTGCATTTCAATGGCAAAAAAAGGCAGGTTTTTAGCACGTTTCGAAAAAGATAGCAAAACATGGTTTGTTAAAGGAAAAAAAGCATTCGGTGTAAATCCTACTCAGAGTACACCCTTGGAATGGAAGGTCACTCAAATCATTAATGTGGACATGATCCGCAATGTTTTCATGCGTTCTACTCTAAGTAGGACCCAGATTGGTTTTTGTTATGACATTGACTATCTTTTCCAGTTTGTACTCAATTCACTCCAAACCTTGCCATTTCATTCTCCTGAGTGCTGCATTTCAATGGCAAGAAAAGGCAGGTTTTTAGCACGTGTTGAAAAAGATAGCAAAACATGGTTTGTTGAAGGAAAAAAGCATTCGGTGTAAATCCTACTCAGAGTAGACCCTAGGAATGGAAGGGCACTCAAATCATGAATGTGGGCATGATCCGCAATGTTTTCATGCGTTCTACTCTAAGTAGGACCCAGGTTGGTTTTTGTTATGACATTGACTATCTCTTCCAGTTCGCACTCAATTCACTCCAAACCTTGCCATTTCAATCTCCTGAAGAGCTGCATTTCAATGGCAGGAAAAGGCAGGTTTTTAGTACGTTTTGAAAAAGATAGCAAAACATGGTTTGTTAAAGGAAAAAAAGCATTCGGTGTAAATCCTACTCAGAGTAGACCCTAGGAATGGAAGGGCACTCAAATCATGAATGTGGGCATGATCCGCAATGTTTTCATGCGTTCTACTCTAAGTAGGACCCAGGTTGGTTTTTGTTATGACATTGACTATCGCTTCCAGTTTGCACTCAATTCACTCCAAACCTTGCCATTTCATTCTCCTGAAGGGCTGCATTTCAATGGCAAGAAAAGGCAGGTTTTTAGCACGTTTTGAAAAAGATAGCCAAACATGGTTTGTTAAAAGAAAAAAGCGTTCGGTGTAAATCCTACTCAGAGTAGACCCTAGGAATGGAAGGTCACTCAAATCATTAATGTGGACATGATCCGCAATGTTTTCATGCGTTCTACTCTAAGTAGGACCCAGGTTGCTTTTTGTTATGACATTGGCTATCTTTTCCAGTTTGTACTCCATTCACTCCAAACCTTGCCATTTCATTCTCCTGAAGGGCTGCATTTCAATTGCAAGAAAAGGGAGCTTTTTGGCACGTTTCGAAAAAGTTAGCAAAACATGGTTTGTTAAAGGAAAAAAGCGTTCGGTGTAAATCCTACTCAGAGTAGACCCTTGGAATGGAAGGTCACTCAAATCATTAATGTGGACATGATCCGCAATGTTTTCATGCGTTCTACTCTAAGTAGGACCCAGGTTGCTTTTTGTTATGACATTGGCTATCTTTTCCAGTTTGTACTCCATTCACTCCAAACCTTGCCATTTCATTCTCCTGAAGGGCTGCATTTCAATGGCAAGAAAAGGCAGGTTTTTAGCACGT
Organism: Shinisaurus crocodilurus; assembly: GCA_021292165.1. Lineage (NCBI taxonomy): Eukaryota > Metazoa > Chordata > Lepidosauria > Squamata > Shinisauridae > Shinisaurus > Shinisaurus crocodilurus. The sequence continues at coordinate 144,423 of JAHFWL010000617.1, forward strand.
TTTGAAAAAGATAGCAAAACATGGCTTATTCTTGGAGAAAATCAGTCGGTGTAAATCCTACTCAGAGTAGACCCTTGGAATGGAAGGGCACTCAAATCATTAATGTGGACATGATCTGCAATGTTTTCATGCGTTCTACTCTAAGTAGGACCCAGGTTGGTTTTTGTTATGACATTGACTATCTTTTCCAGTTTGTACTCAATTCAGACCCAATCTTGCCATTTCAATGGCAAGAAAAGGCAGGTTTTCAGCACGTTTTGGAAAAGAGATCAAAACATGGTTTATTAAAGGAAAAAAAGCATTCGGTGTAAATCCTACTCAGAGCAGACCCTTGGTTTTTAGCTTGTTTTGGGAAAGATAATAAAACATGGTGTATTAATGGAGAAAAACGTTCGGTGTAAATCCTACTCAGAGTAGACCCTAGGAATGGAAGGGCACTCAAATCATGAATGTGGGCATGATCCGCAATGTTTTCATGCGTTCTACTCTAAGTAGGACCCAGGTTGCTTTTTGTTATGACATTGACTATCTTTTCCAGTTTGTACTCCATTCACTCCAAACCTTGCCATTTCATTCTCCTGAAGGGCTGCATTTCAATGGCAAGAAAAGGCAGCTTTTTGGCACGTTTTGAAAAAGTTAGCAAAACATGGTTTGTTAAAGGAAAGAAGCATTCGGTGTAAATCCTACTCAGAGTAGACCCTTGGAATGGAAGGGCACTCAAATCATTAATGTGGACATGATCCGCAATGTTTTCATACGTTCTACTCCAAGTAGGACCCAGGTTGATTTTGTTGTGACATTGACTATCTTTTCCAGTTTGTAGTCAATTCACTCCAAACCTTGCTATTTCATTCTCCTGAAGGGCTGCATTTCAATGGCAAGAAAAGGCAGGTTTTTAGTACGTTTTGAAAAAGATAGCAAAACATGGCTTATTCTTGGAGAAAATCAGTCGGTGTAAATCCTACTCAGAGTAGACCCTTGGAATGGAAGGGCACTCAAATCATTAATGTGGACATGATCCGCAATGTTTTCATGCGTTCTACTCTAAGTAGGACCCAGGTTTGTTTTTCTTATGACATTGACTTTTTTTTTCAGTTTGCACTCAATTCACTCCAAACCTTGCCATTTCATTCTCCTGAAGGGGTGCATTTCAATGGCAAGAAAAGGCAGCTTTTTAGCACATTTTGAAAAAGATAGCAAAACATGGTTTGTTAAAGGAAAGAAGCATTCGGTGTAAATCCTACTCAGAGTAGACCCTTGGAATGGAAGGGCACTCAAATCATTAATGTGGACATGATCCGCAATGTTTTCATGCGTTCTACTCCAAGTAGGACCCAGGTTGATTTTGTTGTGACATTGACTATCTTTTCCAGTTTGTACTCAATTCACTCCAAACCTTGCCATTTCATTCTCCTGAGGGCTGCATTTCAATGGCAAGAAAAGCCAGGTTTTTAGCACGTTTTGAAAAAGATAGCCAAACATGCTTTGTTAAAAGAAAAAAGCGTTCGGTGTAAATCCTACTCAGAGTAGACCCTAGGAATGGAAGGTCACTCAAATCATTAATGTGGACATGATCCGCAATGTTTTCATGCGTTCTACTCCAAGTAGGACCCAGGTTGATTTTGTTGTGACATTGACTATCTTTTCCAGTTTGTAGTCAATTCACTCCAAACCTTGCCATTTCATTCTCCTGAAGGGCTGCATTTCAATGGCAAGAAAAGGCAGGTTTTTAGCACGTTTTGAAAAAGATAGCAAAACATGGCTTATTCTTGGAGAAAATCAGTCGGTGTAAATCCTACTCAGAGTAGACCCTTGGAATGGAAGGGCACTCAAATCATTAATGTGGACATGATCCACAATGTTTTCATGCGTTCTACTCTAAGTAGGACCCAGGTTGGTTTTTGTTATGACATTGACTATCTTTTCCAGTTTTTACTCAATTCAGAGCCAATCTTGCCATTTCAATGGAAGAAAAGGCAGGTTTTCAGCACGTTTTGGAAAAGAGATCAAAACATGGTTTATTAAAGGAAAAAAAGCATTCGGTGTAAATCCTACTCAGAGCAGACCCTTGGTTTTTAGCTTGTTTTGGGAAAGATAATAAAACATGGTGTATTAATGGAGAAAAACGTTCGGTGTAAATCCTACTCAGAGTAGACCCTAGGAATGGAAGGGCACTCAAATCATGAATGTGGGCATGATCCACAATGTTTTCATGCGTTCTACTCTAAGTAGGACCCAGGTTGGTTTTTGTTATGACATTGACTATCTTTTCCAGTTTGTAGTCAATTCACTCCAAACCTTGCCATTTCAATGTCCTGAAGGACTGCATTTCAATGGCAAGAAAAGACAGGTTTTAGCACGTTTTGAAAAAGATAGCAAAACATGGTTTGTTGAATGAAAAAAGCATTCGGTGTAAATCCTACTCAGAGTAGACTCTTGGAATGGAAGGGCACTCAAATCATTAATGTGGACATGATCCGCAATGTTTTCATGCGTTCTACTCTAAGTAGGACCCAGGCTGTTTTTTGTTATGACATTGACTCTCCTTTCCAGTTTGTAATTAATTCACTCCAAACCTTGCCATTTCAATCTCCTGAAGAGCTGCATTTCAATGGCAGGAAAAGGCAGGTTTTTAGCACGTTTTGAAAAAGATAGCAAAACATGGTTTGTTAAAGGAAAAAAAGCATTCGGTGTAAATCCTACTCAGAGTAGACCCTAGGAATGGAAGGGCACTCAAATCATGAATGTGGGCATGATCCGCAATGTTTTCATGCGTTCTACTCTAAGTAGGACCCAGGTTGGTTTTTGTTATGACATTGACTATCTCTTCCAGTTTGCACTCAATTCACTCCAAACCTTGCCATTTCATTCTCCTGAAGGGCTGCATTTCAATGGCAAGAAAAGGCAGGTTTTTAGCACGTTTTGAAAAAGATAGCCAAACATGGTTTGTTAAAAGAAAAAAGCGTTCGGTGTAAATCCTACTCAGAGTAGACCCTAGGAATGGAAGGTCACTCAAATAATTAATGTGGACTCTGGGTTCCTGTAACTTGAGCCCATTATTTTGTGTCCTGCAAACTGTGTCCTGCAAACTGGAATGATCGAGAAGAGATCCTGGCCCTCCTCTTTGTGACAACCCTTCACAACCCTTTGTGACAAGTACTGGAAGAGTGCGATTATATCTCCCCTCCAATGACCGTAACCCTCCAAACTTGGAGGATTATGGGCATCCTATGGAGGGCGGGAGGAGCATGGAGGCAAAGGTCACCTTGGTGCTCCTCTTTCTCTGCAGAGCACTTAGACAGCTGATTTTGGCCATCTAAGTGCGGTGCCTTGGAGCAGAAGGAAAGGAGGCTGAGGCATCGCCAGGATACATTGTATGTTGGCGTTGCCAGTCTCCTCTCCTCCCCACCACCTGGAATGCCCCCCAAAGCCCTTCTCTGAGGTTGCTCTCACAACCTTGAAGGAGCAGCCAGCACAGTTCTTTCCACATCAGCTGCGGGGGGGGGGGGAGGATTTGAGCGCAGATCTCCAGCTACGAGGTCAGAGCGATTTTTACAGGGGAGGCTGGTGACTCCTATGTCAGTGGGGCTCCTTATCCATTGCAGCTTTTATTCTGAGCTTTATAGGAGCTATCCCTTGTGCTCCATGGTGGTGAACCTAGTTTGGGGATGGAGTTCAGCACCATGGATAGCTCCTATAAAGCTCAGAATAAAAGCTGCAATGGATCAAGAACCCCATTGACATAGGAGTCATCAGCCTCCCCTGCATTTTCTGACCTTGTAGCTGGGTATCTGAAAAATCCTATGGCCATCTAGATGCTGTCCAGTGGCCATAGAATTGCACTGCCCATCTTTTACTGCAGCTAAAATTTGGAAGAAGGAACTCAGAAGGCCTCTTCATACAATACTGTACTGAGCATAACTTTAGCTTCTTTAGCTTCTCCCTATGCTGCTGTGGTAACATTTAGAACCCTGGAACCATACTGGAAAGCCCAGTCGTGTGGACCCTTTCCACCTGGTTGTTGTCATCCCTCCAAGCTGGGTGGTGACAGGGTAAGAAGGGATTCACATGATTGACCTCAAGTGATTCCAGGCTTCCAAATGTTTTGCACTGCTTTTGAAAGAAGCCATGGGAAAGTGTAAGAAGAGGTGCTTAGGAATATTAATGGGTATTCAGTATTAATGGGTATTCAGGGAAAGAATACTTTGTATTTTTCATAATATCCAGAAAAGTATTATACACATATTATTTGTCTTTTAATTGGTTTTTTTAAACAAACAAACAAACAAACAAACAATATCTGCTATATTACCTCTGACCATTGTGCTGAAGATTAATTTACTACTTACAAATTATCACTTTTTAGTGAACTCTGACTGACAATTGCAATTAATTTATGAAACAGTTGAATGAAACAAAGATAATTTATTAAAATTAACAAAAATTTCAATCACCTTGCAAAATGACTAGTTTTACTATATGGCTATCACATTTAGCTAGAGTGAGACAGCCTCACAAGCAGCTAATAAGACTGGCTGTGTACTTGTTATCTATCAGTACTGCAATAGTGATGATAAGTGAACTGCCCCCACTGTAATTCATAATTTGCTTGCTGACCTATGAATCCAATGTAATAAACTGAGAAAATAGTTCTATCTTTTTACAAGTTTTTGTAGTATCGTTGATACTACAGGGCCCCATCTAGCTGCTTTTTGTATTTTTAACAGAGGCAAAATCATCTCTGTGTGTCCTCCTCTCACCCTGTCTAGCTCTTGCTGGCAGGGCATACCATAGGCAGAGGGCAAACTCAGAGCTCCCCATCTATTGGGAGTGCAACCCATAACATAGTGTTCCAAAGGATGCAAGTAAAATCATGCAACACACATGTACATTGCACATGGCACTTTTTAATTTGGAAAAAATAGAGTTACAGCAACCAACATCTGTGCATGGACAAATATGGTAAAGTTTGGCTGCTTAGTCATGCAAGCCAAGCAGACCACACAGGTGAAGAAAATATAAAATAACATAATCAGCCTTGGTTTGAATTATAAAAGTATTACAGTTTTTTGGATGTAAGTGAGGGCTCATTGTACATTTGAGAATTACAAACCTACTAGATTTGTCTTATGAACCATCACTAACCAAAACAGATTAAAGTTGAAAATGGGATAATCTGATGGTCTATGAATAAAAAGGTTGAACATTAGTTCAGTATAAAGTGCTGAGAGCAATTGAAAATCTGGTTCAAGGTAATATTTTTAGAATATATTTCTTTTTTTTATCGCTCTAGCTATCATGTTTCAATTGGAACACTGTTACTCAAATTTTAATTTAATTTTTTTGTGTGGCCTTTTCTGGAGCAATGTTTGCTACGAAGAGTAATTTTTTAAATTGTTGACAGCTGTATGTCTGGCAGCAAAGCAACCTGTCATGAACTGGAAAATGTTCCATTGCTTCATGCTGCTCAATCAGATGTACCTGTTCAGATGTACCTGTTCAGAGCAGTTTGCCCTTACTCTGACTTCTTTTTGCTTAGGAAAATCACTTACTAGTTTGCCCAAGTACGATGATTAATTCTCAACTCAATCACTTGCGTAAAGATATATTGATTTATCCTTTTGTCAGCTTTATGGGGCTAAAGCTTAATCTCTTTTGTACAACTTGCACTTATACTTCATCATCTCATTTCATTCATTCATTTATTTCATTTATATACCACCCCACAGCCGAAGCTCTCTGGGCGGTTCACAATAGATTATACATAAAAACAACAATAACATACAAAATAGTTTAAAAGATTAAAAACCAAAATTTAAAAACACAGTTTAAAGTAACAATAAAAAAACTAATAAAACTGAGCCTACAGGTGACAATCATAGAATCATAGATCATAGAATCATAGAAAAGTAGAGTTGGAAGGGGCCTACAAGGCCATCGAGTCCAACCCCCTGCTCAATGCAGGAATCCAGGTCAAAGCATCCCTGACAGATGTCTGTCCAGCTGCACCTTGAATGCCTCCAGAGTGGGAGAGCCCACCACCTCCCTAGGTAGTTGGTTCCATTGTCTTATTGCTCTGACAGTCAGGAAATTTTTCCTGATGTTTAGATGGAATCTAGGTTCCTGTAATCCCCCCCCCCCCCGTGCTATTCTGAGCTCCTAACTATTAAATGCCTTGGCTTAGAGGGAAGTCTTAACCTGGCGCCGAAAAGATAGTAAGGTTGGCGCCAGGTGGGTCTCAGTGGGGAGCTTGTTCCATAATTGGGGGGCTACCACCGAGAAGGCCCTCCTCCTCGTTGCCACCAACCAAACCTCTCTTGGAGGTGGCAGTCGGGGGAGGGCCCCAGATGTTGAGCGTAGCGTCCAGGTAGATTGCGGTAGGGAGAGACGTTCCATCAGGTATTGTGGTCCTAAGCCGTGTAGGGCTTTATAGGTTAAAACCAGCACCTTGAATTCGGCTCGGAAGCATATTGGCAGCCAGTGCAAACGGGCCAGAACCGGTGTAATGTGCTCGGACCTTCCGGTCCCCGCAATAAGCCTGGCTGCCGCATTTTGCACAAGCTGCAGCTTCCGAATAGTCTTCAAAGGCAGCCCCACGTAGAATGCATTGCAGTAGTCTAGTTTAGAGATCACCAGAGCATAGATTACTGAGACCAGGCTATCCCTGTCCAGATAGGGGCGTAGCTGGGCCACCAGCTGAAGCTGGTAGAAGGCACGCCTTGCCACTGAGGCCACTTGAGCTTCAAGTGACAAAGATGGCTCCAGGAGCACCCCCAAGCTACGAACCTTCTCCTTCAAGAGGAGTGCAACCCCATCCAGAACAGGTTGAACACCCTCCATCCGGTCAAAGGAACCACCCACTAACAGCATCTCGGTCTTGTCTGGATTGAGCCTCAGTTTGTTAGCCCTCATCCAGTCCATTGTCGCAGCCAGGCACCCGTTCAGCACATCCACAGCCTCATCTGCTGAAGATGAAAAGGAGAAATAGAGCTGCGCGTCATCAGCGTACTGATGGCAACGCACTCCAAAACTCCGGATGACCACTCAGTGGTTTCATGTAGATATTAAATAGCATGGGGGATAAGACCGACCCCTGAGGAACCCCGTCCTGGAGAGTCCATGGGGCCGAGCAACGTTTCCCAAGCACCACCCTCTGGAGCCGGCCATCCAAGTAGGAGCGGAACCACTGCAGTGCAGTGCCCCCCACCCCCAACTCAGACAGCCGCTCCAGAAGGATACCATGGTTGATGGTATCGAAAGCCGCCGAGAGATCCAGGAGTATCAACAGGGTCGCACTCCCCCTGTCTCTCTCCCGACATAGGTCATCATACAGGGCGACCAAAGCTGTTTCCGTGCCAAAACCAGGCCTGAACCCCAACTGAAATGGATCCAGATAATCAGTTTCATCCAAGAGCACCTGGAGCTGGTTGGCCACCACCCGCTCAAGGACCTTGCCCAGGAAAGGAACATTCGCCACCGGCCTAAAGTTGTTAAGATCTTCTGGGTCCAGAGAGGGTTTCTTCAGGAGTGGCCTCACCACCACCTGTTTCAGGTGGCATGGGACCACTCCCTCTCTCAAGGAGGCATTGATCACCTCTCTGGCCCAGCTGGCCATTCCTTCCCTGCTAATTTTTATAAGCCAAGAGGGGCAAGGATCCAGAACAGACATGGTTGCACGTACCCGTCCAAGCACCTTGTCAACATCCTCGAGCTGTATCAACTGAAACTCATCCAAAATAACTAGAAGCTTGCTTCTAATTTAGATAGCACTACAGAGAGGTAGTGCTCTGGGTACCTCTCCTGATTCTACTGCTATAACATTGGAGTCTAAGTCCCTGCGGATGCAAGATATTTTTTCCTGGAAGTGCCTAACGAATATATTACAGCGGGCATCAGATGGGTCGATGATGTCCCTGGGGCCGGCGTATAACAGGCCCCGGACGACCCTAAAGAGCTCCGCTGGGCGGCAGAGAGATGATTGGATAGAAGCAGTGAGATGTTGTCTCTTTGCCACCTTCACTGCCTCTAGGTATACCTGGCTATAGGCACATACCAGGGCTCGATTGCATCCACTAGGAGTTTTCCTCCACCTGTACTCAAGCCGTCTCCTGTTTTGCTTCATCACTCTCAGCTCCAGGGTATACCACGGAGCCGTACGAGCTCTACTACAGAGAGGACGCTCAGGAGCGATCGTGTCAACCGCCCGGGTCATCTCTCTATTCCAGAGATCAACCAGGGATTCGACAGGACTGCCAGCCATAGCAGCCGGAAACCCCCCAAGGGCCCTCTGGAAACCATCTGGATCCATTAGCCTCCGGGGGCGGACCATCTTAATAGGTCCCCCACCCTTGCAGAGGGGGAAAGCTGCCGTTACCCTAAATCTCAGCAGGTAGTGATCTGACCATGACAAGGGGACCGATTCAAAGTCCCCCACCTTCAGATCACCATCTCCATGCTCAGCTGAAAAAAACAGGTCTCTAGAGTGTGCCCTGCTACATGTGTTGGGCCGATGACATGTTGGGACAGTCCCATGGTTGCCATGGAGTCCATGAATTCCTGAGCCACACCAGACAAGGTGCCCTCAGCAAGGATGTTAACATCCCCCAGGACCAACAGCCTGGGGGACCTCAGCATCGCCAGCGAGACCACCTCCGTCAGCTCAGCCAGGGAGTCTGTTGAGCAGCGGGGTGGGCAGTACACCAACAGAATCCCTAATCTGTCCCGCTGGCCCAACACAAGGTGCAAACACTCCAGACCAGTAGTCAGACGGACAGGGAGTCTGGAGAGAGAGAGAGATCATTCCTATAGACCACGGCAAACCCCCCCTCCCCGGCCCTCAGGTCTACCCTGATGCTGCACCAAGTACCCTGGTGGGCAAAGCTGGGAGAGACTAACTCCTCCCTGTTCTCCCACCCAGTAATGCATGCCAGATCGGCCGCCTCATCCACTACTAAGTCGTGGATGAGGGAGGTTTCATTTTGCACCAATCTGGCATTTAGAAGCAGCATCCGGAGACCCGAGGGCAGGCTGATAGGGCAACCACCAAACCTGCGGGTGCGAGGAGGGCCGGAACACGGCACAGCCATTAAGTGTCTGGGCCGTGTTCCCCTTACCTGGCTAGTCCTCCTCTCAACGCCATATCTCCCTCTACCCGTCACTACACTAATCGGGGGGCCCACAGAACCCCCCACTTGACCACATGACTCCCCTCCAAGGCACATGCTCAGGCCCTAGACAGAGGAAAAAAGCAATCCCCCCCCCCCACCAAGGGCACCGAGCAACAATAGCAGTGCTAGGGGGGTGGCCCTTGCCCTTGTAGCATCCCCGAAGTGGCTCCCCCCATCATTTCTAAGATGACTGGAAAGCAATTGGCTTCAGTCCCTTTATTATATATAAATATGTTACGGTGCAAAGTAGTAAAGCTTGCTTCTAATTTAGATAGCACAACCTTCAACAGACGCCTGTTTTCACTTCTCACTGTCTTTGGCTGGGTACATTAACAACAGCAAAGGAGAGAACTTCTGAAACATCCTATGTGAAATCTTCCCTATTATTTTCACTTCTGTCTTGCTTGCAGCAAGACTGCAAGGACATTTAGCTGCAAGTGCATATATGCCTATACCAGTGTTCTCCAGCCTTGGGTCCCCAGATGTTTTTGGCCCAGCTGGGGCATGCTGGGAGTTGTAGGCCAAAAACATCTGGGGACCAAGGTTGGAGGACACTGGCCTATACTGTATATATAACTCAGTAGCGCTAACTCAGTAGCGGTAGAACTGGGTGTTGCCTTGGTTTTTAAATGGCCTTTAAAATGGGCCAGTGATGTTAGGATCTGAACTAGAATGCAAAATACCAATTTGGAAAATCCTCTCTCTCTCTCTCTCTCTCTCTCTCTGTATATATACATACACACAGACACACACAGACACACACAGACAATCAGCTCCAGACTGGTTAACATAGCACTTACAGGAACCCTCCATGTGAAGATACAGGTGCAATTCATACATTATCCCAGCAGTGGGGTTGCCATCAGAACCTAGATACATTTTAGGTTGCACACCCTTCATTTGTGGGTCCCGATGGGCAAGAAATGCACTCCATTGAGGGTCATGTTTCCAGATTTACCCAATTCACACCTCTAAGCTAGCCAAGACAGAGTTGTGAACAGAAATGTGCATTTTTGCAGGCTTTGTGATGCAACTTGATATGGGGAAAATGTGCATATTAGGGGAAAACATGCACACAATATGTATATTTGGGGAAAGTGTGCACAAAACTTCCTTATAGTAATGTAAGGTGCTGGGTGTGTGTGTACATTTTAAAAATGTGCACAAAAATACAAACATAAGGAGAAATGTACAGTCATGCCTTGGATTGAGAGCATAATTCGTTCCGGAAACGTGCTTGTAATCCAAAACACTCTTATATCAAAACGAAATCTCCCCAAAAAAATTTGTACAGGGATTTTAAATTTAAGCCGTACTACAGTACTTGTATTGCCAAGACGTCGCTTGTATATCAAGTAAAAAATAAATAAATATTTAAAAATTTGCTTGTCTTGCAAAACGCTCTCAAACCAAGCTACTTGCAATCCAAGGTATGACTGTACACACAGCCCCAACAAGGAAAGAATTTCTATACAGATTTCTTTCTTTCTTTTTTTTTAAAATGCAAGTTCATGCAGAAATAGGACAGAATGAGCCTGATCTTATAAATCCAACAATCTTGGCAAGACCAAGGTTGACTGATCCATCCATCCCTACCCAACACTGAAGATCATAAATACCTTTATTCAAGGTATGCTATTTGAGTGTCTTACAGGGAAAAAGAATGGAGAAGTTATCTTTAAATTTATTTTTTGTATGCGCTTGCCTACTTAGCCACCTTCCAGTGTTTGTGCTTATGAAGAATGCCTTAGTGAATCTAATTCATGTTTGTGCATCTTGTTAGTGTACATCGGCAAGCGGTTCTGGACTACCACTTCTTTTTTTTTCTTTCTTTTTTAAAAAAATTATTTATATTTTTTAAAAGAACACACATACAAAAAACCCCCCATAAACCTACAAATCATAAACTCCAAGTGCACCTGTCACCCCGGGGCCAAAACCAATTCTATCCACATAATCCATTATTAATCTATATTCCAAAAATACATCATATCATGACATGGCTTACTCCCTCTCCCCTTTACTAAAACATAATCTAAAAATGACCCTGGACTACCACTTCTGTAGGTGGCTTTCAGCACTAATAGTATCTGTAAGGAGTACTACATCATTAGTCATCTTCCATGTGCTGAGCTGTGGGATACATTTCCTGTCTGTTTTGTTGAGAAGAGATTTGCAAGTCATCTTTCCCATTAAGTCTTGTGCAACATACATAGCAATGAGCATTAGGTTTGACTTGACAAAAGCTCTACTTAGATTTCATGCTAGCATGACAATTGCATCAGTTTCTCCTTCATTTATTTGTGACAGCAAGATAGCTGCAATGAGAATTTGTCTAAGTACAGATAATCCAAATGTAAATTTTAAAATGCTTTTTTCTTCATAGCTTAAGAGTCAATCCGATTGTATGCACTCATGAATATTTTCCATAAGCATCATCTTAATAGGCTGCTGCATGTTGTTTCCTATTATGTTCTATTTTTATACAAATAAATGTACGTGAGTGAAACTGAAACAATGCATTATTGAAACACAGTTGTTTTTAGACATAATGGGGGAGAAGGGGAGAGCAACCACATGTATATTGTAATATCCAGTTTCAGCCTGACATTTTATGACACATTCACTTTATATATGTGCTGTTCCTTCCCCACCCTATGCTTTGGTGTAGTTTTGCCTCTAATCAACTGAGTTGAGGATAAGGACATAACATAAGTACATAAGAAGAGCCATACTAGATCAGAGCAAAGGTCCATATAGTCCAGCATTCTGGTCACACAGTGGCCAACCAGCATGCCCACAAATAGGACATGAGTGCAAAGCACCATCCCACCCATGTTCCCCAGCAGCCATGTTCCCCAACAGCAGAGGCGTACTGCCTCTGATACTGGAGATAATAAATAGTCATGACTAGTAGCCATTGCTAGCCTTATCCACCATGAATTTGTCTAATCCTCTTTTAAAGCCAAGCGGAATATCGGTGGTCAATATAAGAGGTTTAAAGATGTTCATAAGGCTAATCTAAAAAAATGCAATATAAACATCGAAAACTGGGAAGCTCTGGCCCATGAACGATCTAAATGGAGGTTGGCCTTTCACAAAGGTTCCATGGACTTTGAAGAAGCCCGAGTGCAAGGTGAAAGGGAGAAACGTGCTAAGCGAAAAGCACGTCAAATGAATCCTTTACAGGACCATCTTCTATCTGGTAACCTGTGTCCTCACTGTGGGAAGCTGTGTGGATCTAGAATTGGCCTCCACAGTCACTTACAGACCCATCGCTAGAGTCTACACAATCTTCTTTAGAATCTCCTCCTTTTATCCCGGAAGACAATCTTACTCGGTCACGAGTGATCGCCTGATGATGATGATGATGATGTAAGGAAGTATTTCCTTTTGTCTGTCCTGAATCTCCTACCATTCACCATTCTTTGAAGGAAGCTGCCTTTTCTGTAGTAGCTTCTTTAACACTGCTCATTAACCATGCTGGTACCTTTGCTGACCCTCAGTATACATTCTAGCTGTGCTTCTATTTTATACAAATATAGAACCACAAATGCTGTTCTCAGTAAACGTCATGCATTATGGAGAGACTGGACCCTCTTGACTTCCTTTCAGTTTGAAAGAGTAATTCACACCATCAAAGAAAAAGTCCAGTGTTAAAAGTTAGCAAAATTATTTTAACAAAAATACTGATTGATTTTAAGCTGGAATGCTATTCATCAGGGGTGTGAGACACTGCTGGATGAACGGTTCCACAGTATCCCCACATGGTGGCTGGATGTAAATACAAGTTGGCCAAAAGTGGGAACACTAGCACCTGATGATGGTGGCCAGCTCATTTAGCCCCACACCGTGTAAAAGGGGTGGGATGCAGGCTACAAGGGAAGATAATTCAAATAATTGAGAGGACAGGAACTGGAGGAATGTTTGTACCCTGCACGCCCTGATCAGGAAGAGGGGAGAGCAATAGAGGGCTTCCCTGCCAGAGGGAACAGGACATGGATGCCTACACCCCTGGAAGTTCTTCCAGTGGTAAATTTGTGGCTCTGGAACCTTTTATTTGCAAGTTAAATCAGGGCAGTGTCCTCCAAGGCATTGTGGTGGTATGGGAATACAGCCAGAGCAGGATGAGTCTCATAAGAGGATATTGTTATCTAGAGAGTGATTAAAATATGTCTCCCCATCATTCAGGTCTCTTATTAAAAACTGCTCTTAATATCCACAGTTAAAGAGTGCCTCAGCTCATTAAAACATTGGAGCTTGGTATTTTCTATTAAAATAATGTTGATCAGCCATACGAGACATTTTCTGTGGTTACTGAGTTGGGGAACAGGCATCAGAACAAACAAGTAGGCATGCAGGGTTGAATCTATGCCACATCCTGATGCATCTCTCCAGATGTGCCACAAACTCCTGCCACTTGTGGTACCCAGGCCTCAGGTTTAGTCACCCATGCCTTGTCTGTGCATGGATTATGTAATCCTATTACCCTCTAGTGGAACTCCTTGCTTCCAGTTCATAGAATTTATTATCATACAGGACATAGCAGGAGGTAAATTTTTATTTTTAAGCAGGAAGTAATTATTGATACCTATAGATGTTGCTTGTCGTCCAATAACTAAGTTATTGGAATAGATAGATATGTCACCATATTTTCATGTCTGTCAGTTCAAACAAAGCTCCAAAATAAAATACATAAGGTTCAACTTAGGTAAGCTCTGAAAAGAAAAGAAAAATGAATATTCAATCTTCTATTTCTTGTAATACAGAGTGAATTTTAAGGTGATATCTACTGTAAAGTTTAACAATTGCATTTCTTTTATATTCTAGGGGAAGCTTTTGGTCATGCTCACCACCAACACCCTTGAAAATCAAATGTGCATTTGGAGGTGAGGTAGTTGGCTACTGTGAACAGAGCTTTCCTATAGGTGGCAACTTTAACTCTGGAACTCACTCCATCTGGTCATCTGGCACTTCGTATCATCAGATCTTATTTCCCCACACATTTAGTGGTGGTTGACTGAGTTACCTGGCTTTTACTTCTTTACTTCACTGTTAATGTTGTGTTTGTTTGTTGTATTTTGTCTGGATCTGCAGTTGCTGCCAAACTTTAGTGGGTGGGCACTTGGCAAAGGGCTACTGATGCCTCCCAGCACTGGGCCCTTGTCCCCTTCAAATTGCTGCCTCCTCATCAGAACACTGCCCCCCTGCCAGCATAGCCACCAGCCACTGTCACTTAGGTTGGGGGCAGCATTGCAGCTGAAAGTCACTCTCCCCTGTTTATGCAGCAGTGCCACTGCTTTTGGATAGGAGAGCAGGAGTCAAGCAGCTGCTCAGCTCCAATTGGAGCCAGGAGGCTGCCATCTTCGACTTCCCAGAAATGCAGTGCCTGATGGTGACATTGGGCATTCCATTTTGGGAAATATAGAAGACGGCGGCTGTCTGGCTCCTGTTCTCTCACTGACAAGCAGCAGTGCCACCCCCAAGTTAAGCTGGCCATGCCAGGAGGGGTCCAGTGGGCAGTGGGAACTCCTGCTGCAATGGTGGGACCCCATAGCTGCCCAGGTGTGCTGGGTGCCTGTCTGCATCTCACAAAAAAGCCTGCACCTATTGAAAATTCTGCCCATAATATATAGAGTTCCCATCTTCCTTGTACCCATGAGAGATGGATGTCCACTTTTGAGGTGCTGCACAAATAGGCATCATCTGGCCCTGCTGCCAAACTTTAGTGGGCCCTTGGCAAAGGGCCACTGATGCCTCCCAGCACTGGGCCCTTGTCCCCTTCAAATTGCTGCCCAGTTCCATTTGTGGAACTGGGAAGCAAAATAATGGATCCTGAGGAGGAAAGGAAGAGCCGCAGTTGTGGCCAGCAGGAGTACAGAAGTGGCCCACAATAACTGGAAGGTGAGTGAACAAGCCACTCACTTTCCCCCTACCTGAATGCCCTGAGCAAACTCCTAAACAGTAGACCATCTCTATCTGCTGGGACATTTACTGGTAAGTTCTCGGTTCCACTTTATAACTCTGATGTCAGGACTTAGCACAAAATTCTGAGGTCGTGCCAATGATGAGGAGACCTCTCCCTTCCTGTGTGTATGTGCCTGTGGCCTTTTGGGTCAGATTTTCATGTGTGCTTAGGGGTATATTTCCACACCACCACCACCACAACCACTAAAACATAGGTGTGGTGCATTCTGGTTTCTACTGCTTTCAACCTGTGGCTCTAAGAAGTTTGCAAGGTGAAAGGGAGAAACGTGCTAAGCGAAAAGCACGTCAAATGAATCCTTTACAGGACCATCTTCTATCTGGTAACCTGTGTCCTCGCTGTGGGAAGCTGTGTGGATCTAGAATTGGCCTCCACAGTCACTTACGGACCCATCGCTAGAGTCTACACAATCTTCTTTAGAATTTCCTCCTTTTATCCCGGAAAACAATCTTACTCGGTCACGAGTGATCGCCTGATGATGATGATTTCCACACCACCACCACCACCACCACCACCACTAAAACATAGGTGTGGTGCATTCTGGTTTCTACTGCTTTCAACCTGTGGCTCTCAGAAGTTTGATATAACCATGTTTAGTTACAATTGTGTATCTGGGGTTTATGTCAGCCGTTGTAGTATTCAATTGTGCTCAGGGAAAAAAAAAAGGCAGATTTTCATAAGCCTGAGCAAATGGACAATCTAGCCCTTAATGGAAGTCAGTACTTTTTAAAAAAACCCCAAAGGATTTAATTATAGTGGTTGCTTTTCCCACAGTACTGTGGATCCTATTTATTAATAAACCTTTTGTTGCTGGCATGGCCTGGTGGCATGGTTTCTATTGCATTTCCAGGTTAACAAAATAAAATAAAAGGCTGAGTAGTCGACAACAAATACTTGAGCAGAAAGACTGGGAATGGCAATGGGGAAGATCAGGCTTTGTTCAGCTGACAAGTGTGTCTTCTTCCTTAAGAGGGCCTTTATGAAAAGGAGCTCACTTTGTTCCCCTTTTAGAAACCATCTGCAAATCGAAGAGCAGAAAATGTACACACCTGCCATTGCTCTTGAAGATAGGGCAGGGAGGGCTTTTTCTCACCCTATTTCTCTGTGTCACACTGTAAGGTGGTGAACACCAAAGTCAGTTGCCATAGCAACAAAGCCATGGTCAGCAAAAAGCTTTCACTCTCTTTCTAAGGAAGTAGCAATTAGGGTCTTCAGGTAACAGCAAGAAGGAACTCATTATAGCCACCCTTTGAATTTAGCTTGAAGGCAGAGCTAAGAAAGGAAACTCAGTACAATGAGTAGAAACCTTGCTTTTGCTTGGAGATAGAAAAATACATTTCAGTTTCAGTAATGTGGAAGAAGTAAACATGAAATGACACGTTGTGACAAAAGTAGCAATGGTTCTTGCGTTCTGTTGAAATGAGTTTTGTTCTCAGCGGGAGATTTGTTTCTCTCTCTCAATTGTTGCTATGTATACATTGCTCGGTGCATTGGTAGGGTTGCAAGCTGGGCATTGGATGTTGCTGTTAACCAAGCCCAGCCTTCTCACACCTGGTACCCTCCAGATGTTTTAGACTACAATTACCACCATTCCTAATCCTTGGTCATGTTGGCCAGGGCTGATGGGAGTGGATGTTCAAAATATCTGGAGGGTTGTGGAAGGCTGACCTTGCCCATTTCCTAGATACCAAACAGAGTACTTAGAGTAGACCCATTGAAATGAATGAGACAAAGCTAGACTAACATTGGATACAACCCAGTGAGGCAAAATGCAAACTGTGAATGAGGAATTTTGGAGTAAATAAAAATGCCCAGTGCATAGGGTTGCAACTACACAACCCAGACTTCAGAATAATGATAGATGAAACCTGCCCATCTTGATTTGGAATGTGTTCAGCGTTTCCAGCTTTGTTTGTTTGTTTGTTTGCAAATCTCATTGATCACTTAAAAATAACAACTAGGATAAGGTGGAGAGGAGGAGGACCGTGTAAGCTGCCTTGGGTTCCTTGTAAAGAGGGGGAAAGGCAGGATATAAATGTAAGAATAATAATAAACTGAACACCACAGAATTACTATAATCTATGCAGGCCAGCGGTGAGCAACTTGTGACCCACCAGATGTTTTGCCCTACAACTCCCATCAGTTCTAGCCAATGGTAAAGAGTGATGGAGCTGTAGGCCAAAACATCTGGAGGGCCACAAGTTGCCTATCCCTGATGTAGGCTCTGATCATTCTCAGAAGCCTTCACTGCAGATAGCAAGGGACCACAGTAACTTAGAAGGGTTGCTTTGAAGTGTGGAAAAGGAGAGAAGGGGGAAACTGATGAAGGGCAGGTGCTATTGCCAAGCCGTTAACAGTAGAAATCGGAGGAAGTGGGTGGGCTTAGCTCAAAATGGCGCAAGGACTTCTGGACCCACCCGTCCACCTTTTCAAATTTGCCATCACTACTCTGGACATTGCCGTTTAAATCTCCCGCTGAAGCAGGAGAAAAGGCAGCCATGGTCCTCCTGCCTGCTCCCCCCCTCATCCTGGCCTCTGCTCTCTTTTCTTATATGCTGGGATGAGCAGCAGAACTAACACAGCAACCCCGTCGAGCATTGGGCATTTTCAATTACTCCGGACTCCTCATTCATCGCCACGTGATGCTGAGCTGTTAGTTCGCTTTCCTCGCTATGGCTGCCTCGAAATGACAAGGATCATTTCAAAGCCATTTCATCACATTAAAATGGGTTGTTCATCGATTTTTTAAGCAAAATTATGAAAAAATAAGAATGTCTTGCCAAAAAAAAGGGCATTCTAAATCAGATTCAAAGGTTTAAAACATATCCCAAGCCATATGTGTGTGTGTGTGTGTGTGTGTGTGTGTGTGTTGGGGGGAACACCAGAGATTAACTGTGCAGCCCTATGCATGTCTAATCAGAAGTAAACCCCATTGAGTTCAGTGGGACTTACTCTGAAGTAAATGTGCTGATGAATCAGCAAAATGATTTGCTGAACCAAAGTTGGAGAAGGGGGATTTCACAAAACTGTTTCTCCTTGGGCCAATTTTACAATTTTGGTTGAATCACTTTTTTGCCAACTCTAGTCCTGGCTATATATTCTTTCAGGCTAGGCTAAGATTTTGGTTTTACCTGGCTGCATAGGTACCCTAAAAATACTGCACTTCCCAGCTTCCCAGTCTGTTTCCCAGTCATCTGTCTGCCCACCTTCCTCGACTTAGGCCTCCTACAAGTTTTGCTGCTGTATCTCTTTGGCCTATGTAATACCATAATACAGGGACTCCAGTTCCTTCAGTACACTGCACTCCTGGGGCAGAATCCAATGTCAATTCTTTTCCACCCCGGCCCCACCAATTGCGTGTTCAAGCAGCCCCCACTTGCTTGCACAATGGCGATTTAGTGCTTCTGAGGCAACTTAAGCACTTGTTTCTGGAAGGAGGCAGGTCAGTGGAGCTCATGTAAGGGAGCTCTGCTGACCTGCCTCCTTCCAGAAATGAGCATTTCTGCTGGTTTTGGAGCTTGCCCTAGGAAGCTCTGTTGCGTAAACAGTGGGTCCCGCTTGTGCAATGCAATCGGCAGGACCCACTGCTTGTGGAAGGGAATCAGCGGGGTGGAAAAGAATCGGCAGGAGTGTAAACACCCCATTAGATTCTGCACTTGGCTCCCCTTGCTCCAGAGCTGATGGACTATTGCGGACGTATAGGTGGGAAATGAAGAATCGAGACAATCAGTTGGTGTTTAACTGGGCCACGTTTATTTACATATTTACATACAATGAACTGCAAAGGGATCGAGTGCGGGTTATTCTATTCTGGCCTGGTAGGCCGCTCTGTTATGCACTTGGGCGGAGCATCCAAAACCGGGAGGTGGCGAGGGATTCCGCCGCCTCCCCTTTTGCACTTTCCAGTGTTGGGAGCCTTTGTTGTGTCGCACCCTCTCGGAGTCTCATGACAACAAGCTTGGCGAGAACAAAGGCCTCACAGGCGTTCCTGACCCCCAGCTGTCTGAGCCTACTGACCCATCCATCTGAGGCATCCTAAAACCGCCTGTCACCTGAATGGTGCCAGGGATGCTCACCTCACCCTATCCATACCCTAACCCGCACTTACCTGCCAACTATCTATCTGTGACCATTTTTCTTGCTATGCGCCCTAACTAAAAATGCTCCCAACCCTGCAGTAGTATGCAGTAGGCGAAACGCGCCCACCCCTCTAAAAGGGATAAGCCAAAATTCCTACTCGGCCCCTTAACGGCGACCAGAGGAGCCCATACTGAATACAGGGCGGGAGGGAGGGAGCTGCGAAGAACAAAGAGGGTGTGGGGCGGTGCTGCAGGTCCTCATATTGGCTCCTGTAGCCCCGCCCCCCCTACCTGAGGCGTACCTGCGAGAACTGGTAAGTCTCGCTTCTCCTCCCCCCACGTCCGCAAAATTTCTCCCCGCCCACAGCTGCACGTGATGCGGGGGAAGGTCATTCTGTAGCTTTTACGTCTGCTTATATTGATGTAAGGGGAAGTGAGTTCCAGGCTTTCTTGAGCCCTAGGATTGACAGTATAACCACAGACCTCTCTTCACCTCTTAAAAACAAGGCTAATGATGCCCATATCTTATTGTCAAGGGCTAGCTTCTTAAAGACCAACCTAGCTGTTGCATTATGTATGAAGTCCTGTTAGTTCACTAGTGATTTATCATCTGTTTTGTCAAGGGCATGTGGTTTACTTCAGTGATAAAAAAAGATCCCTTCTGTTTGTGCTTCTGTTGAAGCATGCATTCAAAACAAAGAAGAGTTTTCTATTGGGGGGGGGAGTTGAATCTTTTGGCATAAGTGCTACTTTGCACATGGTCTGGTGGTGTGTGTTTTTTCTCTCAGAACATTTCTTCATATTTTACACCATTCATTATCACTTGTTGGGGGAGACAAAGTGTGCAAAAAGCAATATTTGCAAAACCCACTCTGGAGGTATGTGAAAAAAAATGGGTGTGGGGGTGTAAGAGGCACCCTTAGCAGCAGCATCTTTAGGGCTTTGTGGGGGGTGCTCATGTGGCCCTGGGCTGCCCTCACGTTTCCAAGTGTGAATAACCCAGCGGCACAAGCCCCCCCTAAGATCCAGTCAAAAAGGGTGTTTTTTGATGCAGTCAAAAAGGGTGTTTTGATGCAGTCAAAAAGGGTGTTTTGATCCAGTCAAAAAGGATGTTTTGATCCAGTCAAAAAGGGTGTTTTGGGGGACATGCCCTCAGTTCCCCTCTTCCAAGCAGGATCCACAGAGTTTTAGATGGATGTCACCATATTTTCATGTCATTATGCATCATATATATTATTTAATTCACATATTTTTTCATATATATATATATATATATATATATATATATACACCGTATATATATATGAGGTCAATGTGTTATGTTTCATCCTCACAACTATTTGGTACATAGAAATAAAATAATTTATTCTCTAAAATTGCTAATCTAACGTTCTCCACTTATTTGGATAAAGGGTGAGCTGGAAAACATATTCAAAATGGTGGCTGCTGTTAAGTAACCCACAATAACCTGCTGTGTCATGCAATCTGGGTCAGAGACTTATCTGCTTCTGACTTAGGCATTTTACTGGCTAATCTATTCTTTGCAAACTGTTTGAGCCTATCTCTAGACTTGCTTGGTCAAAATTCCAGCTCCAGTACTAGTTTAGATCTGCTTGTAATGCCCCTTGTCTATGTAATTGTACAAATGCAGAAAATATTGATGAAAACGAACATTTCTAAAATCTAATTATCTCTCAGAAAGGAGCTTTTGTGGCCCAACACTGCAAATGTAAATGAAGATGAGGGGGAAAGAAAGAGAGTGTATGTTGGCTGCTTTGTGGAAATAAATAGCTTTTCAAATGTAAACTATTTCACAATGGAGCAGTATAAAGGGAACAGTCATGATAATGAGGTCCCCAAAGATTAATTTTATCACTTTGAGGTTTTCTTTTCTTTTTTAGCATGCAGGCCAAAAATATTTATCAAAGCATTGTATCCAGTTAAGTCCTCCTGCCAACAGAACTGCTTCCATCAGTTGAATGCAGAAGGGGACAATCCACCCTTCTCCCTGCACCCTGCCACACTCCCTCAAAGTCTGCTCCAGAGAGTTGGGGGACCATTTAGAGCACATTTTGTGGGGCACATGGGTCTACATGGGGGAGGAGGGGAGGAGAAAGCCCCATCACATGAGTGGAGATCTGCTCACATGATGTTGGATTTCACCCAAAATCTCTGCACATAGAATATCTTGTTTATGAGGATGCAATTCAAATTTACTGCATAGTTTCCTCCAATGGAGATTAAGATAAGTGCTGAAATTTCCCTTGAGGCATTTTTCATAAATTTGGCTTCTATTTTGTAGTCCATGATGATTGGTTTGATAGATGACCTTGTTTGTATGTAAATTACTTATTTTAAATACTTGTAATCTTTTCCAAATAATTACTATTTAGCAAGCAACCTAGCTGAGCCAGAGGATGAAATCCCAATATGTGTGAAGTATGCATTTCTTGACAGTGTTTCAAATTATGTTAATGTTATGTATTGACTTTTCAGTTCTGAGTATTGTGTGAACAAATTAGAATGGCATCCCAGTTTTCCATAAATTATTTATATATATTGCAATACTTAGTGCAACTGAGGTTATAGGAAAGCTACTGCATACAGGGTGGCTTTCGATGTTAAATGGCATGGAAGAACGAGTGACTTAGTCAGTGTCACCACCACCACACTTCTCTGTCAGGTTGTGACAGAGATTCTGAATCTCCCCAGTGGAGATGCATGCACCCTGTCTTCAGAGGAGATGCATAAGCATTTTGGACAGCAGGCCATGGTTCTGCAGTATGATACCCCAATGTCATCCTACTGAGACTCATCTAAAGAATATTATTCTACATGGCATTATGTAGTAATGTTGCTGAGCTTTGAAATGGCCTGGCCAGGGAATATAAATTTGGTGTGCTCCTAAAGTGTGCCAATATCCTGAACTGGGCTACCCATTCCCCCAGAATAGTTCTTCCCTGGTTAGGACAGTAATCCAAGCTGAGGTAAGAAATTCTCCCTCACACCCAACTCACTTACCTGGTTGTGGCAAGTAGGGTTGATGAGTCTCCACCCCTATATATACCGTATATAACCCACTTTCAATTAATAATGATGCATTTCAAGTTGATTTATTTCTTTTGACTACGATGGCAGGCATTCACCAGACAAGGCATCTCTTCTGTAATTAGCAGAAGGAAGAGCAGACTCCTGGGAAGCCTGTGAGATCATGTATGCCCCAAGGCAGGGGATGCATCTTATGGAGAAAGCCTGAGCACACACACAGTGACATGAACCCTGACGTAGTTTTCCCTTGGCAACCCTTTCTGCATAATTCCCACGGGGGGAGGGGACGACGACGACAGGAGATAAAGTTCTGGTCAGACAGGTAATACGTGACCACCTCTGCATACCCTCAATAGGGCACATCTGCATCAATCCACAAGAAGAAGCATGAACCATCCCAAGGTGAGAGGCAGTCTCAAAGAGCTGCCAAGTACCCCCAAAGGGCACCGGTAATCCAAGGCGCCACCTTTTTCCCGGGCAGGAATAAGCCCACCTGATCACTAAGGGTGGGGAGGGGGCGTACAGGGTAGAAAACCCCTCTGCCAGACTCACGGAGTTGTTGGGAACACGGGATGGGCTGTCATCTTCCAATCCTAGCCCCAGCTAGGGCCAAGCAGTTCTCTTCCCTGAGCGCGGATGGGCTCGGAGTCAGGCTATGCAGACTGCTACGCAAAGTCCGTAAGTTCAGAGTCTTTGATGTGAAGTGACTCTCTTACTGCAATACGCTATGCCTCTAGATTGAAGTTTCCGCCTATTCAGGTCACGACCTGGTTTTGTTTATGGTGTAACATTCCTGGAAGTCTATTAGTTCTGCTGCATTAACCTTGTAGTAAATAAAAGTCTATTCTTTAGTCTAAATATGGTTATGTGTGATATTTAGGTCGCGGTTGGGTTTAAATCACTTGATATCCCTGCGAAAGGCAATATCTCAGTGCCGGTTAACCCGTTAAGCGCCGAATTCGTGCCAGGTTGTTGGTTTTCCACACATCTGTTAGGGAATCATAGAAAAGTAGAGTTGGAAGGGGCCTACAAGGCTATCGAGTCCAACCCCCTGCTCAATGCAGGAATCCAGGTCAAAGCATCCCTGACAGATGGCTGTCCAACTGCACCTTGAATGCCTCCAGAGTGGGAGAGCCCACCACCTCCCTAGGTAGTTGGTTGGTTCCATTGTCTTATTGCTCTCTGACAGTCAGGAAATTTTTCCTGATGTTCAGGTGGAATCTGGGTTCCTGTAACTTGAGCCCATTATTCCGTGTCCTGCAAACTGGGATGAACGAGAAGAGATCTTTGCCCTCCTCTGTGTGACATCCCTTCAAATACTGGAAGAGTGCGATCATATCTCCCCTCAGTCTCCTCTTCTGAAGGCTAAACATGCCCAGTTCTTTCAGTCTCTCCTCATAGGGCCTTGTTTCCAGTCCTTTTATCATCCTTGTTGCCCTCCTCTGAACCCTCTCCAGTTTGTCTATGTCCTTCTTAAAGTGAGGTGCCCAGAACTGGACGCAGTACTCAAGATGAGGCCTAACCAGTGCCGAGTAAAGGGGAATTATCACTTCCCGCGATTTGGAAGCTATACTTCTATTAATACAGCCCAAAATTGCATTTGCCTTCTTTGCAGCCACATCGCATTGCTGGCTCATATTCAGTTTGTGATCTACCACAATTCCAAGATCCTTCTCACTTGTAGTATTGTTGAGCCAAGTGTCCCCCATTCTGTAACTCTGCATTTGGTTTCCTCTCCCTAGGTGCAGCACTTGGCATTTATCCCTATTAAATTTCATTCTGTTGTTTTCGGCCCAGTGCTCCAGCCTATCGAGGTCACTTTGAATTTTGTTTCTGTCTTCCAGAGTATTACCGTAGCTGTTCCACCCAACTTTGTGTCATCTGCAAATTTGATAAGCATTCCCTGTACCTCCTGATCCAAGTCATTAATAAAAATGTTGAAGAGCACCGGGCCCAGGACCGAGCCCTGTGGTACCCCGCTCGTTACCTCTCCCCAGTTTGAGAAGGAACCATTGATAAGCACTCTTTGAGTCCGATTCTGTAGCCAATTGTGGATCCACCTGATAGTTGTTCAATCTAGCCCACTCTTAGCTAGCTTACTAATCAGGATATCATGAGGCACTTTGTCAAAAGCTTTGCTGAAGTCCAGATATATAATGTCCACAGCATTCCCACAGTCCACAAGGGAGGTTACCCGATCAAAAAATGAGATCAGATTAGTCTGACAGGATTTGTCTCACATGGTTTCTCTCTCTCTCTCTCTGGGCCGGTTCACACGACCCAGGCTGCCGGCGGAGGAGGAACCACGGGGACGTCTGCGGGGTCCGGCGGGGCACCGCACACGACCGGCGCCCCGCGCGCGTGGGCAGACCCCATAGTCCCCACACCGCAGTGCGGGCCTCCCGGCGGTAGGGGGTGAGGCCCGGGATGCCCAGAGGGGCCGTTTGCCCCTACAGGCTGGAGCGGCGGTGGCTCCGGCCGCTCTGGGCTGCCGTCTCTGTGGGGACCCCGCGGGACGGCCGCCCGCTGTTCCGACGGCACAGTGACCACGCGCGGTAGGGGCTTACCCCTCTACCGACCATGGTCACTTTGCGAGCGTCCCACGCGCGGCTCTCCCGTGGGGGCACCCCCGGTCGGCGTGCACACGACACGGGAACCGCGGGGGACTTGCGGTTCCCGTGTCGTGCGAACAAGCCCTCTCTCTCTCTGACACACAGCAATTGGAAAGTGCTGAGGGCTCACATGGTTTCTTCTCAGGCATAATGGCTCACAAAAACCCATGGGTTAAATTGGTTGAGGGTTCCTGTTGTAGGAAATAATTGCACTGATAGATGGATTTTCAAATATTCATTAAAGTAGGGAGCAGAAAACCCAATTATGGTTAGATTAATTCATAACTTCATATTTAGGTGTAATGTGAAAATTATGAAAGGGTGAAAATTATGCATCCATTCTGTGTGGTGGAAGTAGTTTTGACACACATTCTTTGCCCTGGAAGCAATGCGTCAAAAGGCAGCAAATGTAGGCCAAAACCATTTCCACCTCACTTTAGAATGTATGCCTTCTCCCAAAGGTAGACTGAGAAATCCAGCTGCTGACTGATTTCTGTAAGAAAAATCTGCTGAGTTCTATAATGTTCTTGCAATATTCTCTTTGATTGCCATATTTCAGTGTTTGCTTCCTTCTCACTCCCAAGGGGCTTTGACTGACCTCTCTGGCACAGTTCCAAAGTGCAGCCTTGTCAGTGTTTGTGAACCTGAACACAGGCTGTCATGTTCCACTCTCTCTGATTCCCCAGGAAGAAGAAGCAAGGAAAGGCTTTTCTGTGATGACTTTCTTTGAATAGTCATCTAAGCTTTGCTGGCTATTAGGGAACCATCCTAAGCACATTCCCAAGGACAGCTTTCCCCAAACGGATGCCCTCCTCCAGATGCCTTGGACTACAACTCCCACAGAGGGAAGACTGCTCTAGAAAGTAAAGGCCCATTGGATTTAGTACAAATTTCTTCTAAGTAAACATGTTTAGGTTTATGCTCTATGTGAAATTTGGCAATGAAAACCAAAATAAAATAAATTTAGTTTTTGTTAACTTTTTGTATTTAAAAACAAACAAAACTAATACAAATTGTGATGAGGCAGCATTATTTGGCAGGCCATTTTAATTGTCCTTTCTTTGTATTGTATTATTTTATTACAAACAGAAAACTTCCTTTACAATTGCAAAATATATAGAAAATGGGGGGGGGCATTAGCATGAGATTGACCCCCCATGGACCAACTTCACATAGCAACAATTGCAAAACTGTTAAAAGGATTTTCTTTGAATAAGCTAATTAAATGCTAGGGCATGTTATAAGAGCTGTGGTCCAGCTAGTGGCTTTCATGAATGCATCCCTAACAGGAGGGTGTGCAAATGGTTTGTGTGTGCATGATTCCCCTCCCACCCCATCAATTGGAATTGTGGTAGATCACAAACTGAATATGAGCCAGCAATGCGATGTTGCTGCAAAGAAGGCAAATGCAATTTTGGGCTGTATTAATAGAAGTATAGCTTCCAAATCGCGGGAAGTGATAATTCCCCTTTACTCGGCACTAGTTAGGCCTCATCTTGAGTACTGCGTCCAGTTCTGGGCACCTCACTTTAAGAAGGACATAGACAAACTGGAGAGGGTTCAGAGGAGGGCAACAAGGATGATAAAGGGACTGGAAACAAGGCCTTATGAGGAGAGACTGAAAGAACTGGGCATGTTTAGCCTTCAGAAGAGGAGACTGAGGGGAGATATGATCGCACTCTTCCAGTATTTGAAGGGATGTCACACAGAGGAGGGCAAGGATCTCTTCTCGATCATCCCAGTTTGCAGGACACGGAATAATGGGCTCAAGTTACAGGAACCTAGATTCCACCTAAACATCAGGAAAAATTTCCTGACTGTCAGAGCAATAAGGCAATGGAATCAACTACCTATGGAGGTGGTGGGCTCTCCCACTCTGGAGGCATTCAAGGTGCAGCTGGACAGACATCTGTCAGAGATGCTTTGACCTGGATTCCTGCATTGAGCAGGGGGTTGGACTCGATGGCCTTGTAGGCCCCTTCCAACTCTACTTTTCTATGATTCTATGAATTCACGCTCCATGCATGAAGTTAGATATTCCCAGTTAGATATTCTAAATAGCACTGATCAGCTGTTCAGGAGCAGTGGAAACTGGATTTATTCTCTCCCCTCTTCACAAATAGCTGATCAGAGCTGTTCAGAGAAGAGGCAGATGTAACATGTATTAAATCTGAGGGAGTGATCTGAAAGTGCCTTCACTTCATTTGGTCCTATCCATTTTTTACTCTCTATGAAGAAAGAAAAAAGTGTTGAAAATTTGAATGCAGAAGCTGACTTTATACGGTGCTGATAGGCTGCCTTCTACCAAGAAATGTGCTTCCCCTCCCCATACATCAAGCCATTTTGCACTTTAAAAAAAGTTTCCTTTTTAAAAAGGAAATATTAATAAGGCTCAAATGAGTTGATATGTGTACAAAAATAATGGATGTATGGATTTTGTTAAATCTGTTCCATCTGTGTTTTGCAGATTGCTCCATCATTCACTCATTCATGGAATCAGATTTTTTTCAGTCTCCCAAACTTGCATTCATGTGCACTTGCGCAAATTTACACTTGCGAAAATGTGCAAAGCTCCCCCAAATGCGGCGCATTTTCACGCTTTAGCCTATGAGGGGAAATGCACTTTTAAAAATGTATTTCTTCTATAACTACATTTGCATAAATTCCAGAAAGTAAGAAACCAGGTCCACAAGTCCATGGAATCTGTGCAACTCAGAAAGAGCCAGTCTGCTGCAGAATCCATAGGCTGGATTCCTAGAAATCCGAACTCATTTGAATCTCTTGCAGATTTCTCTGGTCTCTGGCAGGTAATGAACCCACTATTAAAATTGGAGAGGCCCCCATGGAGCACGACTGAATTACTAGTATATTTCCTATATTTAGAGTTTTAGTAAATATTGATTTTTATATAATTTTATTTAAAACATTTATCACCTGTCTTACCATTGATTCACAAGGCAGCTTGTGAACATCATCAATGGAAGAGCTCTGCTCACAGAAGGTGCCTCTGCCGGATTTTGAGGGCTCCCCCTCCACCCAACACCACAGCTCATCCCATTCAGCAGGGCCTCCTCACCTTCTGTGCAGGGGGCAGGAAAGTCCACTTGCACCAGCCCAGTTGCATATGCCTAAATCTGGATCCAACCCATCATGCTTGAGTTTTAGTATAACACTGTATATAGCTTATTTATCCTACTAACTCAAGAAAATAAATGTGAGATCACAAACACTGCTGAATATAATTTCTATTTTAAATGCAAATAACTAGCCAATGAAGCGATTCACATCATACATTCCTTATTCAGTCTTTATTTCTACCACGTGTATTTCAAAGGGATTTGGACAGTGTATACCTGGGCAATAACTCTCCATAATGATCCATGCCTCTACATCACTCTGAGGTAATGTGTAATGACCACAAATACATACTTAATTGAAACAAATAGTTGGTGCTTCAAAAGCCAGCACCAAGGCTCCCACTCAGAATCCTACTCAGTGTTGCCAGCACAATAGTTTGATCTCTGTCCTGCAATAGTAGGAGGCATTCAAGGTGCAGCTGGACAGTCATCTGTCAGGGATTCTTTGACTTGGATTCCTGCACTGAGTAGGGGGTTGGACTTGATGGCCCTTCTAACTCTACTATTCTATGATTCTGTTTTTTGTTTCAGTGAAAGGTGAATGTGTAAATGAATACATGTACAAGTGTCACTTTAAAAGATTTTTTTTTTTTTAAAGGGACACCCTGCCTGATGCAAAAGGGGTGTGGCAAGTCTGAGAGCTGGCCCACCATTTGACATGCTTGAACTTACATCTGTAAGCAATTTGCTATTGCTAAACTGGGCTCACCTGGCAGGTAATGAACCCACTATTAAAATTGTATAGTTATTTTCACCCTAGGGCAATCAATACCTTGGGGGGGAAGTTCCTACTTGGTGAATGTTCTAACTTTGATGGTTGCTTAATGAGAAGTAGACTCCTGTCCTGTCTGTTTTTCATCAGATTATCAGCTACTGCCTGTCCATTGTTTGCCCTCCATCTTGCCTGCACCAAGTAGAAGCACCTCCATTTTGTATTTGGGCTGGGAGGGAGATTTCACCAAATCTTCATGAAGTTGACCAAGTAATTCAAGAAGAAAATGTTTCATGAAATGGCCTCCCCCTCAACATTTTTTCTCCTAATCTTGTTCTGATTTTTCAACATGTTTACTTGGGAGTAAGTCCCAATTAACTCAATGAACTGGGGCTTATTTCTGATTAGACACACAAAGGACTGCACTGTTCATTTCTGATTGCCCCCTTCCACATCACTTTTAAACCTTTTGAATAAAACATCTTTAGATTTTTTATTTAAAAAAAAATCTATCCATGTAAAAAAATCCTAGTAGTTCAGGTTTAAAAATATTATTGCATGGAATGGTATACTGTGCCTTTATGTTTTTAACAAGCTTGCTTCAGCAGTGCCCTTTCTTTGGTGGGGGGGTTTTATTTAACACTGCACCTCTTGAATAAAACAAACTGCTGCAGGAACAAATCTGCCTGCTCTGTAAAAGTGTGTGTTTTTCTGTAGATATTCAACTGCTGCCCACTATAATGGTAGCCACGTAGGTGGCACCTTTTTTTTTTTTTTAATGCTAGTCCACATGAACTAGTCAGATTGGCATGGTAACAGTCATTACACCTAAACAGTAATGATATCTCCAGTCCATGCAACAGGAAGTAGCTCTTTTCATGAGATACTTCCTATTTCAGAGACTTCACCTGCTATTGGTGCTCCAAACAGCAACATCTGGCAGTAGCCATCTACACACATATCCCAACACAAATGGGAAACATCAGGGAGATAGAACATTCAGGGATGGCCCTCCACTACTTATGTAATGGAAGATTTCATCACATTTCACTAAAATATTTCAGAAATATTATATATCCTGTATTTACTGCAGGCCTTTGTTATGATAAAAAGCTTACTATTTTGTTTTCTGTTTAGGTATGAAAACCCCACAGCTGGCTCAGCTTGTCTGAGCGTGGAAAGCTAAGCAGGGTCAGGCCTGGTTATTATTTGGATAGGAGGCCTTGTAGGCACCTTCCAACTCTATGATCTACGAATCTGTGAATCTATGAATAGAGTATTATTTGACATGGTGTTGCCTCCATCTCAAATGCTCCTGTGGAGAAAGCCAACCTAAGCCCCCTGCCTGACACACACACACTCACCAAGGAGGGGGGAAGGAGACCCAGGGGGTCTCCACAGCCAGTCTCCACAGATGCCAAAGGGGACAAACAACATCTACATAGAATCTTTTTCTTTCTTTTTAAGAAACTTGCTTCAGGAAGCATCACCAGGTTTGTCAATGCAGGAAGCATCACCAGGTTTGTCAATGCTCTTGCATATCAGCCCCATCTACATAAGACTTGAATACCTCTCCAGAGCAGACACTTCGGCACCCCTAAGAAATGGCCACTCAACACCATAGGATGGGACCATTAAGCAAGTGGCTTCAAAGGGACCCCATCCCACGGGGGGAAGGCGTCACCCCACCTGACCCAAAAGGCCGTCCCTCAGGGAGGGTGTCAACCCACCTGATCACGGAGGGAGGGTCTACCTGAAACACCAAGGTATAAAACACCCTGCACAAGGGAACTTTGTTGTTGGACCTGATCAGCAATCTTACCCATGCCTGGGGTAAGGGAATGAAGGATCAGCAACCCCGGGTAGCAGAATCCAGCGCGCTCCAGCTAGCTAGAATCACTGGCCGCTTGGGTTGACCGGACCCCCGGGAAACCAAGCTGAAATCACTCACAAGCCGCTTGGGTAGACCGGGCCTCCCCCGGGAAACCAAGCTGAAATCACTCACAAGCCGCTTGGGTAGACCGGGCCTCCGCCGGGAACCCAGCTAGCCGCTTGGGTAGACCGGGCCTCCGCCGGGAACCCAGCTAGCCGCTTGGGTAGACCGGGCCTCCGCCGGGAACCCTGCTAGCCGCTTGGGTAGACCGGGCCTCCGCCGGGGACCCAGCTAGCAGCGTGCAGTTGACCGGGCCTCTGCCGAGACCCGAGCTAAACTAACTAGCTGAGAGCCCTGAAATCACATTGTCCTTGAGACTTTTGCTTGCTACTTTGTACCGTACTGATAAGCTGTATTGCTGGCGTGGGTCTAAGTTTGTGAAGGTAATTTTGTAAATAAACTTGTTTTTCTAGATACTTTTGTGGCTATAAGTTATCCCTTTGTTCTGGGCTAAGGTGAGGCGCTGGGGACCTCGGAGAAGGCCCGCCCCAGGACTCGCTACCCCCTTAGCATTGAACCCGAGCAGAAGACCAGGTTGTCGGTCTTCCACTGCTCCTTTAGTCAAGAGAGAGAATTTCCAGTTTGATACACATTTTCCAAAACCTGTCTTCCTTTCAAAACCAGTAAAGGTGTTCGCACTGAATTTTGGATGATTAATCATGAGCAGGTGCTGGGAAAATATCTGTGCAGAACAAATGGAAAATAGATAAGGCTTACTAATTGTAAGCCCATTGTGTTCGGTAACCAAGGGGGGGATATGTTCTTATTTGCTTCTGATGGTTTCTGACATTCAGCACTCTTGATCCCAGGCTGCTCTTTCAGAAAAGCAAGGGAGATCTTTTTCTTTCTTTTTAAGAAACTTGCTTCAGAACTAAAATGCTTTCTAAATAAATAAGCACCAAATCCTATATTAAACTGCTAATCAGTAACAGAATTTGTGTGGGATAAAACTAAATAAATATGAAGTAAAACTCATTTAGTTCCTGTCTTATCTGCCAGGAGGTGAGTTCAGGGTTTTGTTCCACTTCAAAGGATGCCAACACCAATACCTCCTAAGCCAAATATTTTGCATTGCTCTGCATAGAAATCAGTGCAGTTGCTAATCCATTCATCAATCCAAAAACATCCAGATGTTGGGAATCTAATCTCTACCTATGTACAATAACATGACCCTCATGCCCCAAAAAGGTCTCACTTCTGACTTGGTGTACCATCCAATTATAAAATGATAACCTCTTATCCACTTCTAGAAATGTTATCCCAGTTTACCACCTTATTTCACAAGATATAATCTCTTATCTCAGGAACAGCTGGTGTGTTTCATTCTAGGTTCCAGATGATGTCACAGCTCAACATTCCCCTAACATATTTTGTTTGCCAAGGAAAATCAACGCTCACTTTTCCAAATATGTTTTTATAGATTTATAGATTTTATAGATTTCATAGATCATAGAGTTGGAAGGGGCCTACAAGGCCATCGAGTCCAACCCCCTGCTTAATGCAGGAAACTAGAGGAGGGGTCTCCCATCCAAGTAATAACCAGGCTTGACCCTGCTTAGCTTTCCACACTCAGACAAGCTGAGCCAGCGTAAGCCACAGGCTTACGATCTGTACAATCTGTTCATTGTACAGATCTGCCAATGGGGGGGGGGGGTTGCACTTCACACTCAAAGCTGTGCCCTCTGCAGATCTGGTGTAACCCTAGAAATCAGCCATTGCTGTAAAGTTTGATTTGGGGTAGCAGGTGGAGAATCTGCACCTTGAAATGGATCCCCCCCAGCTCATTCACACATGCAAGTCATCAAGTGAGGAATGGAAAGGACCAACCCTGAGGCAGGAAGAGGAACTTTGTGCATGCGCCGAACAATGCAGGGTTGCCACTAGCATTTCATTTTCCATTTCCCTGACCAACTTTTTTAAAAAAAAATTTAAAAAATTTAAAATAACATAAAAAATCAAATACAATCAAACCCGTGCTCCCATCCCAATATGATAAACAACTACCACTCACCATTAAACCTACATTCCAAAAATACATCAGATCTTGACATGGTGTAGTCCCATTTCCCTCAATTAAAACATAATCTAAAAATAATCCCCATATATCCTTAAAATTGTTTTTCTTTAATTGTCCCCTTTTACATTTGATATTACAAGTCAACATATCATTTAAGCTGTGCCATAAGGAAGTGTGCCATATCCCACACTTCCTTATACCAGTCAGTAATAGAGAAAACTTGCTGAACTTTCAATTTTCTTGCTATCATTAATCTACCCGCCGTTAACAAATTTACAATTAATTCTTTAACATTTTGAGGACCAGCCACCTTTTCGGTTATTGATAACAATGCTAATTTAGGACAAACTTCTAAATCAATACCAACAATTTCTGATATTTCTTCAAAAATCATTTTCCAAAAATCCAATACATTTTTACATCTCCACCACATATGAGCGTACGTACCCAACTCCTGACAGACTCTCCAACACATTGGAAAACAATTATTATCTATTCTGTTTAATCTCACCGGAGTCAGGTACCATCTCCAAATTAATGTATAGAAATTCTCTTTTATCCTTATTGACATATTTTTCAATATTCTCCTATCCCATATCTTATTCCACTCTTCTTTTGCTATTTCCTCCTCAAAATCTGTATCCCAAACTATCTTAAGATTTTCCGCTTGCTCTTCTGATTTCTGATCCCTGACCAACTTTTGTCAATTTTTCTGACCATCATTCAAAAATAGCCTGAAGTTAAAAGAATGCATATGTTATTAAATAATAATTAAATAATAAATAAATATGTTATGGTTTAAAACTACACAAGTACTGGAAGGCATTTTTTTTTAAAGATAGGACCTTCAATATGAGCTTCTTTAAACATTGAGACTGGGTTATAAGCCACGGTGAGTTGTCATGTAGTGCAAACCCAGGAGGGGTTTGTCAGGGTGGCTCATTTTTGGATTATAAACCACCCTGACAAGCCATAGCTTGTTTGTTTGACCCATGATGGGTTGTCATATCATCCAAACCCAGATGATATGACCCATCGTGGGTCAAACCTGACTACAAGTGAGCCGCCTGACAAGAGCGGCAAAACCCCTGGCCACTTTGCCAAATGACTAACGGGCGACTGCCGCTGCCAGCCACCCCAAAAGTACCTCCCTGCCACTGCTGCAAACTGTTATTGGATCACAGCTGCTTGACTTTTCTTTTTTAACTTTTTGGGGGGGATGATCATGAAAGCTGGCTGTCAAGCCAGCTTTTGTGATTCCCATAGAACATAAGAAGAGCCCTGCTGGATCAGACCAGCATCTACTCCAGCATTCTGTTCACACAGTGGCCAAGCACTGGCACATGGGAAACCCTCAAGCAGGACAGGAGTGCACCTTCCTGCCCATGTTCCCCACAGCAGCTGGCACTGCCTCTGATACTGGAGGGAGCATAGAGCCAATCAGGACTAGTAGCCATTGATAGCCTTCTCCTCCATGTATTTGTCCAATCCCCTTTTAAAGCCCTCCAAATTGGTGGCCATCACTACATCTTGTAGAAGTGAATTCCATAGTTTAACTATGTACTGTGTGAAGTAGTACTTCCCTTTATCTGTCCTGACCCTCCCACCAATCAGCTTCATGGGATGACCCCGGGTTCTAGTATTATGAGAGAGGGAGAAAAATGTCTCCCTTTCCATTTTCTCCACACCATGCATAATTTTGTACACCTCTATCATGTCTCTCCTTACTCGCCTTTTTTCTAAGCTAAACAATCCCAGCTACTGTAACCTTTCCTCATAGGGAAGTTGAGCCCCTTGATCATTTTAGTTGCCCTTTTCGGCACTTTTCCCAACTCCACAATGTCCTTTTTTAGGCTCAGTGTACACAGTATTCTAAGTGCAGTCACACTATAGATTTGTATCTTGGCAGTTTTATTTTCAATTCCTTTCCTAATTATGCCTAGTATGGAATTTGCCTTTTTCACAGCAGCTGCACACTGAGTTGACAATTTCATCGAGCTGTCTACCACAACCCCAAGATCTCTTCCTTGGTCAATCACCACTGGATCAGATCCCATCAGATTATACTTGAAGTTGGGATTTTTTGCCCCAACGTGTATTACTTTACACTTGCTTACATTGAACCACATTTGCCGTTTTGATGCCTGTTCTCCCAGTTTGGAGAGATCCTTTTGGAGCTCCTCACAATCCCTTTTTGTTTTCACCACCTGAAATAATTTGGTGTCATCAGCAAACTTGGCCACTTCACTGGTTATTCGTGATTCCAGATCATTTATGAATCAGTTGAAAAGCATTGGGATCCCACTGTTTGCATCCCTCCAGACAAATGGTAAAATGGGTTCCTGTTCTTTAACTAGTTACTGATCCCTATGAGGACCTCCCCTCTTATTTCATGACTGCTAAGTTTGCTCAGGAGTCTTTGGTGAGGGACTTTGTCCAAAGCCTTTTGGAAGTCCAAGTAAACAATGTCTACCGGATCACCCCTGTCCACAAGTTTATTGTGGCGTAGTGGTGAGAGTGTTGGACTGGAACTCAGGAGATCTGGGTTCTAGTCCCCGCTCGGCCATGAAACTCTCTGGGTGACTTTGGGTCAGTCACTGCCTCTCAGCCTAACCTACCTCACAGGGTTGTTGTGAGGATAAAATGGAGAGGAGAAGGAGGATTATGTAAGCTGCCTTGGGTTCCTTGCAGGAAAAAAGGTGGGGTATAAATGTAATAAATAAATAAATAAATAAATAAAGAACTCTAAAGGGTTAGTGAGACAGGATTTACCTTTGTGGAAGCCATGTCAATTCTTTCTCAGCAGGGCTTGCCCTTCTATATGCTTACTGATTTTATCTTTAATAATGCTTTCAAACAATTGAAAACAGAAAACAAAACAGATGTTAAGCTAACTGGCCTGTAATTTCCCAGATCCCCCCTTGATCCTGTCTTTTGGTACAGAGGCTGATCTTAGGGATATGTTACATATTTTTGTTAGAAGATCTGCAATTTCATATATAAGTTCTTTAAAACTCTAGGATGGATACCATCTGGGCCCAGTGATTTATTGTGTTTCATTTTGTCAATAAGGTTAACTCTATCTTTTGTCACTACTATTTGCCTCAATTCCTCAGACTCCCCTCCTGAAAACATCAGTTCAGGCACAGGCATCTATCCTGTATCTTCTGCAGGGAAGACAGATGAAAAGAATTCATTCAGCTTCTCTGCAATCTCCTTATCCTCCTTTAGTAATCCTTTAACTCCATTATTGTCCAGTGGTTCAACTGCCTCCCCAGCTGGCCTCTTGCTTCTGATATATTTAAAGAATTCTTTATTGTTTGCCTTGATGTTGTCAACAATATGCTCCTCAAAATGCCTCCTTGCATCTGTTATTGTCTGCCTGCATCTCCGCTGTGGAAGCTTGTGCTCCCTTTTGGAAGTCTTCCTCATTTGGGCAAGACTTCCATTTTCTGAATGAAGCCTTCTTCTGTCTAATAGCTTCCTTGACACTGCTCATTAACCATGCTGTTGTGCTTGGTACTACCTTTCCTAACCTGTGGTATACATTCTATCTGTGCTTCTGCTATTGTGGTTTTGAGTAACCTGCACGCAGATTGCCTCCCCTCTGGTCAGTTCCATGACCAACTGTTCTAAGGCACAGTCAAATGAGGACACTGAGAAATTTAACCACTTTGTCATGACTGGAATATGCATTTATCCAGTCAATGTGCTGATAATTGAAGTCACCCATCAATACAACATTTCCTTGTTTAGAAGCCTCCCTGATTTTGTTTTCCATTCCAAGATCACCTGTGCATGGTTGTTCCTAGTACAAAATTAGTTTTGGAGACGAGCATTGTCACCCACAGCACTTCTGTGGAAGAGTCTACCCCTTTTAGGTATTCAAGTCTGCTGCACACTATGCCCTCTTTGATGTACAAAGAAACACCTCCTCCATCTCCCTTCCTGGTCCTGCCTATAAACTTTATATCCGGAGATGACCGTGTCCCACTGGTTCT
This sequence comes from Shinisaurus crocodilurus, assembly GCA_021292165.1. Taxonomy (NCBI): domain Eukaryota; kingdom Metazoa; phylum Chordata; class Lepidosauria; order Squamata; family Shinisauridae; genus Shinisaurus; species Shinisaurus crocodilurus. The sequence continues at coordinate 181,115 of JAHFWL010000617.1, forward strand.
CTCCATTCCACCAGGTTTCCGTAATGCCCACTGTATCTAGGTTCTCCTTTAATACCAGGCACTCCAACTCCCCTATTTTGGCTAGGAGGCTTCTAGCATTTGCATAGAAACACCTATACATGGTGTCCTTCTCCAGATGTCTCTGGCATGCACAACTTCTGTTTTGGCACTTAGGCCACTTTGATTGGCTATCATGTTTCACCATATGCTCATTTGGTGCATATTTCCTTCCCATTTGGGCAATCAGAAACTATTTCGTCTTCATTCCCTAGGGATGATTTAACCCGAACCAGATGCTTCCCAGCTCCTGTTGGCTTTCCCCCAAGGTTAAGTTTAAAAGCTGCTGTGCCACCCTTTTTATATTTTGTGCTAGCAGTCTGGTTCCATTATGGTTCAAGTGGAGCCCGTCCCTCTTGTACAGGCCTGGCTTGTCCCAAAATGTTCCCCAGTGCCTAACAAATCTGAACCCCTCCTTCCTGCACCAACCATCTCATCCACGCATTGAGACTCCTCAGCTTTGCCTGTCTAGCTGACCCTGCATGTAGAACAGGTAGCAGTACCAACATGGACCATGATCACTGACTCCACTCCAGCACTATCTACAAAGCTATCTAGATGGCACGTGATATCCACAATCTTCGCACGAGGGAGGCAATTTACCATGCAGACTTGCTCCCTCTGAAGAAGCCCTCCTTGGATCCCCAGGATCTAAACAACGTTCGCCCAGTCTCCAATTTACCATTTCTGGGCAAGGTGATCGAGCGGGTGGTGGGTGCTCAGTTGAAGGCACACTTGGATGAAGCCAATTATTTATATCCATGCCAGTCAGGCTTCAGGCCTGGACATGGGACGGAGACAGTCTTGGTCGCCTTGGTGGATGATATGAGGAGGGCTTTGGATAGGGGCGAATGCTCCTTTCTAGTCCTCGATCTCTCAGCGGCTTTTGATACTGTTGACCATGGTATCCTCTTGGACCGCCTGGAGGGCTTGGGCTTGGGAGGCACTGTATTGCAGTGGTTCCGGTCCTTACTCTCTGGAAGGTACCAGAGGGTAGTTCTTGGGGAGGAGGCTTCGGACCCTCGGCCGCTCACTTGTGGGGTGCTGCAGGGTTCCATCCTCTCCCCAATGTCATTTTGCATCTACCTAAAGCCGCTGGGAGCTATCATCAGAAGGTTTGGGATGCGGTGTCATCAGTATGCGGATGACACACAGCTCTACCTCTGTTTCAAGTCCTCACCGAGGTTGGCCGTTGAGACCCTGTCCAAGTGCCTGGAGTCAGTGGGTGGCTGGATGGGAAGGAACATGCTGAAGCTGAACCCCGACAAGACCGAGGTACTTCTGGTACTTCGAGGTACAAGGGGAGGTTAGGGGATTTTGACCTGGTGCTGAATGGGGTACATCTACCCCTGAAGGACCAGGTCCGCAGCTTGGGGGTCATTCTAGACTCCCAGCTGTCCATGGAGGCTCAGGTGTCAGCTGTGAGCTGGGTGGCGCTGTATCAACTCCATCTGATATGGCAGCTGAGCCCCTACCTTCCTAATCATCTGCTCCCATCAGTGTTTCATGCCTTGGTCTCCTCTCGCCTAGACTACTGTAATGCGCTCTACGTGGGGTTACCCTTGAAGACGGTTCGGAAGCTACAGCTGGTACAGAACGTGGCGGCTCGCTTGGTTAAAGGCAGCCGCTGGCGGGATCACATCATGCCAGTGCTCAAGGAGCTACACTGGCTACCAGTTGCTTGCCGAGCTGAATTCAGAGTATTGGTTTTGACCTTTAAAACCCTATATGGCTCCGGTCCAGTCTATCTCAAGGTGCGTCTCCAGCAACACCAAGTAGGCCGCTCAACAAGATCTGCCACAGACGGCCTTCTCCTTGTCCCTTCAGTCAGAGCAGCTAGACTGGTGGGGATGAGGAAGAGGGCCTTTTCTGTGGCGGCCCCTGTACTGTGGAACTCTCTCCCAAGTGACCTCCGCCATGCCCCCTCTCTGCTGAGCTTCCACCGCTCATTAAAAACCTGGTTGTTCAGGCGGGAATATGGGGTGGGTTAAGATTTTTTAAAAAAATTATACTGTTTTAAATGTATTCTATCTTGTTTTTATCCTATGTACATCGCCCAGGGTGGCCGGTTGCCGGCCAGATGGGCGATTAATAAATATAAATAAAATAAATAAATAAATACATTCCTTGAGAGCCAGAAGCTCATCACACCGAGCACACGCCCATGACTTCTGTCCAGCTGGCAGATAGTCATACATGTGGCACTCAGTGCGATACACTGAATAGCCCCCACACCCCTGCTGGTTTTCTACCTTCAAAACTGGGTTGTTGCTGTTGTTGATTGGTATTATTGGGCTTGTTTTTATGGAAAACCAAGTTGTTTATAAGGAAAAGGGGGGCTATCTTTCGATATTAATTTACAGTTTCTTGCTATAAGAAGGAAGGGAAGAGCTCTCTGCCCTGGCCTTCTCGCCCTGTTGCCAAACTCACACAGGTGCTTAACTCGCTTGTGTGCTGACGCTTTGTCACCGGGGCTGAGACACTTCATCACTGGGGCTCCTCACACTCAGAGAGTTGGCTCCCTCACAAACCTGCCTCCTTATATAGTTCTTGGCTGCTGCAGCAGCCAATCTGATTAGAGGGCCTAATTTGAAAAGCAAGGGAGGCTGTGCCGGAACTCCTGGTCTGTGCTAGTTTCCAGTGGGATTTAGACAAGGGTCATTGGAGGAGACAATAGGACAATAGTTTGGAGTAGACAGCAGATGAAGGGTAGGTGATTTTAGGGATGTGGTTTGGGAGGGCTGAGTTTGGATGACTATTTCTGAGCTTAAGAAGCTTCTCTAGAAGATCTAAATACCTGAGCCTACACTGAGTTGAAACTGAAGCTGGCCTTCACTTTTTTCTTTATAAGCAGACTTTTCCATTAGCTAGGCCTGCACAGTGGCACTTGGTCAGTATAGAGCTATGCATTGCCTTTATTTCCCCTTTCTAAGCTTGGGTTTAGTGTAAATGTGAAATCTCTGTTTGGGCAGGGCTGCAAGAATGGTAAGTTCCTGCTGGATCTCCCCCCCCAGGGATTTGGCTCCCAACTGCAAGTTTGTAATGGACTGCTGTTCTGGGACTTAGCTCCCGTTGCTGGGCCCTTGTTTTGGCTTCAGCTGATAATATATGAGTTTTAGATGATTACCTGGGGTGATTAAATAAATAAATAAGTAAATAGCACTTAACTTCTCGCACGGTTACTTGACTCATTTGTGTGCGGATGCTTTGTCACTGGGTCTGAGACACTTCATCACTGGGGCTCCTTGCGCTTGGAGATGTGAGGAGATGCCCATGGGGGCATCCATGCATGCCACTCCAAACAAGGACCCCCCTGCAGTACCTTGGAGGGGCTGTCTGTGGTCGTCCCCCTCTTTAAAAAAATTGTGCAAATAATTTCCCTCATTATTTTATTTATTTATTCATTCATTTCATTTCTATACTGCCCAGTAGCCGAAGCGCTGGACGGTTTACAACAGTGCCTAAACAAGGACATAATACAATAAAATAACAATAAAATCATTTAACAATACAAAATTTAAAACCTGACCTGTTTTTGTGCAAATCAGGCAAGGCGGATTAGCACTAGGGACCTGCTGTCAGCTCCTTGCAAAGCCTCGGGAGATCACGGTTTGCAGAAAGGGGCTCTTTCCCTCTTTTTTGCAGCACGATCCCCTGGTTTCCTTGGGGAGAACAAGTGGTCCCTCAGTTTTGTAAGCATCCCCCCACTGCTAGAATCAGGGGAACCTTCCCTCAAGCAACTGGAGGGAATTCCCACTGACAGGAGGGAAGGCTCAGTTTCACATGCATCAAAGCAATGTCAAACTCACGTACCCCCAGCAGTGGCACCTCAAGAAATCCATTACACGAGTAATCACAATTTCCCTGACTTTTGACCAATTTCCCTGATTTTCCTTGACCAATTTCCATTTCCCTGACTTTCCAGAAAGTGGCAGCCCTGCTATGGATTGTGGACACCACCTCTAAGCACACACTATTTGTCTGAAAATATAAGGGCTGCAATCTTATTAAAATAATAAATAGGTCAGTTTTCACAAGATCAAGTCCACGATCTAGTACACAGTTAGTTACATATTAAAGCCCAAGTACATGCAACTATGTGATGGATTGGGGCCTAAAGGAATAAAGGCTTGATTTTATTTGCAGGCTATGGATGAATTTCATGAATTCCCAGCTGCCTGTAGTTTTATTTTCTAAAGTTTTATTTTTCACCAGCTTGTGGATATAAAAGCTAAACAATGACTAATTGTTTTCTTTTACAAGGAACATTTACTTGTGGCTATCAGAGGCTCTCCAGATGGTGAGCTATTGATTCACATAACATGCAGAATAACTGCCACTTTCAAAGAAGTGGCAGCATTTTTAAAAAATGTAATAATAACCATGTTAATATTGATCCTTTACGCACAAGGGTAATGCTAAATAAATAGAAAAATGTCTATCATTATGATGTGTGGCCAAGAGAGAGATATTGCAAAGTTTGCTGGGAACACAAGCTCTCAGCAACCATTAATTAAAAGTAGAAAAAGTAAAAGAAAGTAAAAGAGTGGAACTCAGGGGCACAAGTGAGGTGGGAGTTAAACTTACCTCTGATGGTAGCACAGTCCATCACACTCCTCTTGGAATGGAGAAGTTTTTGCCGCTTCCTAAACTATATTGTCTGACTGAGCCTGGTTAGTGGGTACCATAAAACTGCAATGTGAGCCATTAGCAACCAAGATTGCATTTATCTGCATAGTCCCAGCATGAATTAAGCACCTGTATATAAAGTGTGAATATAACAATCATTTAAGTCCAGGTAGCCAGCCCTGTGCATTCACTACAAACTGTGGGTTTTCTCTTTATAAATGGTGAAATGTCCCCTAGTCACACCAGGGCTTGACAAAGAGACAGAATGTTGGGAACTGACTGTTTATATAAATAATTCTTCCACATATATAAAACCACCCTGGCTTAGGTGTGTGTCCCCCCCCCCCCCTGTAATTCCCTCAGGCCATTCTGATTTCCTGAAAGCCAAGTGCATCTTATTATTGAAAAATGGAATGGCAGCTCCTCAAGGCAAAAAAGGTCAGAGGCGTGTGAAATAGCTTTTTGTATTGCTTTCTGATCCAATCCCAGAATGAATGCACTGCCTATTACTCATCCACCGGACCCATGACATTTAAATGCTGCCCTGTGGTAATTTTGCCATTCCCAGGTGTCTTCTACATTTTGCCTTCCCCTTTCAGCTTTAATAAAAACAAAAGGCAGAGAATTCATCAAAAAAGAATCGATTACTTTCCCCTCAATTTCCACCTGCTACTATGCCAGAATGTGGTTTCAACATTTCATTTTGGATGTAGAGACTTGTTTAATTTTGCATCCCCCACTCTTCTGGAGTGTGTATGGGAGACACCTGAAAGAGGGGCGCAAAGGAAAATGATTGTATAGCAGGCAGAGCCTTTCCCTCCCTAGTTCCTTAGCAGTGCCACTTCCCATGTGATCTCTTCTCCCAGAGGTCGGCAATGTGGCACCCACAGGAGCAGTGGTGCCCACCACCCATATTGGCCTGGTTTGCAAGATCCTGTGGCTTAAATAAGGCACAGTGGGTTGTGGCTTTTCGTGGCACTTGCAGGGCAGCTTTTGAATATTTGCACCACGACTGTGGCTCATTGTGTTGTCTGAAACCGATGGGGGTGGGTTGTGCCGAGGGTTAAACAACCCTCACATAACACCGAAACAGGCCATGGGTTGGATGACACGACAAGCTGGGGTCATGGCTTGAATATTCAAAATGGCTGCCCACATGTGCCACAGCCCACTGTGGCATAAATATGCCACAGTGGGCTATTTGATCATGGGAACTGGCCCCGTTACTCACCCATAGCAATTTTTCTAGAGAAAAATAGACATGGCGGGTTGATGTAGAGGAGCAAGAGATGTAGAGATGGTGAAGTGGCTACTTGGAGAACTGCACAGGTAGAGCATATCCTAGCTCAGGGGTGGGCAACTCTAGCTGGCCAATTTTCACCACCACCACCACCACCACCACCCCAGACCACCCCAGGGGCTGCACTCCTGCTGCCACACCACCAGCAAGAAGATCATTATTTTGCCACCAAAATTTGGCAGCAAACTGCTACAGAGCCTCAAAAGGGCCACATTTTGCTTGAAAAGAAGCTAAATTTGGTACAAACTCCATAGTGGTTTGCTGATTCTATTTTCTGCCCCCACTGAATTGCAGCAGCACAAGGGCCCCATGTTGCCCACCTCTGCCCTCAGAGCACCTTCACTGATCCCTGTTATATCGTATAACTAGCGAATGGACCCAGCTTCGCAAGGATTGAAATAGCCCCTAGTTTGATACAGCGACACCTTCAAGCAGACATACATGGCTGTCAGAGTTGGACACATTGTGCCCACCTTGTCTGAGTGAAGGCATGCCTATTGGCAGCATCCCTAGGCACAGCCCCTGTGATGGTGCACCCCATAGCCCCCTGAGTAAGGGGGGAGGAGCCTGTGTATAACTCCGCCCACTAACCCCCCCTGACTTCAGACTGTGTGGACTGCAAAACTATGTGCTGGTTAGGGAAGTCTGTCCCTAGTGGCTGAAGGTGTACTGCAAGCTGAAAACCTCCATTACTACAGCTTGTGAACAAACTATTGGATAAGAAACATCAGGATTGGTTTGATGAAAATTATAATGAGATTAAATATATATAATTGACCAAAAAAGGAAAGCTTTCCAAATATGGCAAAATGATATTAATTGCACTGCCAAGAAAATCTACGCCAGTGCAAAGGCTGAGGTCCAAAGAAGAACAAGAGAACTTAAGAACGCTTGGTGGAAAAAGAAAGCTGAAGAAATTCAACAACTTGCAGAATCTCATGATGCACGGGGCTTTTTTAAGGCCACAAAGGCCATTTATGGACCAAAAACCTATGGTACAAACCCTTTACAATCAAAAGATGGTACCAAACTCTTAAAAGACAAAGAGTCTATTGCACTGCGTTGGAAAGAGCATTATTATGATCTTTTAAATTGTAAATCTAAGGTGGATAATGAAATTTTTTCGCAAATCCCGCAAAAACAAATTAGAGAGGAACTTGCAATACTCCCCACTTTGGATGAAGTAAAAAAAGCCATTAATCAAATGAAGAACAACAAAGCTAGTGGACCAGATGGGATTCCTGCTGAAATCTTTAAAGGGGTGTGTGTGAACTTGTACAACATCTTCATAAACTCATCGGGAAAATCTGGATAAGAGAAGAGATCCCAGAAGACTTCAGGGATGCCATAATTATCACCCTCTTTAAGAAGGGTGATAGAACAGACTGGAAACTATCGGGGCATTTCTCTCTTAGCTACCACAGGTAAAATATTTGCTAGGATTCTCGCAAACCGTCTTCTATCTATTTCAGAAGAGATCCTCCCTGAATCTCAATATAGTTTCTGCCCCTCTAGAGGGACAGTGGACATGATTTTTACTGCACGTCAGCTCCAAGAAAAATGCAGGGAGCAAAATCAACCCTTTTATATGGCATTTATTGATTTGGCTAAGGCCTTTGATACTGTAAACCAAATGGTTCTCTGGACTATCCTTATGAAAATTGGATGCCCCAATAAATTTGTGAATATCTTGCGACTTCTCGATGACAACATGATGGCAATGGTTTTGGACTACAACGGCTCTCATGGTGCTCCATTTAAAGTGGGATCAGGTATTAAACAGGGATGTGTTATTGCCCCAACGTTATTTGCTATTTTCATTGCTATGATTTTACATCTTGTCAAGGGGAAACTCCCCTTTGGTGTGGGAATTATATATCGAACAGATGGAAAGCTTTTTAATCTCAGTAGTCTGAAAGCAAAAAGTATATGGTTTATACAGCCATTGTATTACCAACTTTATTGTATGCCTGCGAAACATGGACTATCTATAAACGTCATTTCCATCTCCTTGAAAGATTTCATCAACATTGCCTCCAGAAAATCCTGCAAATTACAGCCTCAGTTGTGGAACTTCAGTATCCTGATGATAATGTGGTCTTCGCACATTCAGAGGATGATCTCCAAACTATCCTAAATGCTTTTGCAGAAGCATACGAAAAACTTGGTCTGTCACTTAATATAAAAAAAACCAAAGTGCTTTATCAGCAAGTGCTTCATCAGCAAGTGCAAGTTAACCCTTTGGTGATGCCATCTATCCAGCTTGGTGGGACAATACTGGAAAATGTCAATCATTTTCTCTATCTTGGCAGCTATCTTTCTGTTACAGCTAACATTGACACTAAAATCCAGCATCGTCTGAGTTCCGCAAGTGCCGCGTTTTCTCGAATGGAGCGTAGAGTGTTCGAAGATCAGGATATCTGTAGGGAGACCAAAACGCAGGTTTATAAAGCCATTGTATTACCAACTTTATTGTATGCCTGCGAAACATGGAATATCTATAAACGTCATTTCCATCTCCTTGAAAGATTTCATCAACATTGCCTCCAGAAAATCCTGCAAATTACTTGGGAAGGTAGGCGAACAAATGTCAGTGTACTACTGGAAGAAGCAAAGACTCCTAGCGTTGAAACAATGATCCTCGAACGCCAACTTCAATGGACCGGTCATGTTGTTCGAATGTCTGACTGCTGTCTCCCAAAGCAGTTACTTTATTCCCAACTCAAGGATGGAAAGTGGAATATTGGTGGTCAGTATAAGAGGTTTAAAGATGTTCTTAAGGCTAATCTAAAAAAATGCAATATAAACATCGAGAACTGGGAAGCTCTGGCCCATGAACAATCTAACTGGAGGTTGGCCTTTCATAGATTCATAGATCATAGAGTTGGAAGGGGCCCACAAGGCCATTGAGTCCAACCCCCTGCCCAATGCAGGAAACCAGAGGAGGGGTCCCCCATCCAAGCAACAACCAGGCCTGACCCTGCTTAGAATAATAGAATCATAGAAAAGTAGAGTTGGAAGGGGTCCAACCCCCTGCTCAATGCAGGAATCCAGGTCAAAGCATCCCTGACAGATGTCTGTCCAGCTGCACCTTGAATGCCTCCAGATTGGGAGAGCCCACCACCTCCCTAGGTAGCTGATTCCATTGTCTTATTGCTCTGACAGTCAGGAAATTTTCACAAAGGTTCTATGGACTTTGAAGAAGCCCAAGTGCAAGGTGAAAGGGAGAAATGTGCTAAGCGAAAAGCACGTCAAATGAATCCTTTGAAGAAGATGGTCCTCCATCTTCCATCTGGTGACTGTGGGAAGCTTTGTGGATCTAGAATTGGCCTCCACAGACCCTTCACTAGAGTCTACACATTTTTTTTAGAATTTCCTCTTTTTATAATTTTCTTTTTGTAATTTTATCCTGGAAGACAATCTTACTTGGTCACGAGTGGTATGTATGTACATACATATATGTATGTATGTACAAAGAAGGTTGCCCAGGAAGAGCTCTTCTTTTGCTCTTATATTGGTTTTGAAATCATACCTGACCCACTGTGACCATGCCGAAAGGCAGCACTTCCTGATGGCAGTTAATGTGAGCACTGCCACAGATCACTGAAAAGGAGACTGCCAGAGTCAAATGACTTGGTCCTGGGAATTAGAACCTATTCAGTATGGTCACAGTGACTCACACATTACTCCCTCCACTGGGTTAGGCCCCTAAGAAGGGTCTGTGAGTCCTTAAACAAGTTCAAAGACAGGTGATGAATTTTCAGCACATTGGCATGCTTCATTCCTTGTCTCCAGGCAGTCTGTTATGATTTGGTACCCTTCGTCCATCTCCGAGAGCCCTGCTTCTTTCTGGCATTTGGCTCCTGCTTTGTCACTGTCCAGTACATAAATATTATCTGAGGCTGAATAATAGCTGTTCCTCTTTAACTCTGATAAGAAGATTGGAGTCCATAATTGATTTTCTGCCCCACTGGTGACTCCTGACAGAGATATGATTGGCTACATCTGAGTTGCAGATCCTGCTTCACTTGTGCACAGTATGGGCTACTTTTACCCTGTGATCAGTTCATAGCCTACTGCCCCTTTCAAGAAAACTGATACATGTCCTGATCATGGCATGTCTAGAGACAACCAGAGGCACAGCATGGAACAGAGAGTTCATTTATTAAGTGCAAAGTAGAAAATTTGCTGACTCGCTTTAGCAAATGTGTCCCCAATGCTTCATGGACACAAAAATTACCTTTTATAGAAATCAATCAAAAGAATGAAGATCTAAAAGAACTTGACAAAGACAAGGAAGAGGGAGGCATTTGAAACTTAGACAGTATATTTCATCCCTCCTCCCCCCAGTGATAAATGTATGTGTACATTGAGACACTAGCTGGGCAGTGACGAGGGAGGGAGGGAGGGAGGGAGGGAGGGAGAAATGTTGACAAGCTCTCCTATAATTGCCAGTGTCTGCAATCCCAGCGAGGTGAAGTGGAAAGCGGCCATAACTAGCAAGAAAGATTTGTCAGGCTCTGCAAGATCTGAGCATTGATTTGGCCTTGATTGGGCTCCCTACCAATGTACTTTCGTCATTTATCTTAGGTTAAGCCATCGTTCTTGTCACGGCATCTGTTCTACATCTATTCATTTGAAGGAACACAACAGCATTTTCCATTTTGTCGGCTGCTATTCTCGCCTCTTTGATTGCTCAAGAGACCCAAAGTTTGAGAGGCTGCTCTCCTGCAAATTATCCCTAATTTGAAATGAATGTGCTTGCTTTTAAGATTCGATATGAGATAAGAGGACCTTGTACATTCCTTACGATATTCAAGCAAAGCTAGAGATGAAAGATGAAATGACCTTGCGGCAAGGTATAAAGATAAGTTACAGGCATCACTGTAAAGCCGGGACTCTGACTACTACCAGTGTTTGTTTAATATTGTGGAAATATATCTGAAAGACGTAACCATGATTTCAGACAAGCAAGGCCAGATTGAGACATGCCGAGGTCTTAAGTCATGTCAAGATTCAGAGGCCCCATACCATAAAAAATGAAGAGGAATGAATATATATATATATATATATATATATATGCGCATGTAAAGGGGGAAATAAAGAGTCGAGACACAAGATATGGTGTAAAATTAGGGCCACATTTATTGAATAATCGAAGATCTGCGAAGGGAATAAGTGCGGGTACTAACTAAACTGGCCATTGGCCAGTGGAGCTGTTTACGGACAAAAACATTCAACCCCGAGGGGTGGTGCTGTAACTTGCCACCCCCCAGTTTTATACCACCATGGTGCTGGGAGGCCTTCCCACTGTCAGAACCTCATGGGGCTGCAAAACGCCGATGTGGGCGAGGTGAGTCAGCCTCAAAGACGATCCTTATCTCCCACAAACTGAGCCACAAAACCCAGCAACTTGACAACCCCAGCAACTGGAGGGTCTCGCCAGTCACCTAAAAGGAGCCATTGGATGATCACCGAACCCTACCCCACTATTCCCGCACTTATCAGCCAACTTGCGACCGAATGGAATTAGAACTGACAAAATGGAACCCAAAATAACAAATCCCAACCCTGGATCACAGTGTAGAGTAGGCGAAACACGCACATGAGCCAATCGAGGCAATTGACCCAAAATTCCTACTTGGCCCCCGAACAGGTGACCAGAGGAGCCTACACTGCTAACAGGGAGGGAGGAAGCCACAAAAGAAAGAGGCCAAGGGTGGGGCAGCCAGGTCTTAATATTGACTCTGGCGCCCCACCCTCCTTTAACCTCATTGGAGGATGAGATCACCCCATAGTGGTCAAAATTCTCCCCACTCATAGCTATGTATAGTTGGGAGAAGAGAAACACACACACACACACACACACACACACACAGGTAAAGATGCAATGAAAAACAACTAGATAAAACATACTTCTTGCAAAAAGCTTTATTTGCATTATCAACCTTATGATTTCTTAATAAGCATATATGAAACTAAAGGCTCACGAAGGTCTGGAAGTTAAAACCTCTGGCCTAGAAAGTGTTCCCTCTACTTCGAAATGTGTGAGATTTGGCAGTGATTACAGAGCACTGAGAGAAAGGCAGTCTGGAATGCACTCTTATCATTTTTCACTGCACTCTGGGCCATTTGTACCCAAGTCAACACCAAAGGGTGTTGATTCTACCATAGAATCATAGAAAAGTAGAGTTGGAAGGGCCATCGAGTCCAACCCCCAGTCACGCCATCACAAGGCCATCGAGTCCAACCCCCTGAAATTGTGCTGGAGATTCTGCTGACAACTGCAAGCATTCTTTAAATGTTTTCAATTGCTTGAGTTCTTAAAGCATCATTTACCATTTACGAGTATCTGGTTGAAGAAGCACTTTTTGTCTGGTGAACCTACTTTGGAAGGCTTAAGGTAGCCCTTTTGAAATCTCACTTCTGTCTAAACATACCAATCATCCAATTGTCCTGGGAATTTGTCGTCTAGGGCCACCTGAAGGTCCCTTAGGATTCGTTTTTCTCAGGACCCATTTTTGGGCCAAGTACTTCTCTTTATGCATGGCCATTCCTCCTCAGTACAAAGAGTTTGCCACCATGTTTTTGACAAAGTCTTACTTCTAGGTAAAGAGACAAATTCTTGGAGTACTATTGCTAAAGGTGCCCCTTTTGGAGCATTTTGGTTCCCACCAAAATGTACTGTGGCACAGAATTCTACCTTTTTGAGCTCCTCACTCTGTGTGTGTGTAGTGCTTTGGTTTAATTCACAAACAGGCACACAACATTCGCATGTCACTGGATCAGGCCCACTTGCTTTTGAAACTCTGCCGCAACAGAGATCAGGGCGCCTTGACCTGATTTAGTCTCAGATCTTGTTCAGTGACTCATATGCATTCATCAGCAGGGAGGTTTGGAAAGAAGGGGGGGTGTCCCTGTCTTTTGATTCTGGTGGGACTCGAACCCACAATCCCCAGCTTCAACAGCTTATGAATTCTAATAAGCGAAGGAGAGAGAGATGGGCCTGTCTGTCTTTCAACAGCTCATAAATCTAATAACATGCACACACAGACATTTTCACACGCACATGTATACTACCCTTATTGAAGGTTTCCTTCTTTTCTAAATCTTAAATCTTTTAACAACAATATTGTGAAGGAGGCCGATCTTACCCCAACCCTCCAGGGTAGGCCACAGCCCAAATGTTCCCTGGAACACACCTCCCAAGGTCCCATACACCAAACCGGTGTAGCAGCCCCAACCTTTAGACAAGGAACACACACCAAGATTAAGTTGGAGACTTTATTAAAAAGTAAAAATAACAAGTTAGTCAGTGTAGGGTCTCCAATTGTCCAATATAAGTAAAATAATCCCTTATAAGAAAGGGCTAAAAGAAGGTAAGGGAAAAGGGGTGAGGTAGTTGTTGTGAGGAAAAGGGAATGGGAATAAAAAGGGACTCTAAAAGAATATAAAAACAAAGCCCAAGAGTCTGCAGGAACGAAGCAAGTCAAACCAGGCCTAGCTTTTCCTAGCTAACCTGTCAAGAGTGGCATACCTGCCCAGATGGAACTTCCCAGCATCCACGCCCCAAAGGAAGAACCCTGAAGCCTTTTCCCCTAGCTCCTTTATTGCCACCAGGGTCCATTTTCCCACCCAGCGTTCACCAATCCTATCTTCCTGGCTGGCGAAGGAGGGGCCCCGCCCTTTCTCAGCTGTAGACACTTTCTCATGACTTCATCCCAATTGCTTCTCAGCTCTGCAGCTCACCCTTATCTCCCAGGTGCTCCCAACCACCCTCCCAGTACATTCCAAAAGACTAAAGTAAAAATCCGTTAGCTAAACAGCAATGGGGGGGGGGGAAGGGACATCTAACAGGGTTTCCCTAAAGTCCCAGCTACTACAAGTCCCATCTTCACAAATATCAATTACACAATGCAATAATCAAGAACCAGAAGAAAATGAAAAGGAGGTATTTCAATTCATTTCTGCCCATTTCCTTGGAGAACTGTTTGATTTTGCTAGCAGCTATAACAAATATATATATATATATATATATATATACATTTCTTTTCATTTTAGGACTTCTCGCCTCTAGTTCAGATCTGAGGAAGTATGTGCTTTGGTTAGGAGCACACTCTCTCTCTTTTCACTAAACATAGGACTGGTGGAGACTCCAAAAGGCACCAAAACTTTGCGTATGCTCAGGAACTCTTTGCACAAAAAGCTCACAAACGTTTTTGTTGTTGTTGTATTTCTTTAACACAACACAGGGTTCTTTGAGTACTTCTCGCCATTCTTAGATCTTGTGTTTGACTTCTAATCTATTAGGAATGCGATTAGCTAGTCTGTGCTTTTCTTTCCTAGGCAACTGGGCGAGCAGGCAGAGGTTTTACTTTAAAGGGACAGCTACACTCACTTATTTGTTTTCTTCTTCTTTTTTTCTTCTTCTTCTGCCTTTCTTTTGGTCTGGCGCATTCCTCTTTTCTGGGCCAGGGCAGGGTCCCTTTCCGGGCAACCATTATGTGTGCCGCCTCCATCTTGCACTCCTTTTTAACCATGGGGCGGGTTTCTTTTACATTTTGTTGCCACTGGTCTACGTAGGAGTATTGGTCTGGGGTCTGAGTCACCTTTTGGTGTACTCGCTCGATGATATTGAGGTCGAAGGAGCCTTGTGCTGGCCACCCCACTCCCATGGATGGCCACTCTACCTCGCACAGGGTCCAGAGAGTTTGGCGTTCAAGTTTTCGCCCGTAGTCTCTCCCAAACCCTGCTTTGAAATTCCTTTCCATGCATTGAAGCTGTGTCCTTGGGACGCTGCTTCCCCCCCCCCCCATTTCCCTACTTCTAAGACCCACAACAAAGACAGAAACAGAAGGGTGGGGTACGGACAGGAGAGTAAGGGGTCTCTCCTGTTAGACGTTAAGGGATTTCACACACACGCTCCGCTGACCCGCGGCCCCAGATGTTCCACGGTCACCTATGGGAACTGCAGCAACATTCACACTTCACCACATATACCAACACATTCCCTCCCAAGATCTCTTGTATTCCTTTACCAAAAGGGAGCAGACCAGTTCAGCCTTTTTCAGCTGCCTCGTAGGTCCAATCCCTTATTCCTTTACCAAAAAGGGAGCAGACCAGTTCAGCCTTTTTCAGCTGCCTCGTAGGTCCAATCCCTGGAGGATGGCCAATCCTCCTCCCCTTGTTCCTATTCTCTCCTGTAGGAACCCTAGAGTATACTCGCCTGTTCCGCCGGTCCGACCCCCTTGGTCCTAGTTCCGTACTGAGTTTTGTTGGTTCTTGGAGTCACCGTCCGACCGCTGCTCCGTCAGGTCCCCTGTTCGGATTCCCTCACAGTCAAGTGCTGTGATGCGCGCTGGGAGCTCCGCAAGGCCTCTCCTTAGGGGGCAGCGGTGGGCTGTGCCCCGAGCAAGCTGCAAAGCTTCCTCATCTGTCCTGCTGCGGTCGCCAGATGAAGCGGTCACCTCTTAACTCAGATAAGGACAACGAGGACCAACTCGGGTTATTGGAAAAAGGTTTATTGTGCATAATTGGTCCTGCGGACTGTGTCGCAAAGCGGGCGGGGCTTTACAACAACTTTTATAGCATACCTAAGTCTGGTCATTTGGCAACAGTTCTTACATTGGTCAATGGTCAAGACAAAAGGGGGGAGGGGGATTTCCTTACAAGGAGACAAGAAGATGATCTTACAATCAAGCAGCTGCTAGGTATTATCTTATCTTGGTGTAGGCAGGGCGAGACAACAAAACACCTCAACATTTGTGAGTCATCAACAGCCATTGACGGCCGTTGTCAGTCATTACCACAGTCATTACCAGCCATTAACTACATTCTTTTTACTATTAGTCATGACCCTGGCAATCTGCCTACATGCCTGGCTTGAATCTCTTGTAAGTTTTTCTTTTAACTATTTCGTTCCCTTCACTTTTAGTCAAGGTGAGTCTTTTTCTTTTCTTTTCTTTTTTTGTGTGGAGAAAAAGAGTCTCTGAGTGTCTACACACACTCACACGCCTGCACACACACACACACACACACCTCCTCATGTGTAAACCAAGAAAAACCGGTTGGGGGCTGGGAGGAGGCGAAATGTGCATAAAGTATCGGGTGGGGCATGGCGCCTGAAAGCCCTGAAAAGTCTACAGTGACCCGGCTTTCAAATGCAAATGTAGTTCAGGCCCAGTAAGTCATGAGTCATGAGTCCCACTCCCCCTGTCTGGCCAGGTGAAGTGCATCCTGATTGGCAGCAGAGCTACAGGAAGGAGGAGGGGAAAGAGCGTGGTTGCTGCCGGCTGTTGGAGCAATGGCGGCAAGCCAAGCAGAGGCCCAAGCCTTCGGGTGGCCTCAGGATCCTCCTGGTGAAATTAGCTGAATGAGGGCTTTGGCAAGGCAAACCTTGTGGAGGGCTACCCATCTCGGACCTTCGGGTAGGTGCGTAGTCTTCCCGGGCAGCAAGGCTGTGCTGGATCCAACCCTGGAAGAGAACTGACCCCCAGGTAACTAGTTGTGTGCCTGGGAGATATAAAGAATCAGGTTATGTTATTTTTGTAGCTCTACTTTCTGTGTACCAAAGTGTCTCTCTATTTTGTGCTTCTCTCATTTCCCTAATCTTGTTGTAAAATGCTACCTGAATAAACCTTCTTTTGGTTTTTTTTACCCCACATGGTGTTTGTGGATTGCTCTGTGGTTTCAGTAACTAAATCCAGGTTACAGACAAAGGCAAGACCCTGAACAGAGATTCAAGTAGGATTGCAGACAGCTGAGGCTGGCAATCTGGTACCTTGAGATCTCTGGGGGTCTTGGGTCCTTTGGGGTAGGAAAGGGTGGGGGTGTGGCGGGTCGGTCAGCCAGCCCCCCCTTCCTCCACATTTTTATTAAAAAAGGTTTCTACCATTACAAGCCTCAAAATTCTACTGCTTATAAAAATGACACCTGTTTAGCTAATAATGTGAAACTTGCCACCCATGTTATACCTTATGAGTCCTACAAATGTGCAAAATTTCAAGTCAATCTGGTGGAAATTGCAACAGGTACCGTGTGAGGAAATGCTGAAAATTGACACATTTGTGGGCAAGCTGATTGAACAAGTGGTGGGTGCTCAGTTGAAGGCACACTTGGATGAAGCCGATTATTTAGATCCATGCCAGTCGGGCTTCAGGCCTGGACATGGGATGGAAACGGCCTTGGTCGCCTTCGTGGATGATATGAGGAGGGCTTTGGACAGGGGCAAATGCTCTTTTCTAGTCCTCCTCGATCTCTCAGCGGCTTTTGATACTGTTGACCACGGTATCCTCCTGGACCGCCTGGAGGGGTTGGGCATGGGAGGCACTGTATTGCAGTGGTTCTGGTCCTTCTTCTCTGGATATCTTGCTCTCTGATATTTCTTTACCAATATTTCTGTACAGATCGGAATAACATTTTTAAAATTGTGAATGTATATCTTTAGGGGAAGTATATATCATATCGCTCTCATCTTTAATAGCAGAAATAACACCTTAATGCTTTTTCTGGTTAAGACAATGTGCCAAAAGCTTACTACGACCTCTCCTTCAAGTCCTCACCAAGGTTGACTGCCCAAGCGCCTGGAGGCAGTGGGTGGCTGGATGGGAAGGAACATGCTGAAACTGAACCCCGACAAGACCAAGGTACTTCTGGTGGGAGACAAGGGAAGGTTAGGGGATGTTGACCTGGTGCTGAATGGGGTACATCTTCCCCTGAAGATGGAGGTTCCATGGAGGTTCCATGGAGGTTCATGGAGGTTCAGGTGGCAGCTGTGAGCTCCGATACGGCAGTTGCGCCGTATACCTTCCTAATAATCTGCTCCCATCAGTGGTTCATGCCTTGGTCTCCTCTCACCTAGACTACTGTAATGTACTCTACATGGGGTTACCCTGGAAGACGGTTCGGAAGTTGCAGCTGGTACAGAATGCAGCAGCTCGCCTGGTTAAAGGCTGCCGCTGGCGTGATCACATCACTCCAGTGCTCAAAGAGTTGCACTGGCTACCAGTTGTTTACCGAGCTGAATTCAAGGTGTTGGCCATCACCTTGAATTCAGCTCGGCAAACAACTGGTAGCCAGTGCAACTCTTTGAGCACTGGAGTGATGTGACCTTTAAAACCCTGTACGGCTCTGGTCCAGTTTATCTCAAGGAGTGCCTCCAGCAACATCAAGTAGGCCGCTTAACAAGATCTGCCACGGACGGCCTTCTCCCTGTTCCATCAGCCAGAGAAACCAGCCAGAAAAGGAGGAGGGCCAGAGAAACCAGCCAGAAAAGGAGGAGGGCCTTTTCTGTGGCAGCCCCTAATTTATGGAACTCTCTCCCCAGTGACCTCTGCCATGCCCCTTCCTTGATTAGCTTCCGCTGTGCATTAAAAACGTGGCTTTTCAGGTGGGAACATGGGGGGGGGGTTAGGATTTTAAAGTTTTGTACTGTTTTTAATTGTGTTTTATACTGTGTGTGTGTGTGTTCCCCCGCCCCTCTTGTATTTTATTCGATTGCACATCGCTCAGAGTGGCCGGATGTCTGGCCAGATGGGTGATTCATAACTATAATAAATAAATAAATAAATCAATAAATATTTTACTTGGCGTATCATACATCTCTTTCAAATGTTGATGAAAACAGCTGATGTAAGTTATTCATGCTTGTTGAGGAGGTGTGCCTTTCATTGGTTTCGTGAAGCTCTGAGCAGCAGTTCAAAAGTTATTAAGGTTTTTCTGCCCCATAAAATTGTATAGCAGCAACTACTGGCAAAGTTATGCTGGTTTGGGACTCTTGCAGGGGTTGGAGGGAAGGAGACTTTAATCCTCCCCCCCCCCCCTGGCTGTGGTCACAATTTGGATCAGGCCCCCCAAGCCTCCAGTTTACATTGCCAAAAGGGCATTCAGTTGCAATGTAAATTTGCAGGTATAGGACAATGGTTAAAGCCCCCTACCCTCCACTCTAGGGACCTGATCCGTATGAAGTCCCATCAGTTCTAGTGAAAAGACCTGGCTATGTCTTAAAAACGTGCTCTTAGATCAGTGATGGCGAACCTTTTTGAGCCCGAGTGCCCAAACCACAACACAAAACCAACTTACTTATTTCAAAGTGCCAACACTGCAATTAAACCTGAATGTCGGGGTTTTAGTTTAGTAAAAACAACGCATACAGTTGTCCAAACTAATTAACATCTTTTGTCTTAAAAGAAAAACACAATAACAGGGCTTTCAATTAAACAAACAGCTTTTTATTGAAAAAAACATCAACTCGATTTTTTAAAATAGTACTACATTGTACAGGTTGACTTTTACTAACTGTAAAACACCTTTTCAACACCTGTAGAAGCATCAGAGTAAAGCTTGCCGCATACAATTTCAGTCTGGCATATAATCTTATTACAAGTTGAGAATCCCCTTATCCTTATCTAAATTACCTTCATGTTTAGGACATTGCCTGAAGGTAATTTAGATAAACTTTTTAAATAATCACTGAAGCACATTTTTTGTAAAGCACCTGCAAGGAACCCAAGGCGGCTTACATAATCCTCCTCCTCCTCCTCTCCATTTTATCCTCACAACAACCCTGTGAGGTAGGTTAGGCTTAATTAGGTAGGTTAGGCTTAATTAGGTGGTTGGCCCGGCTGGCGCTGCTTCAGGAGCGCCAGGCGGGGCGGTGGGGCGGCGGGGCTTCTCCGCCCGGGCCCGGGCCCAGGCCCAGGCTGGCGGCAGCGCGTCCTCGCGCCGGATTAGGAAGGGGCTACAGAGGCCCCTCTTCTTCGCCGGCCAGGCACGGGAGTTGGCCCAGCCGGCGCTGCTTCAGGAGTGCCGGGCGGGGCAGTGGGGCTTCCCCGCCCAGGCCCAGGCTGGCGGTGGCGCGTTGTCGCGCCAGGCTAAGGAAGGGGCTACAGAGGCCCCTCTTCTTCGCCGGCCGGGCACGAGAGTTTGCTCAGCCGGCGCTGCTTCAGGAGCGCCGGGCGGGGCGGCGGGGCTTCCCCGCCTGGGCCCAGGCTGGCGGTGGCGCGTCGTCGCGCCAGGTTAAGGAAGGGGCTACAGAGGCCCCTCTTCTTCGCCGGCCAGGCACGGGAGTTGGCCCGGCCGGCGCAGCTTCAGGAGCTTCCCCGCCCGGGCCCAGGCTGGCGGCGGCGCGTCCACGCGCCGATTAGGAAGGGGCTACAGAGGCCCCTCTTCTCTGCCGGCTGGGCATGGGAGTTGGCCCGGCCGGCGCTGCTTCAGGAGCGCCGGGGCTTCCCCGCCCGGGCCCAGGCTGGCGGTGGCACGTCGTCGCGCCAGGTTAAGGAAGGGGCTACAGAGGCCCCTCTTCTCTGCCGGCTGGGCATGGGAGTTGGCCCGGCTGATGCTGCTTCAGGAGCGCCGGGGCTTCTCCGCCCGGGCCCAGGCTGGCGGCGGCGCGTCCACGCGCCGATTAGGAAGGGGCTACAGAGGCCCCTCTTCTCTGCTGGCCGGGCACTGGATTTGGCCCGGCCGGCGCGGCGTGGCTTCCCCACCCGCAGCGGCGCGTCCTCACTCGGGTCCTCTTCGTTCTCTTTCTGCCTCCTCCGCTGCCATCCGCAAAAAACCTCTCTGCTCCTCCTCCTCTGCCGTCTGCAAAAAACCTTCACCAGCGGCGTGACGCTGACTCACGCCCGCTGGGAGAGACTAGCCAGGAGCGGCTGCTTCGCCCCCGCCCCCTGCTCTCGATCTCTGTTAAAGCGACCTATGGCTCACGTGCCAGCACAGCGGTCCCCACGTGCCAGCTGTGGCACGCGTGCCATAGGTTCACCATCACTGTCTTAGATCCTCAGGGAATTTTGGGGGATGGAATGCGCAGATGGTGGGAGGAGACGGCTTGGGGCCTCACACCTTTCTGAATGCAGAAATCAGTAGTTGCAACAGTAGTTGCAGCCAGTAGTTGCAGCACAAGGGCCCTGATCTTTGCTCTTAATCTGTGTGTGTGTGTGTGTGTGTGTGTGTGTGTGTGTGTGTGTGAAGGACATGTCTCACACTAGGGCTATATTCACACATTACACTGAATGGGCATTCACACTGTATGTACGCTTATTAAGATGGTTGTGAGATTTTGATTTTGTTGGGAAAATGTAATGACAAAGTAATTGCTATGATTAATGTATATGGGCTTAATAATGATTCTCCGGTTATGTTTCATGAGTGTTTCAGTAAATTGGTTGATGTTGCATATGATTATTTGATTGCAGGTGGGGATTTTAATGAAGTTTTAAACCCACTGTTGGATAGAAATACACCTGTCCCTAAGAAGGAAATGATGGTGAGATTTACACTTCAGGCATATATGGCTGAATTTGGTTTGGTTGATGTGTGGAGAGCTTTGCATCCTCTTGAAAGAGACTACACATTTATTTCATCTGTTTATCGTAATTGTTTTTGATTAGATTATTTTTTGGTTTCTACATCACTGTTACGTTATATAAATGTATGTAAGATTGAAATGCTAGTAGTTTCCAATCATGCCCCAGTTGGTCTGGAGTTGAAATGTTCAAATTCACTTCGGCCCCCTGCTCTTTGGAGTTTAAATGTTTCCCTGCTTAATGATGAGACGTTTAAAAAGCAGATTTTGGCAGAATTAAATGGATACTTTGAAATTAATGATGGCACAGTTGATTCTTGCACTATTGAGTGGGAGGCCAGTAAATCTTTTATACGAGTCCGAATTATTGCTTACGCTTCCCATAAGAACAACATTTTTAAAATGCAGTGAGTAGTTTTGAGTGAGAAGTTGGAATCCCTTATAACTCAATTTGCTACTTCTCCAACTGCACAACTTTATCAAGAGCTGCAGAGCATTAAATATGAATTGAATAATATCCTTTCACAGCAGGCGGAATTTGCTTTAACCTGTTTATGAGAGGCATACTGGGAAAATGATGAATGTCGTAGTAAGCTTTTGGCACATTGTCTTAACCAGAAAAAGCATTAAGGTGTTATTTCTGCTATTAAAGATGAGAGCGATATGATATACACTTCCCCTAAAGATATACATTCACAATTTTAAAAATGTTATTCCGATCTGTATAGAAATATCGGTAAAGAAATATCAGAGAGCAAGATATGGATGTTTTCTTTTCTCAGCTTAAACTTCCAAGGTTAGATTCCTCACATGAACAGTACCTTATGGCTCCCCTGCCTATTGAGGAAATAATGAAAATTATTTCAAATATGAATGTTGGGAAAGCACCTGGCCCAGATGGGTTTCCACTTGAGTGGTACAAAACATTTTCTAGCCTTTTGGTCCCAAAGTGTCATTGTCTTTATAATTATATTTTTGAATCTGGTTCTCTTTCAGCATCATTGAATATAATTACAATATAATTAAGACCATACATATTGTGCTATCAACCTATTTCATTAAATTAATGATGACATTAAAATATTAACAACAATTTTGGCTGATAGATCAGGTGGGATTCATTAGCAATCAACAGGGAGCCAATAATCTTAGATTAGTAGTTGATCTGATTGCTTTGAATGGAAATAGAACAGACTCAACTCCAATTTCTTTGGATGCTGAAAAGGCCTTTGACAAAATTCATTGGAAATTTATTTTTGCTACATTGAGAAACTTTGGCTTTCCCATGCAGTTTTTAAATTGGGTTAAAATTTTATATTCAACCTCAAGAGTGAGAGTTAAGACTAATGGGTTTTTCTCAGACTATTTTATACTTGGGAGAGGTATTACACAGGGATGTCCACTTTCTCCATTGATTTTATTTTTATTTTTTTATTTGTTGCATTTATGGATCGCCCATCTGGCTGGCAAACTGGCCACTCTGGGCAATGTACAACATGATTAAATACAAAATAAAATACATTTAAAACAGTATAAAATTTTAAAATCTTAGCCCACTCCACATTCCCCGCTGAACAGCCATGTTTTTAGTGAACGGCGGAAGCTCAGCAGAGTGGGGGCATGGCGGATCTATGGTCTATGATAATTGTTGCATATTTTTTATCCGTTCATCTGTTTGTAATGCTCACCTTGGGTTTATGTATTATGAATTCACTATTAAGTTTGGAATTGATTGTGAGCTTCAGAGCATGTGCAGTAAAGTAGTACACAGATTCTCCCACACACACACTAAATTTTTAGTTGTCCCACCACCTCGACCCCTCTCACCAAACTTACCTGAAGCAATTCTCAATAACTACTTCCCTGGTTGTCATTGCCACTGTCATCACCACAGCTCTGGCTCTGGCTCTGGCTCTGAGGAGGAGGAGGAGGAGGAGGAGGAGGAGGAGGAGGAGGAGGAGAGGGACTCTGCAGATCCATCTTCATACCAGCAATTGGCAATGGTGAGTAAACATCACATGCCATCATCATGCAGACAAGTCATGTGATAGCAACCAGTCAGAAGGGGGCCACATAACATCGTGACACATGACGCCATGTTGCACAAAGTAATTCCAAACTACAGCTCCCAAGATGCACTTTGATATTGTACATGCACGAAAACTCATATATACAAACAAGATTTTGTATTAAAAGAGAACTCCCATCTGAGCTCACATAGAAAAAATCATTACTTTCCAAGTAAATAACAAATTCACTTGGGGTAAATTCATCCATCATTAGTTATTACTAATTCCATATGTAAAGGCACATATGGAGTGCAGTGCACAGGAGGCAAGCACCCAGATAAAAAACAGTAGTGTTGAAACAGCATTGACCTCCCTGCAAAAGGAAACAATACTCCATGTTGAGGGTTAACTTAACTTGTTGCAGAGGAGGAAACTATAGCCAGCCCAAGCTATGGCTCCTAAGGATGTAGCCGAGCAGCCCGTCAGACAGGAGCAAGGCCCGAACTGGGCCTGCTCGCGTCCGATGGGCTGCTCGGCCCCGTGCGTGAGCCTTACCTGGGCTCTCCGCCGAGCGGAGAGCCTGTCCTCCCTGTCTGCAGGGTCCCATTGCGTCACTTCCGGCACAGAGGGAGTGACGCGATGGGACCCTGCGCTCTGTTTTTGGCGGGGGGGAACCATGGCAACAGGGCTGTTTAAGCCCTTTTGCCATGGTTCCCCACGCCAAAACAGAGCACGGGCGGGGCTCCAGCACACCGGAGCAGAGGCAGCGGAGGCGCGCCGGACCAGGTAGGATGACAGCGGCGGTGGATGGCAGGGGACGGTGGCGGGGGACGGCGGGGGATGGTGGCGGCTGGTGGCGGGGGTCCTCCGGCGGTGGCAGCAGCAGCGGGGAGGGCTGGGGGGTCCTCCGGCGGCGGCAGCTCGAGCAACGCGAGCAGCACGGACAACGCTCCGTGCCGCTCAGTAGAGCGGGATCTGGCCGCCGCCACTCGTGGGGGGGGCGAGCCCGGAACGAGCCTCAGCCGGCTCCAGATCGGCCCCACCCCTACGAGTCCAAATTAGACCTGGGGATCAAGTTAAATCAGAAGTCCAAACTTGTGCTCCTGTCTGATAGAAAGCTCCCAAATCCAGGGATGGGGACTCGGACTCGGGGACTCGACTCGTGAGTCGGACTGAGTCCCCCCTCTGACTCGCGTCAGACTCAAGTCCCAATAATTTTTATGGGACTCGAGACTCGAATCGGGACTCGAGCCCAAGGACTCCGCCACCGCTGCCACCCTCACCTCCGCCGCCACCGTCGCATGCCACAGCCCTCACCTCACCTCCGCTGTTGGCACCGTCGCACGCTGCCGCTGTCGACCTCACCTCCGCCGCCACCACCGTCGCACGCTGCCTCACGCCGCCGTCGCACACAGCACGACGCGTCATGCTGCCGTCGCCGTCGCTCTGTTTTTGGCGGGAGGAACCGCGGGAGTCCCATGTTTGTGACTCTTAATCTAGAAAAAAACCCCTCAATAAAGCTAGTTAAGGGGGAAAGTGCTCATTTTAAATTCATTGAGTAAAAGTGCCACTTCACTGAATCTGTGTCAAGCATCCTTAGGGACTTACTGTGGATTAGCCATCTCAGAAGTGTGAAATTCAGCATTCAGTGAATAGCAGGAGATCACTGCCAGAACAGCTTTATCCCCTTTGGATTAGTTTATTGAGTGGCCTTTTTAGGGACAGGAGAGTTTAACATACAAACAAAATATCCCTTTTGCATGAGGAAATTACCAGAGCTATGAGAAAACTGCAGGAATCTGACAAAACATATCATTTCACATATATGGAGAGGAGGAATATTAAATGTGAAAGTATTTCATTTGGGAATTACATTCCCAATTGCTTGACTAGCCACCATCTGTCAGTTTTAGGACAGTGTATTGGTCAGTGGATGCTGCATAGGATAGAAGGCTGCTTTAGATAAATCCTAATGACTTGAGCTGGCAGACAAAATTGGGAAACATAACGGCAAAATCTCTTATTTTTAATATATTCTGTTAAAGTATGCCCAATTACAAGTCACATGCTAAGAGGTTTTGTGATGAACAATGCAGCTATCTATAACAATATACGGTATGCTAGACAAAACAATGTTATTGGTAGTACCTTTTCACTTGGCCCTAGATAAGTCAATACATGAGTCATCAACTGACTAAAGGTATTCTGCTTATTTTTCTTTTAATCAGATTACCCAGATAGTTAAATTAGTACACTTCCTCACTGAGGCACAGATGTCACTTGGAAAAGGTTGAGGTACCTAAAGTCCTTCCACTTCCAAATATTTGGTACCTCTAGGATTGGAGCACAAGGCACGATGCTGTTTGATTCTCTCCCAGCCATTGTCATATGAGGGTATATTTGTCTGATGAGTGTGGTATACCAACTCCCATCATTCTCCAACCAGCATGGTCAATAGCCATGCTGGCTGGGGAATGATGGGAGCTGTAGCCCAACATATCTCAGGTGCACCAGGTTGGGGCAGGCTAAAGAAAAAAATTGAGCCAAGACACTCCTCCTAGGACAGAAATGGCTTACATTTCTATGGAAAGCAAAAGATTTCAATAAGATTAGCAACATTTCTCATGGGGGGTGGGGGCTTTGCATATCCCAGCTTTTGGGTGTTGCCTCCATACAACTGGAGATATCCCTGGAGAATATACATTTTGGTCAGGTTCAAGGTTGAGTGTCATTGACTATGTGATCTCCTCCCGAAACTTGCTAAATTACGTGGTCCATCTGGAAATAGAAAATCGTCCTGATAGCGACCATTAGTCTTGCTCTGAATCCACTAAATAGTCATATGCATTTAGTTACCTCCTTTCAACCATACCAGGAGTTGGAGGGAAATGTCACTAGGGTTAGATGGTCCAACACAGTAAGATGGTCCAGGTTTAATGTGTTGTCTGAACCCAGACATCAGGCAGACCCACTGAGAAGCCAAAAAGGCACAGAGCCTCTTGGCAAAAGTGACTAAAAAGGGCTGCTGCTTTTGCCAAGGGGCCAGCTTTCCACCACCCCCAACCTTCTATTTTTAATGTAAAAGAAATAGTTAGCAATGGGCTACAAAGTTCCAATTCGGCATGGACACTAGTCTGAATGGGCACAGTGTCCATGGCAAATGCTGTTTTGGGCTGCATTAATAGAAGTATAGCTTCCAAATCGTGGGAAGTACTACTAGTTCCCCTCTATTCAGCACTGGTTAAGCCTCATCTTAAGTACTTCATCCAGTTCTGGGCACCACACTTTAAGAAGGATGTAGACAAACTGGTGAGGGTTCAGAGGAGGGCCTCTATG
This sequence comes from Shinisaurus crocodilurus, assembly GCA_021292165.1. Taxonomy (NCBI): domain Eukaryota; kingdom Metazoa; phylum Chordata; class Lepidosauria; order Squamata; family Shinisauridae; genus Shinisaurus; species Shinisaurus crocodilurus. The sequence goes on from JAHFWL010000617.1 coordinate 207,750, forward strand.
AGGAGAGACTGAAAGAGCTGGGCATGTTTAGCCTTCAGAAGAGGAGACTGAGGGGAGATATGATCGCACTCTTCCAGTATTTGAAGGGTTGTCACACAGAGGAGGGCCAGGATCTCTTCTCGACCATCCCAGGGTGCAGGACATGGAATAACGGGCTCCAGTTACAGGAGCCCGCTTGGACATCAGAAGAAATTTCCTGACTGTTGGAGCAATATGCAAATGGAACCAACTACCTAGGGAGGTCCTGGGATCTCCAATATTGGAGGCATTCAAAGTGCAGCCCGACAGCCATCTGTCAGGGATGCTTTGACTTGGGTTCCTGCACTGAGCAGGGGGTTGGACTCAATGGACTTGTAGGCTTCTTCCAACTCTACTATTCTATGATTCTAACCCAGAGGCACTGGCCCCCCTAAAGAAAACCCAAGATCGTGCAAAAAACAGTGTTTTGGGGGACACCCCTTCAATTCCCCCCTTCCACACAGGATCCGGGGGGTTGGGGGGTGCTGGGAAGCCCCAACTGTCCCTTTGGTTTTGCCATTTGCCCCAAGTCAAATGTGGCAAAACCAGAGGGAATCCCCAGTAGTGGTGGGGGTTTAGTGCAAATGACAGCTTGGGGGGGAACCCTCGGAGCTCATATGGTGTACCCTGGGATACCTGCAGGAGGACTGATGAGGGAAGAGGGTGGGGCAGATGGCCAGGAAACCCTGCTGTGCCCGATCATTACTCAGGGCCCCAGGCAACATTAAACCCACAGAGGGATTACATGCCAACCCATCACGGGTCCAACAACCCCTAGAATAAGCCACGGGTTGTGAGGGAGGCTTGTTGCCCCAAAACAAGCCACCCTGTGGGAAATGGTCCAGGTTCGCACTACACAACAACCCACCATGGCTCTTTACCCATGATGGGTTGCAGTATCATGTGAACCTAGTCATAATCTCAATACCCTTATAGATTACACCAATCTCCATAAAGGAAATTAAATAAGAAAAGAGGTCCTTAATTATATTCTAGGCTAACTGACAAAGTCACCATCGTTTTCTTAAATGATAAAGCAGTAGCGCTTTTGAAGACAGCTCTTCCTCTAGATTATATCTGGACCGACCTGGCTTTATTTGAAGTGTAATTAAGTGGATCCCAGGAAAGAGCTGCAGTATATCCATCATTCTCAAATTTAATCACCAAGGGTTTTTGTGGGTTTGTGTGCTTTTTTTACCTTCTGTTATCAGCTCATTTTTCAGAAAAGTTCAGCTACTTGGAAATATTAAATTCATCCCTCAAGACCTGGATTCATATTTGGATAAATAATACCATGAGATCTAGAGGTGCTTCTTAAGAAGTTTATCATCCGGAATATGTTGGCAATAATGGTATTGATTAAGACCTGAGAGAGGATGAGAAATAAGGGGAGGAGGAATTTCTTGTTTGTACTTTTTCAAAACATGTGTTGCGTTTCTTATTAATTATTTTTTTAACTTTGTTGTTGAATAAAATGTAATTAAAAAAAAAAAACAACTTACAAAGGCTGAGCTTCACTTGAATTTGTGTACATGTATGCATGTACCAGAGTACAAACTATAGCTGTGCCCCACAAAGTGTGAGGAGTGCATATTCCATAGAGTCATAGTCTCCAATTGCCCCCAAAATTCCAGGACCCTCAGGACCCCAAAATTCCAGGACCCTTAAGCCATCACAGCTTCTCACTTTGTCATGCAGAGTCCCAAATCCCCCTGCCTCCCACAACTGCAAGCTACTTAAAGGGGCCATGGGCAAAATTGCAGCTAAGCTTGCTGTCAGGCCTCCTCACTGTGATTCGAACCCGAAGCTTTACTATGGTCAAATCCCAATCCTGCCACCACCTGTCACGCCTCCCTCCACCTCCACCTTTCCAGCCCACCACCTCTGCAAGCGCTTCAAAAATCAATACTCTCTTTGCTCCTCCGCTGCCACCAACCCCTTCAGGGTAATTTTTTCAGACCATTCCTTTTAAGTTTGAAAAAGGAAACAAGTTTATTTAATTACAATTAAGGAAACACATTTATTTAATTACAATTAAGGGTAGGGAAATAGATGAACAGCACCTCTTGAACAGCACCACCTACTGTTTATATATCACAGGCTTCTCACTCTCTCAGCCAATCAGCACAGCAGACAAGCCACACTCATCTCACACTCCCCTCACATACTTACTGCTATAACGCTTTGCAGGGGCATGACACTTGCAGTTTTAGTTTAGCTGCAATTTTGCCCATGGTACTTTAAGAGTAGCTCTCTGCTTAGGCTTGAACAGCCACAGTAAGCAGGGAAGGAACAGAAGCTGCTAAACTGGGAGAGCCAGGTGAGGATGTCTCTGTGTGTGTGTGCAGGCGCGTGCTCTACCTGCTGCCTCTGCTGCACATTGCTGTTGGAAAGGGATTAGCTGGGTGAAAGCCTGGACCAAGAGGGAATTTATCACATGTTTCCTATCTTTATATTGCCAAAGATTTTATTTCCTAACAGAGCTGACTCTGTGCCTCTAAGATGAGGTTACAGTGTCAGAAGGAAATGCAAGAAACTTCCCCTTCTCTCTGAAGCTCCATGTTTGGGGGTGTGTGTGTGGGTAAACGTCACCTGTCGAATTTGTGCCAATCCTGACAATTTTAAAACAAAAAGAAAGAGATTGCCCTGTAAGCATTGACACCCCCCCATGAAAAATACCAGATATCAACAATGAAGGGTTTAAGTAAGGTAAAAACAATATTACAAAAGCCACTTATAAAATATTATAAAATAATATATGTGAAGGAAGGAGCCTTTGGGGGTTCTTACATGCACACTCACACACACACACACACACACACACACACACACCTCATGTGTGAACCGGCTGGAGGCTGGGTGGGGTGGGGTGTGCATAGTTCTTCTAGAATGGATGGCGCCTGGAAGTCCAGGCTAAAAGCTTTCAAGTGCAAATGTCATGAGATCCCCTCCCTGCCTGGCCAGGTGAAGTGCATCTTGAAGCAGCAAAGCTACAGGAAGGAGGAGGGGAGGGGGAAAAGAGCTATATTTCTCAACGTGTGAGTTTTGGTCAGTCTTTGGTTATCGCGTGGCTGCCCGGCTGTTGGAGCAATGGCGGCGCACCAAGGAGAGGCCCAAGCCTTCGGGAGGCCTCAAGAAGGTAGCTCCTGGTGAAATTAGCTGAATGAGGGCTCTGGTAAAGGCAAGCCCTGTGGAGGGCTACCCATCTCGGACCTTCGGGTAGATAGAATAGTTCCGCCCGGGCGGCAGGGCTGTGCTAGATCTAACCCTGGAAGAGGACTGACCCTCAGGTAATAGAGTGTGTGCCTGAGAGATATTAAGAATCGGGTTTTGTTATTTTGCAGCTTTACTGTGTACCAAAGTCTCTCTCTCTAATTTTGTGTCTTTCTCTCATTTCTCACCTTTTGTTGTAAAATGCTACCAGAATAAACCTTTTCTTGGTTTTACCCCACATGGGTTTTGTAGTCACTCTGCTTAGTTCAGTAACTAAATCTAGGTTATAGACAAAGGCAAGTCCCTGAACAGAGATTCAAGTAGGATTGCAGACAGCTGAGGCTGGCAATCTGATACCTTGAGCTCTCTGGGGGTCTTGGGTCCTTTTGGGTAAGAAAGGGTGGGGGTGTGGCGGGTCAGCCAGCCCCCCTTCTTCTACATGGTGGCAGCGGTGGGATTCGAAGCTGAACCACAGAGTGTGTGCACATAGGCAAATGAGAGAAATTGGAGAGACTTTAGTACATGAGTAGAGGGTTTGTTATTTTTTAGAAATTGAAGTGTGAGATTGAGCCTTAGGAAAAACGTTCAGATTGCCGTCAGTCTGTAGAAGCCTAGCTGCCAGTAGAGAGCATTGAAGGCAAGAAATCTCAACTGAAGAGTAAGTAAGCAAAGAAGCAAACTGCAAAAAGTGCCAGGGTGTGGCAGAGAAGCAAAAAACCTGGTGTCTCTAGACTGGTAGAAAGAAGCTGCCATGCTAGACAACTGGATGGGGTTGTACCGGCAGAAAAGGCAGGGCAAGTTCCCTTTTCCGGGCGAGGAGAGGCCAAAGAGACAAGCAAAAGAAACATCTCAAGAAGATTCGTCCCAAACTCCTAAGCAGAGGCTAAGAGCAGCAGTTACCAGTGAATAAGCAAAAGAGAATCCTACCCATCGAGTACAACGAGTGCAAGAAGCAGGTGAGCAGATGGCGGCTGTGTGATCCCAAAGTTTGGGGGCCAGAAGAGCCCGGGGAAAGAGAAGAAGAAATAGGGTGTGCGCGTGCGCGTGTTAAGAGACTGGTGAATCTGATTCTGTTGTGCCATGTGCCCCAAAGAAGTGGGGGGGACTCAAATTTTAAACTTTGACTGTCCAGTTGCTAAGAAGAGGGCAAAGGGGGAAGGCATAGTTTCAAGCCTTGAAAGAGACTGCTCCCCTGCTTAAAAGAGACTTTGTCCCTAGCTGCCGAGAAGCGAACAAGATTTAGAGGAGAAAAAGGGGGAGGCATAGTTTCAAGCCTTGAAGGAGACTGCTCCCCTGCTTAAAAGAGACTTTGTCCCTGTGCAGAAGAAAAAGAGAATTTCTCTCCTAGCTGGCGAAGAGAAACAGAAAAAGGAATTTCCCTGCAAGCGTTTTCTGCTGCCACCTGAAGACAACAGACTGAGATTAAGTGTTTGATTGTTTGATTAAAGCCAATAAAAACTGTTAAATTGTTCCTAGAAGGGAGGGGCTGGGTGATCCCAGTGTAAGCAGTTGAACTATTGTCTTGTGTCATGTGCAAAAGTCAATTTGAAATAGTGATGATGATAATAATAATAGCTGCATTTGTTCAAAGGGCCTCAAAAGGGCAGAGAAGAGTTGCCAAAGAAAAATCAGTCAGAGGCCAGAGAACAAAGCAGAAAGTTAAAAAGAATTTAGAGGCGAGAAGCTCTCTAACGGCTAAAAGATTGCTGGGCTGTGTTTCCTAGCCACCTGGGCGGAGCCTCCAGGGCTCAGCATCTAATTCTAAAAGAAACAGTCATCCCATTCATGTCATTGGGTAGAAAGTGCCACAGCAAGCCTTTAGAAAAAGGGGGTGGTGTATTCATGTCATTAGGTGGTGAGAAGCCACCGGCAGGCCTTTAGAAAAAGGGGTAATAGATTCCTGTCGTTAGGTAGAGGGTAGCAGAAGCAAACCTTTAACAGCAAACATAAAGGCGAATTGAAGAGTTACATTTCAGTCAGCAATCTGCCCCCTACAGGCTCGTGTGAAAAATAGCAACCCCAAAAAGTTTTCGTTTTTTTTTTCTTTTTTGACAGAGTGCCAGACAGGCACAGAAGAATTGAAATTCCCATTTGAATTGTATATGATGTTTCTTGTGTATGCAAACCTGTAAACTTCTGATTGATAATTATCGATTGTTGTTTTGCTGTTTTGCTGTTTAAAGAGCTTTAAGATTTAAGATTTAAAGCTTTAAGATGTTTAAGATGTTTAAGACTGTAGTTAATGTGTTTGATGTTTTGATGCTTACTTTTTTGTTCTGTCCTGTTTGTGTGTGTGTGTGAAAGAGAAGATGTGTGCTAGTAGTAGAAGGCTAGCAAGGGCTTTTTCTTTTAAGTTAGTTTAAAATGAAATGAGAGGGTTGACCTCTCAGGTTTCATTTTTTTTAAAAAGGAGCGTGTGAAGGGAGTGAGTGTGCATGTGGGAACCTTTGGGGGTTCCCACATGCACATGCACACACACACACACACACACACACACAAACACACACCTCATGTGTGAACCGGCTGGAGGCTGGGTGGGGTGGGGTGTGCATAGTTCCTCTAGAATGGATGGCGCCTGGAAGTCCAGGCTAAAAGCTTTCAAGTGCAAATGTCATGAGTTCCCCTCCCTGCCTGGCTAGGTGAAGTGCTTCTTGATAAGAAGCAGCAAAGCTACAGGAAGGAGGAGGGGAGGGGGAAAAGAGCTATATTTCCCAACGTGTGAGTTTTGGTCGGTCTTTGGTTATCGTGTGGCTGCCCGGCTGTTGTAGCAATGGCGGCACACCAAGGAGAGGCCCAAGCCTTCGGGAGGCCTCAAGAACCGACCCCAGGTAGCTCCTGGTGAAATTAGCTGAATGAGGGCTCTGGTAAAGGCAAGCCCTGTGGAGGGCTACCCATCTCGGACATTTGGGTAGATAGAATAGTTCCTCCCGGGTGGCAGGGCTGTGCTAGATCTAACCCTGGAAGAGGACTGACCCTCAGGTAATAGAGTGTGTGCCTGAGAGATATTAAGAATCAGATTTTGTTATTTTGCAGCTTTACTGTGTACCAAAGTGTCTCTCTCTAATTTTGTGTCCTTCTCTCATTTCCCACCTTTTGTTGTAAAATGCTACCAGAATAAACCTTTTCTTGGTTTTACCCCACATGGGTTTTGTAGTCACTCTGCTTAGTTCAGTAACTAAATCCAGGTTATAGACAAAGGCAAGTCCCTGAACAGAGATTCAAGTAGGATTGCAGACAGCTGAGGCTGGCAATCTGCTACCTTAAGCTCTCTGGGGGTCTTGGATCCTTTTGGGTAAGAAAGGGTGGGGGTGTGGTGGATCAGCCAGCCCCCCCTTCCTCCACAATATATAATATTATTTATTTATTTACGAAGCTCTCTGGTTTTAAACAGTTAAAATCATAAAATACAATATAAAATTTAAAACCACAGATTAAAAACAAACAAGCAGCAGCAGTTACAATAACAGAATTAAAAACAATTACATGATTAAGATGATTAAAATGATTAAAATGCCTGGGAGAACAGAAAGGTCTTCTGGCGCCAGAAAGAGTACAAAGTAGGTGCCAGGTGAACCTCTTTGGGGAGCTCATTCCATAACCGTGGTGCCACAGCAGAAAAGGCCCTCCTCCTGGTAGCCACCTGCCTCACTTCCTTTGGCAGGGGCTCTTGGAGAAGGACCGCTGATGCAGATCTTAGTGTCCGGGAGGAGACGATCCTTCAGATACCCTGGCCCCAAGCCATTTAGGGCTTTAAATGTTAGCACCAGCACTTTGAATCGGGCCCGGAAACAGACTGGCAGCCAGTGCAGATGAGAAAGCACTGGCATAATATGTTCTCGTCGGCCAGTCCCGGTTAATAATCTCGCTGTCCTATTTTGGACCAGCTGAAGTTTCCGGACCGTTTTCAAAGGCAGCCTCACGTATAACGCATTGCAGTAATCCAAACGAGAGGTTACCAGAGCATGGATAACTGTAGCTAGGCTATCTCTGTCCAGATAAGGACGTAGTTGGTATATCAGCCTAAGCTGATAAAAGGTGCTCCGTGCCACCGAGTTGACCTGTGCCTCGAGTGACAGTTGTGGATCCAAGAGCACCCCCAAACTATGAACCTGATCCTTCAGGGGGAGTGCAACCCCATCCAGAACTGGTTGAATATCACTTAGCCGGGCAGATGAACCAACCACCTCCGTCTTATCTGGATTGAGTCTCAGTTTATTAGCCCTCATCCAGTCCATTACTGTGTCCAGGCACTGATTCAGAACAGTCACTGCCTCACCTGGATTAGATGAAAAGGAGAGATAGAGCTGGGTGTCATCTGCATATTGATGACACCTCAGCCCACACCTCCGGATAACCTCTCCCAGTGGTTTCATGTAGATGTTAAACAGCATAGGGGATAAAATAGAGCCCTGTAGCACCCCTTGGCAGTTATGCTGGGGTATTACAGAGCAGTAACCCCCCAGCACCACCTTCTGGAATCGGCCGCCCAAGTAGGAACGGAACCACTGGAGCGCAGTGCCTCCAACTCCCAACCCAGACAACCTATCCAGAAGGATACCATGGTCGATGGTATCGAAAGCCGCTGAGAGGTCCAAGAGAATCAACAGGGTCGCACTCCCCCTGTCCCTCTCCCGGCAGAGGTCATCCCACAGGGCGACCAAGGCAGTTTCCGTTCCAAAACCAGGCCTGAATCCAGATTGAAATGGATCTAGATAGTCCGTTTCATCCAAGAGTGCCTGTAGTTGACCAGCAACCACTCGCTCAAGCACCTTGCCCAGGAATGGGATATTAGCTACCAGCCTGTAGTTATCCGGGTCCAGGTTAGGCTTTTTAAGGAGTGGCCTAATCACCACCTCTTTCAAAGAGGCTGGCACCACTCCCTCTCTCAATTATTTTATAATTATAATATATAAGATTTTGTGTGTTTCCGCTAATAACTTTTGTACCTGACCATGCCCTTTGGTTGCTTGGCCATACCCTTGGCCATGCCCTCATGTTGCCTGGGCACACCCTCTTGATCACACCTTCATTCATGTTGCTTAACCATACTGTGATGAAAGGGTTAACATCTAGCGTTGCCAGGCAGAGTCCAGCAACCTATCAGGGCTCGCCTGTAGAAAGTTCTGATGGGAGGGGGAGCTCTGTGCCTGTGTGTGAGAGGAGTTAGAGTGTTACGGAGTTAGAGTTAGAGTGTTAGAGAGAAGTGAGTTGGAGGGAAGTGAGTTAGGGGGATTCTAGTCAGTCAGTCAGTCAGTCAGATCAGAGTCATAAAGTTAATTCAACATAAACTATTGCCTTTATGGAAAAGAGGTTGTTCCTGTTTAAAGAAATGTTTTACTTAAGAAAATAAAGAACTATTTGTCGGGTTACTGAAGAGACTGATTGGTAACCATCCTGAAGCTCACACACCTAATCACTTGGTATAGCTGCTAAGAGCAGGATAAACAATATCTACCCAGCGTAAACACCACAATAACCAGCAATGGTATTTTAATAGAGTTTATCTCCCACAGACAGATTGTCCGCTCGGGTTTGTCTGGGAGTGAGTGAAGACTTGTGACAAAGTTGGAACAGTGTTAGTTTAAAATAGGGTGAACTACCATATCTGGAGCTACCATATCTCAGTCACTGGGTTATTAAGAAAGTGAACTAACAGCCAGGTGGTAGTGAGAGAAATAAAACTAAATAACCGGCCACGTTATCGTCACAAGAATGAGGCAGAGGTG
>JAHFWL010000618.1:0-81517 GCA_021292165.1 Shinisaurus crocodilurus
AAGGGATTAAGGGCTGCAATCCTAAATGGGACTTACAGGTGTAACTCCCACTGAACACAGTGGGCCTGACTTCTGAGTAAACATACAGGATTGTCCTGTAAACCGTTTAATGGAGGCTGAGTCTATCGAGGGTGAATAGCCTTGATAGATGAAGCCTCCATGGATAGTAGCAGGCTATCTCTTGAGTATCAGCTGCTGGGGGCAAAAAGCAGGGGAGGGCTGTTGCCTTTGTGCCCTGCTTTGGAGCTTCCCGGAAGCATCTGGCTGGACAGTATCGGAGACAGGATGCTGGGCTAGATGGACCTTTGGTCTGATCCAGTAGGGCTCTTCTTAGGATATCTAAATGGAACCTCCAAGTTAAGGAGCAGTCTATCTCTGGGAGTAAACAATAGGCAAGGACTGCTGCCTTCAAGCCCTGCTTGTGGGATTCCCGGAAGCATCTGGCTGGCTACTCCTCTCGCCTAGACTATTGTAATGCGCTCTACGTGGGGTTACCCTTGAAGACGGTTCGGAAGCTACAGCTGGTACAGAACGTGGCGGCTCGCCTGGTTAAAGGCAGCCGCCAGCAGGACCACATCACACCAGTGCTCAAGGAGCAGCTGCACTGGCTACCAGTTGCTTGCCGAGCCGAATTCAAGGTGTTGGTTTTGACCTTTAAAACCCTATACGGCTCCGGTCCAGTCTATCTCAAGGAGCGTCTCCAGCAACACCAAGTGGGCCGCTCAACAAGATCTGCCACAGACGGCCTTCTCCTTGTCCCTTCAGCCAGAGCAGCTAGACTGGTGGGGACGAGGAAGAGGGCCTTTTCTGTGGCGGCCCCCCGTACTGTGGAACTCTCTCCCGAGTGACCTCCGCCATGCCCCCTCTCTGCTGAGCTTCCGCCGTTCATTAAAAACCTGGCTGTTCAGGCGGGAATATGGGGTGGGTTAAGATTTTTTTAAAAAAATTATAATGTTTTAAATGTATTTTATCTTGTTTTTAGCCTATGTACATCGCCCAGGGTGGCTGGTTGCCGGCCAGATGGGCGATTAATAAATGTAAATAATAAATAAATACTGTTGGAAACAGGATGCTGGGCTAGGTAGACCTTTTTGGTCTGATCCTTCAGGTTGGGGAGGGGCCACAGCTCAGTGATAGAGCCCCCCGCTTTTGCGTGCGACGTTCCCAGGGTTCAACCTCCAGGTAGGGCTAGGAAAGAATCCTGCCTCCGGGAACCCTGGAGGGGGAGCCGTTGCTGCCAATTGTGCGTCGACACAGTACAGGGGCGGCTAGATGGACGGAGGGTTTGGCTCAGCCTAAGGCAGGTTCCGATGTCCTAACAAGGTCTACGGATGGAAACTAAGCATAGTAACCTCTCCACGTGCAGAGGCACTTGTACCTCTGAATAGCAGCTGGGAGAAGACAAAAGCAGGGGAGAGCTCCACAAAAGCTTCCCAGGAGAATGCTGGACTAGATGGACCTTCTTGGCCTGATCTAGCAAAAACGATCCTTCCCGCAGGCCTGTTTGATAGCCACTGCCAGGACAGTTAGCAATGGAGCCTTCTCCAACCTTGGGTCCCCCAGATGTTTTTGGCCTACAACTCCCAGCATGCCCAGCCAGCAAGCTGGCTGGGGCATGCTGGGAGTTGTAGGCCAAAAACATCTGGGGACCCAAGGTTGGAGAACACTGCCCTACTGGCTGCATACTTCAATGGCCAGAATCCTGGGCAGAAGCAACCAGGGATCGCTATTGCGACCTGCTGCTTATGGGCTTCCCAGGGCATCCGGCTGGCCTCTGTTGAAGACAGGGTGCCAGGACTAGACAGACCACTGCTCTGACGCAGCCAGGCATTTCTGTTTGCTGATCTGGGTTCTAGTCCCCGCTCAGCCATGAAACTCACTGGGTGACTTTGGGCCAGTCACTGACTCTCAGCCTAACCTACCTCACAGGGTTGTTGTGAGGATAAAATGGAGAGGAGGAGGAGGAGGATTATGTAAACTGCCTTGGGTTCCTTGTAGGAAAAAAGGCGGGGTATAAATATAATAAAGAAAGAAAGAAAGAAATTGTGCTGGTGCTTTCTCTCCAGTCCCATGCCATCAAGTAAGGACCATTGATCCCAGCCCAGCTCAGCTCAGCAAGATGGACCTTTGGTCTGATCCAGTAGGGCTCTTCTTAGGATATCTAAATGGAACCTCCAAGTTAAGGAGCAGTCTATCTCTGGGAGTAAACAATAGGCAAGGACCCTCAGCAAGAGGGTCTGGCCAAACCGCCTGAGGATACAAGAGATGATGGAAGCATCGTCAGCCGCTCTGGTTGAACCCGCAAAGTTTGGCGGTGGTGTTTCAAGCGAGGGTTGAAAACGTTGCCCAGTCCACGAATCGGCCCCCCGAGGTTTTTGGTCTGGCAAAATCGGGCTCTCTTTCAGTGGAGGAGACGCCGGTGTCGGTGTTCTCCCAAGATCCTGGGCTGGGGATCTTCTGCCTCTGTCCTGACTAGGCCCTGTTGGCTGGCTCACATGAAATGGAGCAAAGGCACCGGACAACTTGGGGCGGGCTCAACCAGAGCGGCTGACGATGCTTCCATCATCTCTTGTATCCTCAGGCGGTTTGGCCAGACCCTCTTGCTGAGCTGAGCTGAGCCGGGCTGGGATCAATGGTCCTTACGTGATGGCCAAATTGCCCAGATGAGGGATTGGAGGTCACAAAGGAGAATAAAAGACCCTTTGAACGTTTGGGTCTGGCATGCCCAAGTCATGGGACGCCTTTCAGGCCAGTCATGGGATCCGGCAAAACCCCCAACAACCCGAATTTAAGTCCTCTTAAGTGAATGTTTAATTCCACGCCCCCCCCCCCGCCCGCCCGCCCCCACTCCTTCCACCACTTGGGATTTTCACGTGCTTGTCATATGAATGGCAGTGGAATAAAAGGACCACGGGGCACCCTGCTTCCACCATCCGGAGAGAGGGTGGTGGTGGAGACTGCTGGGGCGGCGGCGGAGGCGGTGGGGCGGCCCAGCCGCTGCCAGAAAGGACCCTTCTGGACCCGGAGACGTGGCAATGGTAAGGCAGTCAAGACTGGAGAGCCCCTTTGGTAGATAGACGGCGGGGTGGAGCCCAGCACGGCTTATCTGTGGCTAGCAAAAGGCTCACCGTGGGATGTGTGTGTGTGTGTGTGCGCACGCGCGCGCGCAGGTACATTGCGAAGTCTCATGGGGCCACCAATGCACCTCTTGGTGCGCTCCGAGATGCATTCCCTATCTGCGTGCGCACGCCCTTCGGCTCTCTTGTCTATGAAGACCAGGCCTCCACCACCACCCCCGTCTGAAGTGGAGGTTTTTCCTGTGCTGTGACAGTCCCCCGATCTCGCACTGCCGTCCCGTCCCCCCCATGCATGAACAGCAGCGGGTCACGCACAGGAGAAAGGAAACAAGGGCACTCCGGAGCAGGCACTGCTGGGGTCGGGCAAAACCTGCTCTCCCCCTCTGCTAAACGCGCCCCCGCCCCCAGGCCCTGAGAATCGAGCCCACGTCTCTCTGCATTCTCCTGACCCATCTTCTGCGTAGCCCTCTGCTTCGTCATGCTGTGTGTGTGTTTCTTGGTCACACTGCAGTGTGGCCGCATGAGAGAGTGTCGGGGAGATTCTGGTTAAAAACCTGGTTCAACTGTGTGTGTGCCTAGCCCCAGCCTACAGATGTTTTAGAATCCGAGTCCCATCAGCCCCAGACAGCACGTGCCATGGCCAGGAATTCCAGCAGTCGTCCAAAACATCAGAAGGGCCCCAGGTTCGGGAAGGCTGGCCTAGCCAACCCAATTTCTGTGCCAACAATTCTTCTGTAGCTGCTAGAAACGATGCAAAACAGCCTTTTATTCTGCATAAGTTATTCTGCAATGTTTACTGTTTTGCATACTATTATTTTTTCTAGCTGGTTGGAACACTAACACTACTGGACATTTTGTTCACCTATTCCTCTGGCTTTTGAGGTTTCAGCTGGCTGGCACTGGCCACACCCCATGGAGCAAACATCTGCAGTTTCATAAGGGCTAGAAACTTAATGAAAAGAAAAGAAAGCTTCCCTGGAAACTCCGTGCTGTGCTCCAATAGAACGGCATTAGCAGCGCATACTTAGCCCCGGCTAAAACTTGGTTTACCTTTGTCTCACGGATGAGGTCACGGGCAGTCAAACAGCTCCGGGAGAAAGCCACAGAAAGTGGATGAGCAGTGCCACTTCTGCGAAGGAAGCAAAAGGTCAGTTTGGCTGTGGAGGAGCTGTGTGCCGTCTGCAGTATCCCAACGTTTTAAAAGAGGGGTTTTTTTGTTGTTGTTGTTGGTTTGTTTAGAAGGGACTCTTTGAAAGTGCAAAGATACAATGGTGGGTTTGGGGGTTTGGGTTTTGTTTGTTTTTTGGCAATTTGAGGATCGGCTCTTAACTGCAGGGCACAGGTCCCTGTATTATTCAAACGCACGCACGCCAATATGCCAGCCGTCCCGGTGCCACACAAAGCCACTGGGCCGGCACCGGCCTCGAATTCTAGAGCTGCCGCCAATCCCTTTCGGGCTGATTCATTGTCTGTCTTTCAGCTAATGGGGCGGCACAATCTTCTGTGGGTTTGGGGGTGGAGGGGTGAGGAATCTGTGGTAGAATCACTTTTTCCTCAGCTCTGGCTGCTGGCTCCTGCCAGCCAAGGCAGAAGGTGGGGGTGGGTTTTTTTCTTTCTCTCCCCCCCCCCCCGCGCCCAGGAATGGTGCAGGGCTGTTTGGCGCCCTAGGCCAAATTATATTTAGCGCCCCCCTCTCGTGCCATGGGGGGGGGGCTCCGGAGCAAAGCAGCCCTGCTCTGCAACACCCCCCCCCCCCGCGCCGCCGCCACCACCACCTACCTTCCCCCCCCCCTTTGCTGGCTGCTGCTGCTGCTACTGCTGCTGCCGCCTCCTCCTCCGACGCGACGGGACCCCCGCGCTTTTTTTTTTTTGCCGGGGAAACCAGGGCAACAGGGCTGTTTAAGCCCTGTTGCCCTGGTTCCTCCCCCCAAAACAACGCCGGCGGGGCTCCAGAAACGACGCGAAGGTAGGTAGGTGGCTGGCGGGCGGGCGCATGGGGGGAGGTGCAGCGGTGGCGGCCGGCCGGCCGGCGGGCAGGGAGGCATGGCGGAGGCGGCAGGCAGGGCAGGAGCGCGCCGGAGGCGAGGAAGGAGCGCAGCGTTTCTGCGCCCTCTTCCGCCACGCGCCCTAGGCAGCCACCTGGGTCTGCCTAGCGGTAGCGCCGGCCCTGCCCACGCCTCCGTTCCATTTTCTCCTCTCCCATTGACCCCGGCGGGACGGAAAATCTCTGTGCCTTCTCCAGGGCTGGCACACTTTCCCTCCTTTGGATCCTGAAGATCTCGGGCCTTGCCCAATCTGCCCCCACCGTGCCTCCAGAGCAGAACACCACTTCCCCGCCACCACTGGTGAAACATGGCATCCATGCCGATGGAGCTTTCTGCCGGTGTGCCAGTGTAGCACCTCCCTGCCAGTGGCGCGGCACTTCTGCAACCCGACAGCCCATAAGAGGCCAGCCAACTGGACGTCCATCTGTAAGGGATGCTGTAGTAGGTCCACAGAGCGGGGGGGGGGGGTCGACTAGATAACCTCTATCATCCTCATTCTATGATTACATGAAGATATTTTAAAATATTTCGTTGCTTGTTCTCTATGACAATAGCACACCAGAATTAAAACACTTGGCACATGCTCAGAGGCTGTTTGGGGATTTCACAGCATACACTCCAATATTTCACAGATGAAAATTAGTTCAGCATGCTTACTGCAGCAAGAATCACCGCTTAACACTCGCGCCCCCGTTTCACATTGCTAAAGTCTCTTCTCTGTCTGCTATATTAGGCAAACCATAACACTTTCCTTAAAAAAAACAAACATACTGAACAATGTTTGAGTAGAATGCTTAATCTCACACTTAATCTGGCTACAGAATAGCTGCAGCCCCAAACGCCACACAGCAGCATTGACTACCTGTACCAGAAGGTTATGGGGGGGAGATGGCACGGGAAGCCGTGCGCCATAATGTTGTGTCCATTTACACACTCGTGCACTAAAGTCAAGATGCATCGCCCTACCCCGCCCCAGACTCAGAGATTTAGGCTGCAATCCTATGCGCACTTACCTGGGAGTGAGCCCCACTGAACTCAATGGGACTTACTTCTGAGTAGACATGCACAGGACAGGATTGTGATGCCAGACATTTTTCAGAGGCCCAACATATCTCTGAACTAAAGGCAATCTTAGGACAAAATTGGGACAGTGATTTAAACAGGACACAGGGCTGTCCTGGGTAAATAGGGGCAATTTTTTTAGTTGGAGAAGACACCAGAAAAATAGTGTTGCCCTGAATAAACTCGGAAAGTTGGAGCATTAGAAAATAGCCTTTAAAAAAAAAAAAAAAAAGCACACATACACACAGAGAGAGGAAGCCTTTCTTAACTCAGCACATAGATGTAGTGATGATGGCCACCAACTTGGATGGTTAAAGGGGGGTCGGACGAATGCATGGAGGAGAAGGCTATCAGTGGCTACTAGTCCTGATGGCGATATGCTACCTCCAGTATCAGAGGCAGTCTGCCTCTCTATATCGCAGTTGCTGGGGAACACGAGTGGGGAGATGCTACTGTACTCATGCCCTGTGTGTGGGCTTCCCACTGGGGCACCTGGTTGGCCAGTATGGGAGGAGTAGGCAACCTCTGGGGCCCACGGGCACCTTTGGCAATTTGAGAAACTGTCCTCCTGGGCACCAGTACAAAACGGCTGCGCTACAGAGAAAAACATCGGCCTGCCACTGCCTGCCACCTTCCTTCCCGAAGAATGTCTCTCTGAGCCCCACGTGTGGCCCAGAGGCATTATGGGAAGTGAAGATGGGAGCAGCTGGAGACCCTCACTTTGCTCATGTTCATAATGAACCCCCGCTCAACTGATTTAAAAAGCTTTAGCCCACTGATTGATGGATATTGAATGTATTAAAGTTTGCAGTCCTTATTAATTTCTCCCCCCTTTCCCCCCCTTTCACAGGGTGCTGACAAACCGTCCTTTTCACATCCGGTATGCCCTTCCTCCCCCCATTCACACATTCCTGCCTTCTCTTTCCCACCCTACTTTTCCCCCTTCCTTCTCTCCTCTGCCCCTTGCTTTGAAGGACCCGGGTCCTTCCCTGCTCTCCCCTGCAGAACGAAGGGACTCCCTGAAGGATAACTCCGTCCCGATGCCCTCCCCTTGGCTTGTGGCTTTCCCTTTGTCATCCTATGCCTGGGAGATTCTTGGAGGCTGGGACGGTAAAGAGAAGCCCACGGGGTTATGGGCCCAGCTGGAGCAGGAACGTCAGGGAGCCACCCCTGCAATGGGCAGCACCGGTATCCAGCATCAGCTAAGCGTACCGTGCGACGGAGAGCTCTCTCGTCGTCCTGCATGTCCAGGGTCACATCCAGAATCTGTCCAACCTCTCGTGTTCCGAGTCAGACCAACGGTCCATCTCAGCCACCACGTCAATTAGCTGTAAAGTTTTCAGCACCAGTGAGAGTGTTAGCTCTTTCTAAAGACTACAGGAGAGGGTCTCCAACCTTTTGGGGCCAGTGGGCACATGTGGAATGCTGAAAGTATTTTTTTTTTTGGGCCCTCTCACAAAATGGTTGGTTGCCCAAGACTCTAAGGCGGGGCTGGGGGCTGAGTTCCAAAACACAAAGCCACGCTTTTGAACCCACAAAACTCAAGGGACAAGGAATATGGCCAAGAAACGGAGTATAAGCAGGATCTGACCCACAAATGCCAAATCACACATTTGCCCCTCAAATCAGAACAAAACACCCATTTCATAGAAGGAAAGCTGGTGACAGACACAAGCAAGCCCCCACATACAAACACCAGGACAACATTCACACACACCACACACACACACACACACACCATTTTAAAACCTGGCAAAATACATACCACACACACAAAAAGCCCAGGCAAAATACACACCACACCAAAAGCAAACAATCCAGTTAACACACACCGCACATTTAAAAAGCCGGGCAACACCCCACCCTGAACAAGCAAAACATCACCCCTTTAGCCCTCTAGGATGTTCCCTTCCACCCCCAGCTACGTTTTTCTTTCTTTTTTTTTCCCCTGGGTGACGGGGCACACTTCAAAACAATGCTCTGGGCTGCAGCCAGGGAACATTTTAATTTTCTCAGAAATTTTCTTAGGGGCCCACTTCTGGCTCAAAGGCATTCTGGGAAGTGAAGATGGGTCTGGAGGCCAGTGCCTCGCTTGGCAGCATGCCAAGCTGTTCCCAGGTAATTTCTTTAATACAACCAACCTTTAAAAGTTTTAAAAAAAATAAAAAAAATCCAAGGAGAGACGGGGAGCCTGGTGAGTGCCAAGGGAGGTGCATGCGGGCGCATTAATGCACACAGGCACCAGGTTGGGGGGACCCAAAGATCCGCAGCTTGATTTATAAAACAAAAACAAAGGGGCCCAAGCAGCAGTTCGCAGGGAGTTTAGTTCTTTGCTTTTGTGGAACAGCAGCGGGCCTAGTCCAGTTCTGTGGGCTCCCTGTGGCAGTGGCCCTTCCATGTCTTGGGCAGAGAAAGGCCTCACCCCATCCCACAGTATCCACGATCCTGCGATGCACAAGGGAAGGGACATGCAAGGGGACCTTGAATTCCTTGGAGGATAGAAATGTAAGAAATAAGATAAACTATTCTTTTAGCATCGTATACTTTTCTTTCTTTCTTTTTTTTTAAAGATGTCTTTACCGTTTGTTAGCTGCCATGCAAATGTAGAACGGGGAGACGCGAGTTTTGGAAAAAGACAGCACGAGCGTACGCATACCTACTCACCAAACTTAATGGGATTTACCGGTACTCTCAGGGGAGTTTGCTCAGGACAGCAGCCTCAGTTAAAAGCAAGCTCCAATTTGTCTGCGTCTCTCCCTTGTTCCCTTTTGCCCTCTATCCTCTTGCCACTGTTAAGGCTTCAGGTGGGAAGCTTCCTGGGGTGGGGATCTCAGCTCCCCCCCCCCACTTTTTTTCTTACTTGGGCCGTAAAAGTGCCATTTCACATTATAATCCCACTGTAGGAATGAACATTCGAAAGCAACAACCTGAAATCCCCCAAACGCAGGATATTTGGAGCGCCGTCGTCGTATTGAGAACAAATAATCCGTTATCTAGTTGGGGAAGGTTGACCTAGTGCAGGGGAGATTAAACTCTGGCCCGTGGGCCTAATCCAGCCGGCGGCGCCCTCCCCGGGCCCCTGCTCTCCCCAAGCCCTGCGCCCTGGCCCAGTGGCGTAGCGTGGGTTGTCAGCACCCGGGGCAAGGCAAGTAATTTGCGCCCCCTAACCCGTGGATTTTAGCACTCGAGTCTCTTCCACTAGATTAGTTAAAGAAACCCTTACCCCCTAAGCACATGTATCGTTTGTTATGAAAATACTGATGTAATTAAAGTAAAATGCATCTAAATACAAGTTTATTTTCACTCTCACCACTACGCCACACTGGCTCTTCCCTCCTCGTCCCTTTTTCCTTTTGTGTCGTGTCTTTTAAATTGTAAGCCCGTGGGCAGGCAGGGACTGTATTTTTCTTGTTGTTGCTGAAGGGTGGGGTAAAAATGCTTAGAATAAATAAATATGCAGGTTTATTCCAACTTAATCAATGAACTGGTCACTTAAACCAACTAAAATCTGTGATTAATAGATTCTAATTTCTTTAGTTGGGTAACTGCCCTACTTATTTGTAAAGTTATTTTTCTTCATCTTTGAGGCATGTTTCTTTTCTCTCTCTCTCTCACTTGCAATTGCTTTCCTCATATGCAAATGTATTCCGACTTAATCAATTGACTAAAACCATCAATTGACTAAAACTTAATCAACTCAGATTTTGAGTAATTGGAGGGTAACAGCCCTACCAATTTGTAGTTTTTTCATCATTTTTAATAATTTGCAATAATAATATACATTCAACACTTCCTCCAGTGGCTTTCACATTTATTGCAATTTCTTCAATTACTTATTAGTAATTAAAAAAATGGAGAAAATAAATTGGATAACGGAAATAAACCATTAGTAATATGCTTAATAATAATAATAATGATAATAATGATAATAATACAATGCATTTCTTCTTAAACTTTCCCCCTTGTGGGCTCCCCGGCGCTCCAGCCCTCCCGCTCCGGCGCGTTCACTCTCACCCCGTGCCCGCCCGCCCGGTTCCTCCTCGGCTCGCGGCGGCCGCCCGTCAGGACCACCTTCCGAGGGGCTGGGTGGGTGGGTGGGCATGCAGGACATCCCCGGCAGCCAATGAGAGAGGCGGGGCCGAGGGGAGGCGAGCCAATGGGCGAGGCGGGGGTAGGTGGCCACGGGGGCGGGCGCTGCCGCAGTCCTGTCGTGGGCAAGGTAGGAAGGAGCGCGCGAGGGAGCTCCGGCGCGGCTGGTTGGTCGCTCGCTCGCTCGCCGGCCGCGCTCTGACTACCGGGGCGGGGCAGGAGCGCGCGCGCTGGGGCGGCGGCGGCGGCGGCGGCGGGGACAGGTCTGGGCAGACAACCCACGCTACGCCACTGCGAGCGCGCCCCCCCCAGATGTTGCGCCCGGTGCGGCCGGCCCCCCCTGCACCCCCCACGCTACGCCTCTGCCCTGGCCTCCCGGTTTGGGAGGAAGCGGGGCAGGGGAATTCCCGTGTAATCTCTGGCCCCAGATAACCAGGGGATTCCCCAGCGTGCTGCTTGCCCTCCTAATGGACCCCATCTCCTTACGTCCAAAGGGCCCTGCTGGATCAGACCAGGGCTCCATCCAGCCCGCCTTCTAACTCCAGTCAGCCAAGGACTTCCGGAAAACACGTCAGCAGGCTGCGAAGACAAGAACGCTCTTTGGCCGGCTTGTCCCTCCTCGCGGCACCAGGTATGCTGCCTGTGGACACTGAGGTCCTTTTCAGCCACCAGGCCTTTAATAGCTGCACAAATTCCTTTAATCCTGCCCACAAGTGGTTTGAGCAAGCGGCCAGATGGCAAAGATTAATGCACTCTGTGGGGGGGGAAGTACTTCCTTTCCCCTGACCTCAAAAAAGAAACAGGCCCCACCTTTTGGCACCCCTTCTGTGGCGTGGTGGAGCGGATTTCCATGTGTGTGATGGTGGCCCAAGAGGAGGCCTTTTTTTTTTGTGGGTGGTGGGTGGGATGGAAGGGGATCTCCACTTTCTCCGTCTGAGGAGTGACACAAAAAGATTTTGCAACTCTAAGATGTCAGCCACCACCCAGTGCAGCAGCCTCCTTCAACCTGGCACGCTCCAGATGTGCTGGACTACAACTCCCAGCATCCCCCGGTTGCCAAAGTCAACACCATGCTGGCCGGGGATGGTGGAGGTTGGAGTCCAGCACATCTGGAAGGTGCCATGTTGGGGAAGGCAGGCCAAGCGAAAGAATAGCTCAGTTACCGAAATTCTCTGCAGAGGGGTGAGCAGAGATCTGATCCCCCCCCCCGCCTACGGTGGGTTTAATTAACTTGCCACCTCCTCCCCATTGGGAGAGGTGGGCTGCTGAATCCGGACCTCTCGTTCTTCCACTTTTACTCCGTTACATGGAGAAGAATTCCAGTTTCTTTTAGGTGCTTAATTCTTCACTGACCCATCATTTTAATTTAGGGTCGTCGCTCCATTAAAGAAACCTAAGCCAATTAATCTGAAGGGGTTTTGTCGATTAAATCTGCATATATTTGCATATGGATAAAACAAATCTATTGGAAGGAAACACACAACAAGAACGACAACAACAACAGCACGCCCTTCTTCCCTCAGTCCCAATGGTACAGCCAGCAATGACTCCGCTACAGTCAGTCCCCACGCATCCCTATTAAGGCCAGTGTTCTCCAACCTTGGGTCCCCAGATGATTTTTGGCCTACAACTCCCAGCATGCCCCAGCCAGCTACGCTGGCTGGGGCATGCTGGGAGTTGTAGGCCAAAAACATCTGGGGACCCAAGGTCGGAGAACACTGCTATAGGCTAAGGGTGCAACACCACCGGCACAAGAGCCCGAGTTCCCCTTCCCCGCCAAAACAAGGATCATTTGATGGTGCCTCTCTTAGCTTCCTTATTTATTTATGTGGTGGAGAAAGCCTGACACGAGTATACATGCACACGCACAAATCAGTCTCCTTCCAAGGGGGGCGGGGAAGGGAGACTGGGTTACAGGGAAACAGCCAGACGGACCGGCATACCGACAATAGAGGGTCTCGGTTGGATTCCACAAAACCCAGGAAAGGACCATCAAGACCATCAAACTAGCAGGGCAGTCTCAAAGAGCTGTAAAGTACCCAACACGTCACCTTCTTTCCGGGCAGGAATAAGCCCACCTGACACGAAGGGGCAGGCGTAAGCCCCACCTGACCGCCAGGGCGGGAAACTCAGGGGTAGAAAACCCCTCTCCCCTCCTTTTGGGGGTTGTTGGGAACACGGGTTGCTTTTCGTCAAGATTCATCCTCCAGCGGTGGCTGGGATAAGCTGTTCTCTTCCCCGGATCGGGCAGACCCGGAGCCAGGCTGAACTTGACCAGCGTAAAGTCTTCAGTCTAAGGTAACTGACTAATCCCCAATGCGCTAGCCTGGGAACCCGTTCATTGATAAGCTCGGAGATCAGGTCAGGTCATGTTGACGTTATAGTATTCCTAGAAAGCTATTAGTTCCGCTCTGTATATTGTATAGTAAATAAAGGCCTTATTTGGTCATACAAAGGGCTGGAGTTTCCTTTTGTTGCGCAAACCTCCTAGTCAGTTTCAATCGCTTGTACGGGCTGTAACTCAGTGCCGGTTAACCCGTTAAGCGCCAAACTCACGCATAGGACCCAGGTGCTGGTCCTTCACAATTTATTTATTTATATTTATACCCTGCCTTTTTCCCTGCAAGTAACCCAAGGCGGCTTACATAATTCTCCTCCTCCTCCTCCTCCTCCTCCTCCTCTCCACATTAATAGAAGTACAGTCATGCCTTGGATTGAGAGCATAATTCGTTCCGGAAACATGCTTGTAATCCAAAACACTCTTATATCAAAACGAAATCCCCCCAAAAAAATTTGTACAGAGATTTTTAATTTAAGCCATACTACAGTACTTGTATTGCAAGACATCGCTTGTATATCAAGTAAAAATAATAATTAAATAAATATTTAAAAATTTGCTTGTCTTGCAAAACACTCTCAAACCAAGTTACTTGCAATCCAAGGTATTACTATACCTTCCAAATTGCGGGAAGTGATAATTCCCCTTTACTCAGCACTGGTTAGGCCTCATCTTGAGTACTGCGTCTAGTTCTGGGCACCACACTTTAAGAAGGATGTAGACAAACAGGAAAGGATTCAGAGGAGGGCAACAAGGATGATTAAGCGACTAGAAACAAGGCCCTGTGAGGAGAGACTGAAAGAACTGGGCATGTTTAGTCTTCAGAAGAGGAGACTGAGGGGAGATATGATCGCACTCATCCAGTACTTGAAGGGTTGTCACACAGAGGAGGGTCAGGATCTCTTCTCGGTCATCCCAGTTTGCAGGACACGGAATAATGGGCAAGTTACAGGAACCCAGATTCCACCTGAACATCAGGAAAAATTTCCTGACTGTCAGAGCAATAAGACAATGGAACCAACTACCTAGGGAGGTCGTGGGCTTGCCCACACTGGAGGCATTCAAAGTGCGGCTGGACAGCCATCTGTCAGGGATGCTTTGACCTGGATTCCTGTTTTGAGCAGGGGGTTGGACTCGATGGCCTGGTAGGCCCCTTCCAACTCTACGTTTCTATGATTCTAGGTTAGGCTGAGAGTCCTTGACTGTCCCAAAGTCACCCAGTGAGTTTCATGGCCGAGCGGGGACTAGAACCCAGATCTCCCGAGTCCCAGTCCAACACTCTCACCACTACGCCACACTGGCAGGAAAAGCTTTAAGCTAAAACATGCTGGTACTTTGGGTATTCCCTTCGCCCATTTTGCCTTTGGTCCCACTCAAATTGAACTCAGCCTTCAGGCTGAAAGAGATTCCTCACCCCCGGAGTATAGGATTGTTCAGTTATTATTTCATTTTTATTTTTTTACATGTACAAATCCAATGCATTTTTACTGACTTAAAATTTATTTATTTACGTATTTATTTATGATACTTATATGTACACTGCTAAATATAATAAAATCCCTGGTTCACATATAAGTATTAAAATCACATTTTAAAAAATACAATATTAAAAGCAATCCCAATTCCAATAATAGTACAGAGCAATACAAGGAGCAGTAAGACGGAGCAGCGGGAGTAATTTAATTACAAGCCAGGGAAAGCCTGGGTGAGCAAGTGCGTTTTCAGATGGCATTTGAAACATGCCACGTTTTCTGCCTCTTGAACTGCATGGGGGGGAGGGTTTTCCAAAGGGTGGGTGCCGCTACCGAGAAGGCCCCGCTGTCAAGGTATTACGTGGCGACATTCCATTAATTTTGGAATGCCTGGCAAGGCCTCCTCTGACAATCTTAAAGGTCAGCTGGGCATATATAAGGGAGGGCAGTCTGCTAGATAACCTGGTCCCAAGTCGCTTACGGCTTTGTATGAAAATAACATAACCTTGAACGTCGCTCGGTAGCTAATAGGCAGCCAGTGCAGTTCTTTCAACACAGATGTTATGTGAGCCTAGCTATTCTGCACTAGCTGCTGCTTCTGAACCAGGCACAAGGGCAGCCCCACATAGAACACATTGCAGTAGTCTAATCGGGAATTACCAGTCCATGGATCACCATGGCGAGGCTATCCCATGGCGAGGCTATCCCAATCCGGGAACGGGCACAGTTGGTGTACCAACCGAAGTTGGTAATGGGCACTCAGGGACAATGAGTTCACCAGGGCCTCCAGTGACAGAGATGGATCCAGGATTACCCCCAAACTACATACCTGCTCCTTCAGGGGGAGTGCAACCCCATCCAGAACAGGGAAAACAACCCGATTCCCAGACCTGGGAACTGCCAGCCCACAGGGTCTCTGCCTTATTGGGATTCAGCTTCAGTGTATTAACCGTCATCCAGCCCATAACTGCATCCAGGATGTGCACGGCTTCTCCCAGTCCAGATGTCACAGAGAAATAGAGCTGGGTGTCATCAGCATCCTGGAGACATCTTGCCCCAAATCTCCTGCGGACCACTCCCAATGGTTTTATATAGATATTAAATAACACTGGGGACAAGATGGCACCCCACAGTTCAACTGCCATGGTGGGGCCGAGGTGCAGGTGTGGAACCAACCCTGCAAGTATGAACTGAACCATTGTAGGAGGACAGTGACTCCAACTCCCAACTCACGGAGGCAGTCCAAGAGGAGACCGTGGTGAACAGTATCAAAAGCTGTTGAGAGATCAAGAAGAAGTAACAGGGTCGCACTCTCCTGGAGAAGGTCATCTATCAGAGTGACCAAGGCTGATTCTGTCCCAAAACCGGGCCTGAATCCAGACTGGAATGGATCCAGATAATCAGTTTCATTCAAGAGCGCCTGCAGCCGAGACGGCGTCACTCTCTCAAGCACCTTACTCGGGAATGGGGTGTTTGTGACCCGATAATAGTTAGCATCGATCTCTGGAACCAGGAAGGGGTTTTTTTCAGGAATGGTCACAGCACCGCCTCCTTCAAGGCAGGAGGCACCACACCATCATGTAACAATGTACAGGCAGTCCCCAGGTTACCAACGACTTCCGTTCTTAAGAATGCCTTTAAGTCGAATTTGTATGTACGTCGGAACAGCATAGCGTTCTATACGTTAAAATCGGCATTTACGTAAATTGTGTAGTATACAGCCAGCCAGTGTGGCGTAGTGGTTAGGGTGTTGGACTGGGACTCGGGAGATCCAGGTTCTAGTCCCCGCTTGGCCATGAAACTCACTGGGTGACTTTGGGCCAGTCACTGACTCTCAGCCTCACCTACCTCACAGGGTTGTTGTGAGGGTAAAATGGAGAGGAGGAGGAGGATAATGTAAGCCACCTTGGGTTCCTTGCAGGAAAAAAGGTGGGGTATAAATATAATAAATAAATAAATATGTACTCTATGTAAACGACGTAGTGCCAGGGAACCCAGAAGTCCGTTCTTAAGTATGGGTTGTTTGTAAGTCGGACGTTCTTAACTCGGGGGACTGCCATCCGGTCAGTCCCCCGCGACTAGCTCAAATAAGCCATGGCGGGCAAGGGTCAAGAGAGCATGTGGCGGGGGCGTACAGATGTAAGCGTCTTGTCCACATCCTCAGGCTCCAAAATCCGAAACTGATCCCACAAAACAGTATAAGACGATGCACAGGACACCTCAACAGACAAGACACTGCATCAATCGCGGTGTTCAGGTCAGCATGATGGTGAGTGGTTTTATCCTCCAAGTGACTCGCAAACTCATCGCAGCAGGCCTCCAAGGGTTCCAGTACTGGGTTCACTGGGTTGGATGAAAGCAACCCACAAACCACCCGGAAAAGCTCAGCTGGGCGGCTACTCAAGGATTTATTTATTTATTGTATTTCTAGATCGCCCATCTAGCCGGTACCCGGCCACTCTGAGCGATGTACAACATGCAATGAAATAAAACAGAATAAAATACACTTAAAACAGTATAAAATTTTAAAACCCTAATCCACCCCATCTTCCTGCCTGAAAAGCCATGTTTTTAATGAACGGCGGAAGCTCATCAAGGAGGGGGCATGGCGGAGGTCACAGGGGAGAGAGTTCCACAGTTTGGGGGCTGCCACAGAAAAGGCCCTCTTCCTAGTCCCCACCAGCCTGGATGCTCTGGCTGATGGGACAAGGAGAAGGCCGTCCGTGGCAGATCTTGTTGAGTGGCCTACTTGATGTTGCTGGAGACGCTCCTTGAGATAAACTGGGCCGGAGCCGTATAGGGTTTTAAAGGTCAAAACCAACACCTTGAATTCAGCCCGGCAAGCAACTGGTAGCCAGTGCAGCTCCTTGAGCACCGGAGTGATGTGATCACGTCGGCAGCTGCCTTTAACGAGGCGAGCCGCCGCGTTCTGTACCAGCTGTAGCTTCCGGACCGTCTTCCAGGGTAACCCTACGTAGAGCGCATTACAGTAGTCAAGGCAAGAGGAGACCAAGGCATGAACCACTGATGGGAGCCAAAGGAAGCCTTCTTTGCTGCCTTCATTGCCATGCAGTCGGCACAGTTACACATCCGTACATGTGCTCAATCACCTTCATAACAGGTCTCTTGGCCACTTACACTCCACCTGTCTTCTGGCCGGTTTCGTTGTCTGGATGAGTGAGGTCTTGTTTCAAACCGATCTGGCAACTACCAACACCACAACCAGGCCAGAGGGTGCAGCAATAGCGAGTCCACCAAGGACCTTCAGGATGGGGAGGGGATCAGAGAGGGAAATGGCTTGTAGCCATCTGGTTCCCCCACCAGGCTGATGACATTTCCTCCCCATCAAACCATGAAGCTCACTGGGTGACTTTGGGCCAGTCCCTGACTCTCAGCCTCACCTACCTCACAGGGTTGTTGTGAGTATAAAAATGGAGAGGAGGAGGAGGAGGATTATGTAAGCCGCCTTGGGTTCCTTGCAGGAAAAAAGGCGGGGTATAAATGTAATAAATAAATAAATAAATAAATAAATAGAGTTCCAAGAAGTGAGCCCCACTGTGTTCAAAGGACCTCACTCCCTGGAAATGAGTAAGCCACTTTTTAAACTTTTATCAGACCACTTGCGTTTTTTTTTGTTTTTTTTATTTTTTAAACACAAAAGCAAAGTAGAAGAAATAAATTGCAGTGTGTTTAGGATTTCAGGCTTGCGCAGTGTGATCCTATGGGTGTTCACTGTGTTTAACAGGAATAGATTTTTAATTTTTTATTTTATTTTTAGGAATAGATATTTATTATAAATAAATCATACTAAAAAACAATATTCTTTATAACCTGTTGCGAGAGCACGTTACAAATTCGCCACCCAAATTTCACGATTTCCTAACTAATATTTACAGGACTACACTATCTAAAAGCTAATACACTGTGTTTAACGGGGCTCACTCCCTGTATGTGTTTAGGATTGCAATGGTACAGTCTTGATCCTATCGATGTTCACTCAGACGGCGTTCCCTCTGTATCCAATAGGCCAAAAAACGTCTGGGGACTTGGGGAGAACACTGCAATAGTGTAAGGGCTGACGTGCAGTAAAAATCATGTTTACTGTCCCTCTAGAGCAGTGTTCTCCAACCTTGGATCCCCAGATGTTTTTTGGCCTACAACTCCCAGCATGCCCCAGCCTTGGGGACCCAAGGTTGGAGAACACTGCTCTAGAGGGGCGGAAACCATATTGCGATTCAGGGAGGATCTCTTCTGAAATAGATAGAAGACGGTTTGCGAGAATCCTAGCAAATATTTTACCTGCGGTAGCTAAGAGAGAAATGCCCCGATAGTTTCCACGGTCTGTTCCATCACCCTTCTTAAAGAGGGTGATAATTATGGCATCCCTGAAGTTTTCTGGGATCTCTTCTCTTGGCCTCCACAGTCACTTACGGACCCATCGCTAGAGTTTTTTTTAGAATTTCCTCTTTTTATAATTTTATCCTGGAAGACAATCTTACTCGGTCACGAGTGATCGCCCACTACTACTAGTGTAAGGGCACAATCCTTTCATGTTTAAACAGAAAAAGGTCCTACAACTCCCAGCATTCCCCAGCCATTAGGACCGCAGTCTTAGACTACAGCCGTAAATGGACTTACTAGGGAGCCCCATGGAATTCAGTGGGTCTTATTTCTGCGTAAACATGGGTAGGCTTGCACCTTGGGTGCAACCCTAAATACAATTACTAGGGGAGCAGCCCTCTTGAAGCCAGTGGGGATTCCACCTTTGAGAAAGGCGAAACAGGATCACGCGCCGCAGCGTGCGCAAAAGCAGACTCCCTAGGATGGGTGGGCAACGCCACGCCCCACGCCCGCGTGGGCGCCTGCTCCACCCTCCGCGCGCTCTTCCCTCCTCCTGTCCTGATCCGATGTACCAAGAGGCGGAGACTCGGCAGTAGGCGGGTCGTAGCCTCGGCTGCCCTCCGCCGCCTTCTAACCCGACGCGCCCTAGCAGGGCGGAGACCTGGGCAGGCTTCCCCCCCCTCCCCCGTCTCCACGTTGCGCCAGGGCGAGGCACCCGGCCCACAAGCGGAGCCGTGGCTAGGCGGCGGCGGCGGCGGCAAGTCGACTCTGCTACCGGAGGCAGGAGGGAGAGCCGCTGGAAGACGGACGTGCGACGGCTGCCTCGCTCGCTTTCGGAGAGGCGTCATGTCGGGCTTGGATTACCTGGCCGCCGAGTGCCTGGTGTCCATCTCCAGCGGGGCCCTGATCCACCCGGCCTCCGCCAGCCTCGCTAGCTCTAAGGAGGACCGCGGGGGGCGTCCCACCTCCGCGCCGAGCGGCCGCCAGCCGGTGCGCCACGGCTCGGGGCTGTCCGACGGCAGTAACTCTCCCTCGTTGGCCGGAGGGGGCGATTTGGAAAGCGGTTTCCCGCTCCTGCCGAAGGTAGGGGAGCCTCCCCGGAGAGCCGCCGGCGCCAGCGGCACCGCTAGCCACTCCGCCTCCCCGGCCAAAAGGCATCGGTGCGTTTTCGCAGGCTGCGCCAAGGTCTATGGCAAATCCTCGCATCTGAAGGCGCATCTCCGAACGCACACCGGTAAGGGCGCAGGAGCGCCGCCCCCGGACCGCCACGCCGCGGTCACTCCCTTCGGCGACCCCCGTTCCCGCCTCGCTTTCCTGCTCCCCTTCTGCCGCCGCCGCCACCCACGTGGAGACCGCGCCTCCTCGCTTTGGCGCAGAGAAACCTCGGGTTGTGCGGGCGCGTGGGCGGATTTTGGGTAGGAGGGTCGCTTTCCTCCCTCCCCGCCCTTGTTGCTCAGGATCGGGGCCTCTCTGCTGTCATCGTCCCTTCTCTCCCGCCCGCCCCAAAGCCCCCCCCCCCACCTCCAAAGATACCGGCGCGGCATCCAAAGATACCGGCGCGGCCCCCTCCCCGCCCTTAGCGATCCTGACCCCACGTGGCTCGAAAGCGAAAGTGTACTTGAGGAACGCGGTGGGTGGAGGCAGAGAGACGTGACTGCCCCGGTCCGCGTAGTAGGCCGCTCGTCTTGGAGCGCGTTACAAGAAATAACTCCCGACCGACCGACCGACACCCCCCGCCCCTCCTTCCGTGGCTCCGTGGACCCTCGACGTCCGCAGGGCCAGAAGCCGGGGAATAAACGGCGGGGAGGAGCGTGTTGCCTTCCTCGCTGCCCTGCCTCGGGAGTTTCCCAGAACGCAGGACACCCCCGCCTCTGTTATTGTTGTCTGATCCAGCTTTTGTGGCGCGCCCTGATGGCCAGGGAGGGAGGGCCGCGTTCTGCTTTATCTGCCCTTGGAGATTCCCCCCCCCCCCCCCCGCTTCAAATCTCGCCCACTGCTGTTTGGCGAAGTCAGGATTTCTGCTGCCCACGCGGGAGACGCGGAGAGAGGCGTGGCTATCAGTGTGGCCCAATAAAGTGGGGGGGGCACGCTTGTATAAGCTTGAAGCTGGGGATGATGTGCCTGTTGATGATATATGATACCTCACCACTGGCTTAGCGCCCCCCCCCCCATTCTCCTCTCTCCCGCCCCCAACTACTCAGAGCTTTTCTCAAAGTTATAAGAGGGAGGGGAAAGTGGATATAGTGCAAGGGCGTGACGGGGCGGTGTCAGAAGTGGGGCGTGCGCGCGCGTGTGTGTGTGTGTGCTCGGAACAGATCGACTCACCGTTTGTGGATGTCATTTCCCAGTAAACCAGTCGCTAGCCCAAAACTTGGCTTTGCAGACGTGATTGCCGGTGGGGGGGGGAGTGGGGTGGGGAGAAAAAGGCCACGCAGCCAAGTCCTGTTCCATCTTTACTCCGGAGTAAATCCTGCAGCGTTCGGCGGGAGAGGGCTTACTCCCAAGGAAAGGCTGCAGGGTTTTGTAGCAGCACAGCCTCATGCCATGCATTTTTACTTGGCAATGTTACTTTACCAGTGTTCTCCAACCTTGGGTCCCCAGATGTTTTTGGCCTACGACTCCCAGCATGCCCCAGCCAGCATAGCTATGCTGGCTGGGGCATGCTGGGAGTCGTAGGCCAAAAACATCTGGGGACCCAAGGTTGGAGAACACTGGGCTAGGCGCTTAAAATATTTGGGGCCCAGGCCGAGAATCTGCACGTGCTAATTTCTGTCTATATATGCAAATTTAGAAAGAATTACTAGGAGTTAGGGTATTTAAATTTCACAGGAGGCAAAGCCTCCCAGTTAATTTTTCATCCAAATGTTCTCAAATAAAATGAATTCTTCAATTTATTTTACAAATAAACCCAGATCATCCCAAGTCAATGGGGAAAGGCTTTTCTAAGCTTAATTTCCGGGCAGGGGGAAGGCCTTTTGGGGTGGGGTGGGGTGGGGTTAGGGGTGTGTGGCACAGCATGTGGGAACGGGAGAGTTAATCAGCCTTAATGCCCCTTGAAAATTACCCCCTGCATGGCAATTAAGCAAAGAAAAGAGATGGGAGCGGTGTGGCTTGGAGGTAGAGCAGCTGCTTTGCATACAGAAGGCCCCAGGTTCAATCCCCAGCTTCTC
This sequence comes from Shinisaurus crocodilurus, assembly GCA_021292165.1. Taxonomy (NCBI): domain Eukaryota; kingdom Metazoa; phylum Chordata; class Lepidosauria; order Squamata; family Shinisauridae; genus Shinisaurus; species Shinisaurus crocodilurus. Next base: position 21,595 of record JAHFWL010000618.1, read on the forward strand.
TAGGTAGGGCTGGGAAAAGAAATGTTCTTTCAAATCTGGGTTAAATGTTCTTTCAGATCTGGGTTCAAATCCCCGCTCGGCCATGAAACTCACTGGGTGACTTTGGGCCAGTCACTGACTCTCAGCCTCACCTACCTCACAGGGTTGTTGTGAGGGTAAAATGGGGAGGAGGAGGATTATTATGTAAGCCGCCTTGGGTTCCTTTCAGGAAAAAAGGCGGGGTATAAATATAATAAATAAATAAATTCTTGAAACCCCCGGAGAGCCATGGCTGCCAGTCAGTGTCGACAATACTGGGCTGGATGGACCCAGGGTCTGACTCAGTATAAGGCAGATTCCTTTAAAAAACACTCCTTTCATTGGCATCAATGGACACTCAGGACTCTGTGAAATAGATTTGGGGTCCTGGGTTGGAATTGTTCGACCTGGAGTGGAAGTGTTCCAGGTTTCCCCCTTGCCTACGAAGCTTACTGGGTGGCCTTGGGCCCCCGTTTCTCAGCCCAACCTACTCCATGGGGTCGTTGTTCCACAATACCTGACGGAACGCCTCTCCCAACCACAATCTACCCCGGTGCTACGTTCAACATCTGGGGCCTTCCTCCGACTGCCACCCCCAAGGGAGGCTCAGAAGGCGGCAACAAGGGGGAGGGCCTTTTCTGTGGTAGCCCCCCAACTGTGGAACAGGCTCCCCACTGTGGCCCGCCTGGCACCAACTTTACTATCCTTTCGGGCGCCAGGTTAAGACTGCCCTCTATGCTGAGGCATTTAACAGCTCCAAATAGTACACGGGGTGGTGGTTATGTCACCTTTTTAATATCAGTCTACTTTTTATAATCTTCGCTATTTCGGTAATTTTAAAATTATTATTTTTTAAATGTCTAGTGAAATTTTTCTGGGGTGCTTCTGTTGTTTGTATTTTTATATTGTGTTTTATTGTGTTTTATCATTGTTGTAAACCGCCCAGAGAGCTTCAGCTATTGGGTGATATAGAAATGAAATAAGTAATAATAAAAGGGGAGGGGAACCAGTTATGCCTTTGAGGATGGATGGGATAAAAACATCAGAAATAACAGCAACAACAACAACAAAACACAAGTGCAAAGTTCAGAGGAGTTCATTCTTCAGAAAGTGTGCTTAGGGATACAGCCTTAGTTGTGACATGTGCCAAGGCAGTGGTATATTTTGCATATGGCTGGAGTTCAAGACAGGACAGGAAGCATTTGAGAGTTCTAGTGTAGAACCGCCCCTCCGCTCTTTTCCCCCCTGCTACACTGCTGGGTGTGTGAGTGGAGCAGGCCAGTGCCTGTGAAACTTGATAAGGGGGCAGGTTAGCAGGGAAGACTCTTTCTTGTAGTCTTATTTGTTCCCACCCTTTTCTGCTGAGTGTTCTCCAACCTTGGGTCCCCAGATGTTTTTGGCCTACAACGCTGGCTGGGGCATGCTGGGAGTTGTAGGCCAAAAACATCTGGGGACCCAAGGTGGGAGAACGCTGCTCTAGATGGAGGGGGGAATCTTCCTTTTACAAATCTTCCATTTACCAGTCTCTAAAAATAGACCAGTGATGGATTCCCTAATGGATTTGGGACAAACAAGTCCGTACAAGTTACTAGTTCACAAGTGTATTAATTTATGGTACTGTATTTACAAGCCTGGACACCAGTGAAAGGGGACAGCAATTGAGACAAGAGTTGTAAGGATGGTTCTGACTTTGACATCTTCAGGCTAGATGTGGGGTTGAAGTGAGAGAAAGATGTCTAGTTTAGTGGTAGGGGCGCCTGTCTTGCGTACCAAAGGTCTCGGGTTCAAACTCCCTGGCATCTCCTGGTATGGCTGGGACCCTGGCTGAGACCCTGGAGTGTCCACAGTACTGTAGTAGATGGATCAATGGTGTGACTCCTCTAAGTTCCTGTTCCTAAGAACCATGAGGACTATAATCTTAATTTATTGGTGGGAGGTGGGAGGGCTGTAGCTAGAGCATATAACTTTTCATGAAAATGTCCCAGATTAATTCCCCGACATCTCGAGATAGAGCTGGGGGAAAACCCCGTCTGAAGCCCTGGAGAGCCTCCGCCAGTCATGCTCGCTGAGGACGATGGAAGTTGTAGTCCACCACATTATCAGGGCACCAGGTAGATGTAGACAGTGCTGGGCTGGATGGACCACGGGTCTGACTTGCTTCAAGGCTCCTAACTCGAGCGGCGTCATGACAAATGAACGTGCATCAGATGAGGCTGATAAGATGCTGACAGAGATCGCTGGGCTGTTCCGATGAGCGTGCCAGGAGAAATGCCTTTGCTGCCTGGCATGTGCCAGTGATCCTCGGTGCTCTTAATCCTCTCGTGGGCGGAGAGCTGGGCCAAGCAGCTGGCAGGATAGTACAGGCAAAGGCAGAAAAGCTTGTTTGGGGGCGGGTGGGGGAGGCTTTGTTTACCCAGATGGTATCTTGTTTAAATTCAGTGTTTCTCAAAAACTTCTGAGGCTGGTGTGTGTGTGTGTGTGTGTTTGCACACGTGCTCTTGGGGGGGTGAGCTTTTAGAACCCCGTTCCCCCGCACCAGCCAGCCATTCCACACAGGCAAGCAGTACTTTAATCCAGTATTTAAAACAGGAGCACCCCAGAGGGAATCTACAGTGCTAAAGAGAGGGCAATAGGGATACTGAAGCTGGGGCATGATAATGGAAATGCAAGGCATGTAGGGGGGCCGTTCAGAATTGTATCCTGCTTTCTAGTCAGTATGAGACAATTAAGCATTTCGTCAAGATGGTAAGTGAAAAGGCCAGACACCCGGAGGCTTGGTAGGGGCAGCAGGTCAGGCAGAGAGTCATTGCTGCTTGTTGGTTCAGCGACTGCAGCCTAACACAGTAAAGTGCAGTGAGGCACCGAATGCTGCCTGTGTGTGTGTGTGTGTGTGTGTGTGAGAGAGAGAGAGAGAGAGAGAGAGAGAGAGAGAGAATATATTGAGAGAACCCTGGAGTAGACGCAGCTCCTTATTGCACTGATCTTGATATTTTGTGCTGAAAGGCAAAGGGCAGGGAGGGCATGTGGAAATATTGGAAAGAAGGAGTGGGGAGGGAAGGAAGGGAGGAGGAGGAATGGAAATGAAAGAAGGAAGGAAACGAACAGAACACCTCCTGATGCAAGAACAGTGTGGCCTAGAGTCTGCACTTCAAACGAGAACTCTTGTTTAAGATCTAGATCAGTGTTCTCCAACCTTGGGGTCCCCAGATGTTTTTTGGCCTACAACTCCCAGCATGCCCCAGCCAGCAAAGCTGGCTGGGGCATGCTGGGAGTTGTAGGCCAAAAATATCTGGGGACCCAAGGTTGGAGAACACTGATGTAGGGTGTGACTGCACTTAGCATAATGTTCTTGCTGATTTACTGTCGTCCAGGCTCTGGGAGTGTGTGTGGGCGCTTCCTGGGGACTCACAACCCAGCCAGAAGCTTTGTGGGTGTGTCTTGAAAATCTTGGCACTCGCACGAATCATGGCGGCTGCGTGTCCCCTGCCCCACTTAACGCAGTGGCAGCTAGTGGGAGACAATTAGTGGGAAGGTCACCAGAGGTGGAGCCGTCTTTTGAATCCACAGCAGCTAGCAGCAACCCATACCACAGATAGGGGGAAACTGAGGCACATGGACTTTAAGGTAAGGGGTGCCAAGCACGGGGGATGGGGGGGGGGAAGCGGGGATTTACCCAGCAAAGCAGTCTTTTTGGGCCCACATTCTCCCGACTAAGATGAGTGCGACATCGGGGAGGGTTCGTAGGGAAGGGGAATCCACACACAGCCGCACAGAATAATGATGATATTCATAGATTCATAGATTCATAGAAAAGTAGAGTTGGAAGGGGCCTACAAGGCCATCGAGTCCAACCCCCTGCTCAATGCAGGAATCTAGGTCAAAGCATCCCTGACAGATGGCTGTCCAGCTGCACCTTGAATGCCTCCAGAGTGGGAGAGCCCACAACCTCCCTAGGTAGTTGATTCCATTGTCTTATTGCTCTGACAGTCAGGAAATTTTTCCTGATGTTTAGGTGGAATCTAGGTTCCTGTAACTTGAGCCCATTATTCCGTGTCCTGCAAACTGGGATGATCGAGAAGAGATCTTTGCCCTCCTCTGTGTGACATCCCTTCAAATACTGGAAGAGTGCGATCATATCTCCCCTCAGTCTCCTCTTCTGAAGGCTAAACATGCCCAGTTCTTTCAGTCTCTCCTCATAGGGCCTTGTTTCCAGTCCCTTTATCATCTTTGTTGCCCTCCTCTGAACCCTCTCCAGTTTGTCTACATCCTTCTGAAAGTGTGGTGCCCAGAACTGGACGCAGTACTCAAGATGAGGCCTAACCAGTGCCGAGTAAAGGGGAATTATCACTTCCCGCGATTTGGAAGCTATACTTCTATTAATACAGCCCAAAATTGCATTTGCCTTCTTTGCAGCCACATCGCATTGCTGGCTCATATTCAGTTTGTGATCTACCACAATTCCAAGATCCTTCTCACTTGTAGTATTGTTGAGCCAAGTGTCCCCCATTCTGTAACTCTGCATTTGGTTTCCTCTCCCTAGGTGCAGCACTTGGCATTTATCCCTATTAAATTTCATTCTGTTGTTTTCGGCCCAGCGCTCCAGCCTATCGAGGTCACTTTGAATTTTGTTTCTGTCTTCCAGAGTATTAGCTGTTCCACCCAACTTTGTGTCATCTGCAAATTTGATAAGCATTCCCCGTACCTCCTGATCCAAGTCATTAATAAAAATGTTGAAGAGCACCGGGCCCAGGACCGAGCCCTGTGGTACCCCGCTCGTTACCTCTCCCCAGTTTGAGAAGGAACCATTGATAAGCACTCTTTGAGTCCGATTCTGTAGCCAGTTGTGGATCCACCTGATAGTTGTTCCATCTAGCCCACTCTTAGCTAGCTTACTAATCAGGATATCATGAGGCACTTTGTCGAAAGCTTTGCTGAAGTCCAGATATATAATGTCCACAGCATTCCCACAGTCCACAAGGGAGGTTACCCGATCAAAAAATGAGATCAGATTAGTCTGACAGGATTTGTTCTTGACAAATCCATGCTGGCTTCTAGTAATCACTGCATTGTTTTCAAGGTGCTTGCAGACTGACTTCTTTATAATCTGCTCAAAATCTTCCCGGGGATTGATGTCAGACTGACTGGCCTATAGTTCCCAGGTTCCTCCTTCTTGCCCTTTTTGAAGATGGGAACAACATTTGCCCTCCTCCAGTCGTCTGGCACTTCACCTGTCCTCCATGATTTCTCAAAGATAATAGACAGTGGTTCTGAGAGTTCTTCTGCCAGTTCCTTTATTACTCTAGGATGCAGCTCATCAGGCCCTGGAGATTTAAACTCGTTCAGAGTAATCAGGTGCTCCTTGACCATTTGCCTATTAATCTCAAGCTGCAATCCTGCCCCTTCAGTCTGCACTTCAGGTTTGCCAGGGGGGTCATAGACCCTCTTTTGGGAGAAGACCGAGCCGAAGTAGGAATTGAACACTTCTGCCTTTTCTTTGTCTTCTGTTATCAATTTGCCATCCTCATTGCGTAGTTGAACCACCAGTTCTTTCTTCTGTCTTTTACTGTGCATGTATCTGAAGAAAGCTTTTTTGTTGCTTTTAGCATTCCTCGCTAACCTTAGCTCATTCTCAGCTTTAGCCTTCCTGACACTATTCCTGCAGTTCTGTGCTACCTGCCTGTACTCTTCACTTGTAGCCTGTCCTTCCTTCCACTTCCTATACGTGTCCTTTTTTGTTTTCAGGTCGTCTTTGAGTTTATTGTGAAGCCACATTGGCTTCTTCTGTTGCCCTCTGCCTTTTTTCCTTTTGGGAATTGTTTGCAATTGTGCCTTTAAAATTTCCTTTTTTAAAAACTCCCACCCCTCCTGGGCTCCCTTTCTCGTGAGAGTCACTTGCCATGGGATCTTACTAATCATTGTTCTGAGTTTGTTAAAATTGGCTTTCCTAAAATCCAGGGTACGTGTTTGGCTACACTCAGCTTTTGCTTCCGTTAGAATCAAGAACTCAAGTATAACATGGTCACTTTCCCCCAGAGTTCCCGAAACTGCCACTTTATCCACTAACTCGTCTCTGTTGGTTAGAATCAGGTCAAGGATAGCCGATCCTCTAGTTCCTTCCTCCACTTTCTGTAGGAGGAAGTTATCAGCAGCACAGCTCAGGAATTTCTTGGAGGGGCCATGTTTGGCTGAAAAAGTCTCCCAACAGATATCAGGGAAATTGAAGTCTCCCATTACTACCACATTGTGCCTCCTTGAAACACTGGCAATTTGTTTTTCAAAAGTTCCATCCTCGTCTTCTCCTTGATTGGGTGGTCGGTAGTAGACTCCAACCGCCATGTTCGTTTTATTCTTTGCCCCCTTTATTTTAACCCAGATGCTCTCAATGGGGCTGCCAAGCTCCTCTTCCTGTATCTCTGTGCAGAGATACGTATTTTTAACATACAGTGCAACTCCACCTCCCTTTCTGTTGCTTCTGTTCCTTTTGAACAAGTTATACCCTTCAATTGCTGTATTCCAGTCATGGGAGTCATCCCACCAGGTTTCAGTTATCCCTATCAAGTCGTACTTGCCCTCATGTATCAAGAGTTCAAGTTCGTCTTGTTTGTTGCCCATACTCTGGGCATTAGTATAAAGACATCGAAGACTATGTGCTTTATAGTCCGACTTTCCCCCTACATTTTGTGGTAGACTATCAATGGGCACCGCTGGAGCTGTTCTCTCCATTGTGGCATAGAGGCCTTCTTCCATTGGTACCCCCGAGTTTATGTCTCCCTCCCCTGTTGGATTCAGTTTAAAGCCCTCCTGATTAAGTTCCTCATGCTGTGGCCAAACACATTCTTCCCAGTCCTTGTGAGGTGCAACCCATCCTTTGCCAGCAGTCCATCTTCCAGGAAGTGTAGCCCGTGGTCCCAGAATCCAAATCCCTCACGTCGGCTCCACCTTCGTAGCCAGTCATTCACTCGGAGTATTTTTCTTTCCCTTTCTATGCCTCTTCCAAGTACTGGAAGGATGGATGAGAAAACTATCTGGGCCCCGAAGTTCTTGAGTTCCCTTCCCAGCTCTTCAAAGTCTGCCGTGATTTCTTTGTAACTCCGCTTGGCAGTATCATTTGTACCCACGTGGAAGAGAAGAAAGGGGTATGTGTCGGTGGGCTGCATGAGCCTCGGCAGCTGCTCTGACACATCCTTAATCCGTGCTCCGGGGAGACAGCACACCTGGCGAGTCCATGGGTCTTCGCGACATACTTTGGCTTCGATCCCCCGCAGGAGGGAGTCTCCCACTATGAGTACTCTTCTCTTCCTCTTGCTGTAGGCCTTGGTTTGATTGCCTCCACTCGACTGACCCTCAGCCTTTTGCTCGCTATCACGTTGGGTGCCCGGTAATCCGTCCTCTGCAGGCTGTCCTCTGCTCTCGTCCTCAAGTACATGGAAGCGGTTCCATAGCTCCACTGCTTCCACAGGCGCAGAGTGTCTTGTAGTTCTTGTGCTCCTAACAGTCACCCTTTTCCAGGGAGTTCCCCCTGCGTTATTTTCCCTTGCCTCAGCAGTCTCCGACTCCGCCTCATCCTGCCGTTGCCCTTCTGGCTCCTGTACTGTGCTTTGGTGCTGTAGATCCACCGTTCTGTCTAAGAACTCCTCGCTTTCTCTTATGCTCCTGAGGGTTGACACTTGCTGCTCCAGTCCTCTGACCTTTTCTTCCAACAGCGTGACCAGCTTGCACTTGTTGCACGTAGGCCATGTCGATCTCCGGCAGGAAAACAAACATAGCACACCCCTTGCAGGTCACCACCACTGCTGAGTCCTTTCCTTCCATAGTGCTCGGTTTCTGTCTTCCTAGATTTTTTTTTTTTTTTTTTTTTTAGGGACCTCCCCCTTGACCTCCCCTGCCGAACTCCGCTGCCAAACTCCTGTTTTCTCTCCCTGTCCGCTCGCTCTGTTCGCTTGCTCTCTGGGAGCCTGCTTGCCTTATCACAGCCCCAAAAACAGCTGGAGCCTCTCTCCTGTTGTGCTCCTGCTCAGCTGGGAGTCAGGAACAGAATGAGCTGTCAGGCCACACCCTTCCTTTTAAGCTCTCAGACCACACCCTTCCCTTTCAGCTCTCAGGCCACACCCTTCCCTTTCAGCTCTCAGGCCACACCCTTCCCTTTCAGCTCTCAGGCCACACCCTTCCCTTGCAGCACTAGTAGTTGTTGTTTGTACAGCAGCACTTGCTGTTGCAGCACTTGTCGTTCTACTCCGCTGCCAAACTCCTGTTTTCTCTCCCTGTTCGCTCGCTCTGTTCGCTCGCTCTCTGGGAGCCTGCTTGCCTTATCACAGCCCCAAAAACAGCTGGAGCCTCTCTCCTGTTGTGCTCCTGCTCAGCTGGGAGTCAGGAACAGAATGAGCTGTCAGGCCACACCCTTCCTTTTAAGCTCTCAGACCACACCCTTCCCTTTTCCTGTGTGGCTATTCTCAGAGCCACACAGTAAAGCAGTCTTTGGAACCCAGCGGCAAGTTCTGAGAGCATGCACAATCCACCCCTTTGCACGTAGTAGTAGTACTAGTAACAACAACAAGAATTCACGCAAAGGAATTTCTTTGGAGCCACATTTTTCTGGTCCAGCAACAACTCATGAGAGCAAAGCAGTGGGTAGTGGAATCCACTAATTCCAGACAGCAGACCACTGCACCCCACATTCACTCCAGGCAGCAATCTACTCACCTGACGCTCGCCCCACTGATACACACATACACACCAGAACCACACATGGATCACTACTAAGCTGCCCCCCCCCCCCCGATCCCAATTGCTTCAGCTATGGCACAGAAACCAATCAACAGCAGATTTTTACAGATGGGGTGGAAACAATCTCCCCAACCACTAGCAGATTTTTATTTTTATTTTTTAAAGCAACAAACAATACCATGCCCACAAGATATTTACGAGCAAAACCCAAGAATTGCCAGACCAACCACAAGCGGTCTAAAAAAGAAAAGAAAAATTGTCCCAAGTGACCACAACGGTTCTTAAAAAAAATAGAAGAAAAGAAAAAAAGACACCCCACCCCCCAAAGAGATTAGTGCCACAATCCCGTGCTCGCTTTCCTCCAGGTAAACTCCATTGAGCCGAATGGGACTTACCTCTGAGTAAAGAGGACACAAGTCAGTCTGCCAAGCTAGTTTCTTCCTAGGTCAATAATCTGTGGAATGCATGTTTGCTGTGTTGGGTTTTTGTTTTTGAAGAGTGCATGGGGAACTTCAAGCTGAGGTCCCCCAGGGAAAGCAGCAGAGACAGTTTAGAACAAACGTCATTTTTAATTCTGTCATTCAAGAAGGGAAAAACACTCCGACCAAAATTCTTGATTTTTTAAAAAGAAAATCCAGAGAAGAAAGCAATTTAAGGCGCAATCCTATGCGAGTTTAGACAGAAAAAAGGCCTACAACTCCCAGTATGCCCCAGCCACTCCCAGTATGTGTGTACACACACACACACACACCCCATCTCACCCTTTCAGTCACTCCTTTAATAACTTGTTCATTGTCGTGCTGTTCTGCTGATCAAAATATGTCACCTGTGCATTCTACAGGGACAGAAATTGGCCGCCACTCCACTCAGGATGCCTGGCAAGAAAAAAACCTGGTTTAAAACCCCCTGGTTGGCTGCCAATGTTTGCTTTCCCTCCTATTCCTCTGCCAATCCTGTTGAGTTCCCTTGGAACCTGGGGAGGGGGGAATTGTTGCCATATAATATGGCCTCCACTTAATTCGGCATTCCCCAACGCCCTCCCTGCCTGTTGATCAGCCTCGGAGATTCAGGCGGGCTGTGCCACACCTCCCCAGAGCTGGAAGAAGCCAGGAGGAGGGAGCCTGTGCCATCCAGCAACCAGCGAAACGATCAGAACCGCAGATACGGCCTGCTCTGAGCCCCTTTAAAGTGGAGGGGTTTAAATTGCTTTTGTGGTTGTCGGGAGGGAGATACAGGCAGCGTGGACTCCACCCCAATTATTAACAGATCACTCGTGCCTCCACCCTTCCCGCACAGGGTGCTGGTTTGAAAAATGGGTGCACCCCTGCAATCCCACTCGGCTTCTGGAAGCGGAGTAGGAGAGGTCGGCGCATGAGCAAAGAATCTCATCCAAGAGCCTCTGTATCGAGCTGCAGGGCAGTGAATTGCTCCTTTGCTCCATCTAGCGTTGCGGCCCTCCTGGCATCCGCTCTCCCAAAATCTCCGGCTGCTCTCACCACCTGAGGTTCTTCCAATTTGGAGGATCGGCCTGGGACCGTTGGTGTGCAAAACAGGGGTTCTCCCGCGGAGATCCGGATGCTCCTGAGGGAATGTATGAAGATGCCTTAGAGCAGGGGGTGCCAACATGCGACTGAACTCGGTGGCAGCGGTAAAAAAAAAAAAGGTTTCGAGGGGAAAAAAAATGCTTTCAGCACCGGTACCGAAGGTGTCAGATGTAGCTTGCAAACAAGCTACATTTCGTCCTTTTGAGTGCTACAGAGTGGTTTGCCAGTGGGGGGGTGGTCCAGGGGGTGAAAATGGCCCCCACCCTCCCGCAGTTAGCCACCACGGGGGCCATCTTGGACAGTCTTGGCTCTCTGGAGTCCTGGGACAGAAAAGCGTCCTTCCCATCACCAGCTCGCTGCTCCTTTCAGTGGAGATGCCGGCGATTGAACCGGGGACCTCCTGCATGCCATGCGGGTGCTTTATTGCTGAGCCAAGGGCCCTTCTTTGGTTGGTGTGGATCTACTGGTAGATCTTCGGGTGATTTCCAATGAATTGTCAAAGAGTTTCCAACTCTCAGTAGTTCTGCAACAGCAAGAAGAAAAAGTCGGGTCCCCCTCGCTCTACCCTGCTCCAAATTAGGCTGCTGAAATGGAGAATGTTTAGGGGCATCCTTCACCAACTTGGTGCCCTGCAGATGTCTTGGACCACAACTTCCATCATCCCTAGCCAGCCGGGGTTGATGGGAGTTGTGGTCCAACACAGCCTGGAGGGCACCAGATTGGAGAAGGCTGGTTTAAGGGAAACCCAGGGTTGGATTTGGCGTGTGGAAGGGCTGCAAGTTCAGTTCTGGTACCAATAGGATGTATTCGGAGGCATCTTGATCTGTAATTCTAACAGTACATCCGTCGCTCCCCGGCTGTGTTTTGTACTTGGTGAACTTTGGCATTCTAGTAAAAAAAGCAAAGTAGTAGAACTAGCAAGCCTGACTGTGCCCACCCGTGCTCTACTGCTATCTATCTGACACTGATTCCCCCCCCCCCCCTTCTCCCTGCTAGAAAGTCTCTACCACAGGGGTCCCCAACCTTTTTTGGGTGGTGGGCACATCTGGAATTTTGAGTGAGGGTCATGGGCACTCTCACAAAATGGCTGTCGTGGTGGTGGAGTGTTTGCCCATTCATAAAATGGCTGCCATGGGGGACATGACCCAGAAGCCAAACTGGTGTGACTTTAAAAAAGATCCGGGTTCTAGTCCCCGCTCAGCCGTGAAACCCACTGGGTGACTTTGGGCCAGTCACTGACTCTCAGCCTCACCTACCTCACAGGGTTGTTGTGAGGACCAAATGGAGAGGAGGAGGAGGATTATGTAAACCGCCTTGGGTTCCTTGCAGGAAAAAAGGCGGGGTATAAATATAATAAATAAAAAATAAATAAAAGAATACAAAATCACTCTTCAACCCAAAATAAAGATGATGCTGGAGGGCGGCCCTTCGGTTTGCAGCATGCCAGCCTCACAGATAATATTCTTTTTAATTAAAAACAAACAAACCCAGAGCCTTAAATGAAATAAAAATCAAGCAAGGCAGGGAACATGGTGAGCATCCAGAGAGGTGCCTGTGGGCACATTGGTGCGCGCAGGCCCCGTGTTGGAGATCCCAGACCTAGCAGTTGGCTACGTGGGAATCTGTGGTTTTACCGTAAGTTTTATTTCTCTCTCTCTCTCTCTCTCTCTCTCGTGCGTGTGTGCACGCACTCCTTTTAAAAAAATAAAAATCCCCCCTCCCTTTCTCATTCTACCCAGATGGCACTGACTCATCCTGGCAGGGAGGCAACGTGTGCGCGCGTCGTAAGACTGGTGATTACTCACAGCGTGGGGGGCGTGGGTGGGTGGGTAGGTGGGACATGGGCGCTTTGGGATTAGCAGTGCCTCCCGGCGCCTGTGCCTCCAGCAAAAAAATGGGCGGCGGGAGGGAAGAGGTACAATTGTGCTGGGTCGAGTGCAGAAGGGCCCCCGCCCTTGCGTGGCTTCGGGTGTTTCAGGGTTCTTTGCTGGGAGACCGTGGGGCCTGCCCCTTTCAACATAGTTTAGTGGCAGACATCAAGCCCGTGGGACCTACTTTGTTTTTCCTTTTTACTAGAAAAGACACCAGGTGATGCAAATAGCTCGGGGCGGGGTGGGGGAGTCAATGACCTATACAGGCCTGTGGCTTATGCTGGCTCAGCTTGTCTGAGCATGGAAAGCTAAGCAGGGTCCGGCCTGGTTATGACTTGGATGGGAGACCCCCTCCTCTAGTTTCCTGCATTGAGCAGGGGGTTGGACTCGATGGCCTTGTTAGGCCCCTTCCAACTCTATGATCTATGAATCTATGAACCTCCTGTACACTGTGAGCTGTACAGCAGCATATGCAAGTACAAATCTATGAGTTAGACCAGGGCTCTCCCCCACCTCGGGCCCCCAGATGTTGCTGGCCTACAGCTCCCAGCATACCCAGCCAGCAAGGGATCCTGGGAGCTGTAATCCAGCAACATCTGGGGACCCAAGGTGGGAGAGCCCTGAGTTAGATCAAAAATTCCAGTGGCCTGATTTTAGAGGGGGACGGGGAGTTTTTTTGTTTTTGCTATTGGATGTTGGGACACCCTCGTCGATCAATTGTGAATCATCAGGACCTCTCCCAAGTGTAGTGGCCGGTTCAGTGTTCCCCAAACGCCTTGGCAGTGGATGAGGACCCTTTTCCCCCTGGGAACCCATAACAACGACAGAGCATGGATGTCCGTCCGTCCGTCAGCACCATAGCGCCACGGTCGTGGAACCTAGACACCTGGAACTCGGCATGCATGTTAAGGGATGTTTTTTAACCAGTTCGTCATAACCAGCTTTGCTGTCCGTACAGTTCGAAGCCAGGGGAAGTTGTGGTAGGCTATGGTTTATATGGTTTCTCCTTCCCCTCTACTGTGGGGCAGCCCCCCTCTCAGGGGAATGGATTATACCAGTGTTCTCCAACCTTGGGTCCCCAGATGTTTCTGGCCGACAACTCCCAGCATGCCCCAGCCAGCTACGCTGGCTGGGGCATGCTGGGAGTTGTCGGCCAAAAACATCTGGGGACCCAAGGTTGGAGAACACTGGACTAGGCCTGTGGCTCACGCCGGCTCAGCTTGTCTGAGCGTGGAAAGCTAAGCAGGGTCAGGCCTGGTAATGACTTGGATGGGAGACCCCTCCTCTAGTTTCCTGCATTGAGCAGGGGGCTGGACTCGATGGCCTTGTTAGGCCCCTTCCAACTCTCATCTATGAATCTATGAAGGCTTCACTGAGCCAGACTAAGGGCTATACCAGCCCGTGCGAGGCTGACCAGTAGTAAATGCTGATGAAGCAGGAAATAATAGGTGCAATTTGTCCAGTTTTGCAGTATTTGGCTATTCAGAGTGCAGAATTTTGATCCCTTGATTTTTTTTAAAGTAAAGAACACATACAGAGAGGCTCTGTAGGAATGGGTTTATGAACATGAGAGGCGCCATACTGGACCAGGCCAAGGTGGGTTCCTCTAGTCCGGCTCTCTGGGAAGAGCCCACAAATGGAGTATGATGGGAAAAGCCACACCTCGTTGCTTGTTCCCAGCATTTTGGAATCGGAGGTAGATTGCCCAGGTGTGTGGAGGTTCTGCTTGGCTACCTTGGTAAATAACTGTTAATAGACTCACCCGCCATTAGAAGAACCTTGCTGCATAACAGACCAAATGTACATCCAGCCTAGCATCCTGTTTCTAAGAGCATCCAGCATAATGCCTTCAGGGGGCTCCCAAGAAAGATAGCCATCTCCTGTTGCTTGTCCCAGCATCTAGTATTGAAAGCTAGGCTGCTTCTGTACATGGAGGATCCATTAACTGTCCTGGTTGATAGCCATTGATGCATCCACCCTCTCATCAGAACATTTCTGCTAGGGAACCTATTAATTCAAGTGGGGCATTTAATGATTCTTAGGTTTTAAAAATGTCATGATCTTGGGGCTGCTATCTTGAATTTTCCGTTTTCATTGCATTGTTTTCATTTGTCTTTTTTGCGCTGCTTTTTTAAGTTTTAGAACATCTTTTTTGTTGTCGTTCTGTCACTTTTGTTTTGGTTATTGCCGACTTCTTTCATATATTTCTTAAGAGAAAAGCAACGTACAGATATGTTAAATACCCAAAATCTGCTTAGATATAGAGTGGTATACAGATATGGTAAATATATATATAAAAAATTAAACAGGAGCCGCCCTGCTGGGTCAAACTGAAGGTCTGACTAGTACAGATCCTCATGCCAACAGTGGCCAAACAGATGCCCCAATGGGAAGCCCCTAGGCAGGACTTGGAAGCTGCAGCCCTCCCTTGCTGCTCTTCTCCCTCACCTGGTATTCTGAGGTAGACTCCCTCTGCACATGGAAGCTCTACAACAAGAGCCCTGCTGGATCAGACCAGTGGTCCATGTAGTCTGGCATCCTGTTGCCGACCACGGCTAGCCAGATGCTCCTGGGAAGGCCATCAGCAGACTATGAGATTATGAAAATCCTTTGTTGCCTGTCCTAAAAACAGGGGTGTTGAACCCCTTTCAGCCCAGGGGCCGAATTCCATTTTGGAGAAACTCTCGGTCGCATTCCAGCAGTGGTCTGGAGGCCAAAGGAACGGGGCCAGAGATACCAACATGTTTAAATGGTCAGTGGTTGGGTCCCGAGGTTCTGCACCCCCGTCTCAGAACTTGGTATTCAGAGGTAGCTTGCCTCTGCACATGGAAGTTCCACTCCGTTAGGCCGCAGAACGAAGTAACCGCCCTGAGTGTGTCTTGTTGTCTTTTGTTTCCTCCCGTTTGCAGGTGAGCGCCCCTTCCCCTGCAGCTGGCCTGGCTGCCAGAAGAGGTTCGCGCGCTCGGACGAGCTGGCCCGCCACTTCCGCACCCATACCGGGGAGAAGCGGTTCGCCTGCCCGCTCTGCGAGAAGCGTTTCATGCGGAGCGACCACCTGACCAAGCACGCGCGGCGTCACCCGGCCTTCCGGCCTGGCATGGTCCGCCGGCCCGACTGCCACAGCGCTTCCCCCAGTGACTCGGCCGCCAGCAGCTTGGCCGGAAGCCCCGCCCCAGACAGCCCCACTCCCGACAGTCCTGCCCCCTAAAAAGCCCTGCTGAGCTCCCGTGAGAGGGCGGGGCAGGAGGCCTGGTACCCAATCATGCACGTTGCCCTTCTCAGAACAGCGTAGGCCTGACCCAGAGAG
This sequence comes from Shinisaurus crocodilurus, assembly GCA_021292165.1. Classification (NCBI taxonomy): domain Eukaryota; kingdom Metazoa; phylum Chordata; class Lepidosauria; order Squamata; family Shinisauridae; genus Shinisaurus; species Shinisaurus crocodilurus. Next base: position 37,059 of record JAHFWL010000618.1, read on the forward strand.
GGCACCCGGGCACCGCTCCGAAGGACCTTATTGACTCATGTTCGGTCTGCCTTGTTCAAGAAGAAGCTCCTTCTCATGCTTTGGGTGCATTTTAATTAAAATATTGGTCCCTCCCCATTCCCAGCTTTCAAGACAGCCCAATACTGAGCTGTGTTCTTCACACACACACACACACACCGGTGTGAGCAGGATTTCCATCGCTCTGTTACGGTAAGCCAGGGATGCAAAACCTCAGGACTGGCCTGCCTGGCGTCCCAATCTGGCCTTCCAGGAGGCCGCACCCTCTTTCACCTGACGGACCCATCCTTAGGTGGATTTCCAGCTTCTGCTTGTTTTTCCCCTTCATTCTAAAAAGTTTGAAATGGAACGCAGTCCCCCTGAGGGCTTCTGCGAAAGGAATTTTGTCCCTCACGCTCAGAGAATGTCTACAGCCCTGCAGTAACCAAACCAGCTGACTTGCTTAAATCCGGCTGATGCATCTTCAAATGTAACTTCCTCCTCTGTTCTGCACCTGCTGGATGGTTCTCCGACGCAGCGCGTCTTGTTTCCCAGTGCAAAGAGACGTCCTCCCAGGGTCTGTGACTGGTATCTTTGGGAAGACAACCTACTGGGGGAATAGATTTTCATCCTGCCGTTTCCTGTCACTTTCACCCTTCCGTAACTTCCGGACCGGACACCATTTCTCCCCTGCCCACCTCCACTACCCTTAGTACTCACGGGGGGGAAAAACAATGTCCAAGGTGATTGTGGTCAGCCAGTTCCCTCTTGGGCTCAAAGGAGAGAGCTACCCCGTGCCATTTGTGTAACCAGAGGTATTCTGCTGCTGGACAAGGAGGATCCATTCGTTGCTGTCGCGGTGAACAGCAACTGATTCGACCCTGCCTTGCGTGAATTCACCTAATTCAGCGGGTTCACAACTGCAGGCATGGGGTTCCAATCTGCCCCCCCCCCCCGCGTTTCCCCATATGGCCTCCTTCCTGCCAACCACTGATCCTTTTCCCGGCTTTTCTAGTTCCCCCCCCCCATTCTACAAGGTGGAAATCCCTCTCCTAAATCTTAGTTACTGGCTCCAACAGCTTATAGGCTGGTATTTTAGCCCTGCCCCCTTTGCCCCGCCCCTTTTGCCTTCACCCCCACCCACCCCACTGGAATGCACCCCCCCCAAAAGCTTCTCCAAAATGGAACTTGGCCCTCAGTGTGAAAGAGGTTCAGCACTCCTGGCCTGTTTTTTGGTTTTTTTTAGAAGTCCATGTATGCTAGTGTTGCCATTGTCGTATCCTTTGATGGTGAATTCTGCAGGACACTTCTATTTTACCTGGAGAAATAATCGGGAGATTATTCTGACTTCCTCTCCTAGGCCACGCCCTTTTCCCAAAGAAGTGTCTGAACCCTGGCCCGGCCCGGCCGAGCTGGTCACCTCCCTTCTCCAAAGCATTTTCTAAACAAAACTTGGGGAATCTTTAATTTGATATAGCATCCTGTGTTCCTGGGACTTCACAGAGCAGTGGGTATAGATTGATTTCTGTGCACAGGGAAGCTCACTGGTTTATGCCTCAAGATGGGGTGTGTGATACAGTATGTCAGCCTTCCCCAAGCTGGCACCCTCCGGAGGCTGGCTGTGGGTGATGTGTGATGTAATCCAACACATCTAAAGGGCTCCAGATTAGGGGAGGCAGCCATATGTAAATAATTCTCCCCCCCCTCAAACTTTTATCTTTATAGAAAGGTTACGGGTGTGTTTGATATTTCTTTTGATATATATATATTAACATAAAATCTGGTTAGAACTGGGAGAATGATGGAGTGCAGGGAGTTTGAGTATACAGTCATGCCTTGGATTGAGAGCATAATTCGTTCCGGAAATGTGCTTGTAATCCAAAACACTCTTATATCAAAACGAAACCCCCCCCCAAAAAAAAATTTGTACAGAGATTTTTTAATTTAAACCGTACTACAGTACTTGTATTGCAAGACGTCGCTTGTATATCAAGTCAGATTTTTTAAAATAAATATTTAAAAATTTGCTTGTCTTGCAAAAACGCTCTCAAGCCAAGTTACTTGCAACCCACGGTATTACTGTATTATTGTCCCTCTCCTCTTGGAGCTTGGATGGTAAGGACATGGCTGAGCTTCATCCAGTCTGAGTGGAATGTGTTGTGAGTGCAGTTTGGCACAGCTAAAAGCACTTTTTTCCCTGCCCAGGGCCGCCCCCCCCCCCCGGTAACTTGCTATGCACAGGTGCGTGTTGGGTGTGCGCGTGTGGATGTCATGTGTTCCTTTCAAAGCAAATTTGGGTGCCTTGGTGCTTTTGAGTGACGCGGGGCCGACTCTTAAAGGGCACCCTGATTTCCCTCTTGATTCCTGCTTGCGGAAATGTAAACCCATTTGTTGGGCGCGGGATGCGGCTGCTTCCTTCGCCCGTGCTCCTCGGAAGCGGGCCCGGCGGTCCCCATTTGCAGATAAAGCGTAATGGGAGAATGGGGCATGCACAGAGACGGCTGTTGCCTGTTTCACGTGGTAGCCATCGCGGGAATTTAAAATTTTAAGGAATTGTCATCCTGGCTGGCGGGATCTGCACCTGGCCAGATCGGCAATGGCTCGATCTACAAGTTAAATGTCTGTTCAGCACATTGTCCCGAGAGGATGAGATTGGTGGAACAGAGTGGGGGAAATTATTGTTTGTAGAGGCCGCTACACAAACTTGGAAGTATGCTTCTCTGGTTTAAACAGCCAGGAGGAGTCATAGAATCATAGGAAAGTAGAGTTGGAAGGGGCCTACAAGGCCATCAAGCCCAACCCCCTGCTCAATGCAGGAATCCAGGTCAAAGCATCCCTGACAGATGGCCGTCCAGCTGCACCTTGAATGCCTCCAGACTGGGAGAGCCCACCACCTCCCTAGGGAGTTGGTTCCATTGTCTTATTGCTCTGACAGTCGTCCCAAGTTAGGATGGTGTTAAGCAAACCCTTGGGTCTTCCAAGTCAAACAACCTGGCTAGCTACCAGGTGATTGATTTGAACTCTGAACCACTGTAGATGTTGGAATGCAAGCTGGGACGTGCAAGCCATTTCAGGGGACCAGAGATAACAGCAAATAGAAGCAGCGTTGGCAGACTGAGAATTTGGGAAGTTGCCTGCTCAGCCAGAAGCCTGGGAGGAGCCCTCCTCAACTAATCCAGCAGCTTGCGCACTCACCCAGGGTCTCCCATGTTCTTGGGGAGTTTTGTAGGAGCCAGTAATGCTTTCCTCATTCATGTTTTGCCTGGGGAAAATATTTTTTTTTTAAACCATCCTCCCTGTTTTAGAATATATAATCAAGCAGAGATATTTTAACAGAGGCAGATATTTTTTTTAATAATAATAATAATAATAATGAAAAGCTGTGTCTATTGCTGGGAAATGACGGGTATTTTTGTAACAAGGAATCAAATCACACTGCAAGCTTTATGAAAGAAATGGTGGAAATGCTGTATTTTTATTAATGACAGAAAATCTGTTCCCTGTCCTTCTACGTGCCCGTAGCAGTTTGGATTATATCCCGAACCCAGGAACTTGTGGTGGGTCAAATTGACTTTCGTGTCCTATTCCTTTCTATGAACCTGGAGTGGCCTGTGCATTTCCTATGCGGATCTATCAAGACAAAAAGCTTAGGGACAGCTCCAGGTTGCCTGCTGGGGGAACGTACGTATTTAATAGGGCCGCAATCCCAAGCGAACTTACTTGGGAGTAAGCCCCATTGAACTCAGGAGTGCTTACTTGCGAGTAGAAAAACCTAGAAGTATACTGTACGCCCATTTTAAAACAACATCAACAAGCTTAAATTGGCCACTAGATTGAAAAGCTACGGAAGTTGCTTATCCCCCCACCCCCAAAATCAGGAGTGGGCAACTTGTGGCCCTCCATATCTTTTAGCGTACAACTCCCATCAGCCAGCATAGCCAATGTTGAGGGATGATGGCAATTGTAAGCCAAAACACCTCGAGGGCCACAAGCTGCCTACCCCTGCCCTAAATCTTGTATAAACGATGCATTTATTTTGTATGAATATATATTAATTTATATTCTAATTGAGCTCCTGGACTGAAATCCAGCAGCTCTTGTCTCTTGAGTGGTGTTATCTGTGCGTGCTGTGCATGAGTTGAAAAATTGTATTTTCCCCCTCCCGGTCTATTTTTGATAAGCACTGAATCTCCACGTGTGTGTCCCCGTTATACTGTTTTTAAATAAAGCAAAAAAAAAAAGAAGCTTCTGTTCAACCTGTGTCTGTGTGCTGTTTGTATAGATTTAGAACGCAGCCTTGTGCACTTTCGCTCCGCAGGGAGTCTTCCTGCGTTTCAACAGGGCTCGGCCCCAAGTTAGGTGTGTTGAAGATTCTGGCCTTGTTTTTTTTTTCCCCAGCGAAGGCTGCAGAGCTAGCATCGCATGAATCCGGGGCTGGACTTTGCCGGTTTACATCTCAACCGAGCCACCAACTGAGGCAAGCTCCAGACATTCACATTTATTTATTTATTTATTTAATTTGCAGCATTTTTACTCCACTCTTCAGCCAGCAAAGGCTCCCCGAGTGGCTTACCAAAGATTAATATTAGACAGTCCCTGCCCTCAGGCTTACAATCTAAAAGACATGACACAGAAGGAAAAGGGATTGGGAGGGAGGAAGAAAGCAAAACTCGGGCACCAGTTACAAGGTTCTTCGATATGCAGAAGGTCCCAGGTTTGATTCCCGGCATCTCCATATGGGGCTGGAAAAACAACTGCCTGAAACCCTGGAGAGCCATTACTGCCAGTCGGTATCTACAACACTGGCCTAGGTGGACCGACGGTCTGACTCCGTATCGGGCAGATTCCCATGAACTTAGCAGAGGGAGGGGGTCTTCCTGAATAAGGGTGTCAGATGCAAAAGAGGCCACTGCTCTTGTGGAAGAGGTCATTTCGGCAGGTGTAGCTTGTCATGCGAACTAGGCCAGCAGAAATTCCCTCCTCTTCATAATTGTTAAAGGTGCAGGAGCTGTGACCTCTTTTGCCTCTGGCTACCCTACTGAATAAACATGCATGGGGCTGCACACCTTCGCTCCAGCCCTTCTTCCCCATCTATCGCAAAAGATGTGTGTCTGCCCATGATTGCCACAGTGGTGAGACCGTGAAACCGAGGCACCTGAAACTTGGCATGCATCCTAAGGAGGTCCTAGGGGTGCACACCTCGGCTGTTATTTTTAAAATGGCATTAATTTGAGTGTGTCCATGTGGTTGAAGCCTACAGTAACATCAACAATACTACAAGTGAGAAGAATCTTGGAATTGTGGTAGATCACAAACTGAATATGAGCCAGCAATGCGATGTGGCTGCAAAGAAGGCAAATGCAATTTTGGGCTGTATTAATAGAAGTATAGCTTCCAAATCGCGGGAAGTGATAATTCCCCTTTACTCGGCACTGGTTAGGCCTCATCTTGAGTACTGCGTCCAGTTCTGGGCACCTCACTTTAAGAAGGACATAGACAAACTGGAGAGGGTTCAGAGGAGGGCAACAAGGATGATAAAGGGACTGGAAACAAGGCCCTATGAGGAGAGACTGAAAGAACTGGGCATGTTTAGCCTTCAGAAGAGGAGACTGAGGGGAGATATGATCGCACTCTTCCAGTATTTGAAGGGATGTCACACAGAGGAGGGCAAAGATCTCTTCTCGATCATCCCAGTTTGCAGGACACGGAATAATGGGCTCAAGTTACAGGAACCTAGATTCCACCTAAACATCAGGAAAAATTTCCTGACTGTCAGAGCAATAAGACAATGGAATCAACTACCTAGGGAGGTCGTGGGCTCTCCCACTCTGGAGGCATTCAAGGTGCAGCTGGACAGACATCTGTCAGAGATGCTTTGACCTAGATTCCTGCATTGAGCAGGGGGTTGGACTCGATGGCCTTGTAGGCCCCTTCCAACTCTACTTTTCTATGATTCTATCATCTTCCGGGACAGACTTCCCTAACCAGCACAATAGTGTTGCAGTCCATAGTTTGAAGTTAGGGCAGGATAGAAGGCCCAGGGACAGAGTAATATACCTGTCCCCTCTCACACTGCTATGGAGTAGCCCGCCCGCCGCCCGCCCCCCCCGGTGGGGGAATGGAGTGGACCTCGGAGATATAGGGTTGCCCCATAGCAGGGGCTGTGCTTTGGGGTGCCAGTGGGCATCGATTCACTCAGGGTGGGAACAATGTGTCCAACTTTTGATGGCTGCATAAATTTGCTAGAAGGCTCTGCTGTCTCAAAGAGCTACTATTCCATCCCATCTGGTCCATTCGCTAGTCTGCAATACTGGGAGTTTTGAAGCACTGCAACATGCTCAGCGGATTAAAGGAAACATGGGAGAGGTATACAGAATTATACATGGTGCGGAGAAAGTGGATAGGGAGACATTTTTCTCCCTCTCTCATAATACTAGAACCCAAAACGGTCATCCCATGAAGCTGCCTGGTGGGAGCTTACGCTGGCTCAGCTTGTCTGAGCGTGGAAAGCTAAGCAGGGTCAGGCCTGGTTATTACTTGGATGGGAGACCCTTCTTCTAGTTTCCTGCATTGAGCAGGGGGTTGGGCTCGATGGCCTTACAGTAGGCCCCTTCCAGCTCTATGATCTATGAAATCTATGAAAAGGAAGGACTTCTTCACACAGCGCAGTTAAAACTATGGCACTTAACTTCCACAAGATGACGTGTGGTGGCCACCAATTTGGACAGCTTTAAAAGGGGGTTGGACAAATTCACGGAGGAGGAGGAGGCGGCTACCAGTCCTGAACCATCTCCTCTGATCTCGGAAGCTAAGCAGGGTGGGGCCTGGTTAGTACTTGGATGGGTGACCGCCTTGGAACACCAGGTGCTGTAGGGAGGGACCATCGCTCAGTGTGACAAGAGCACATGCTTGGCACGCAGAAGGCCCCAGGTTCGACCCCCTGCAGCATCTCCAGGTAGGGCTGGGAAAGAATCCTCCCCGAAACCCTGGAGAGCCATGGCTGCCAGTCAGTGTCAACAATACTGGACTGGAGGGACCAAGGGCCTGACTCAGTATTAAGGCAGCTTCCTATGTTCCTACTAGTCCGGATGGCTACCTCCAGTATCAAGAGGCAGCAGTTTGCCTGTGTACACCAGTTGCTGGGGGGAACATGGGCCGGAGGGTGCTGTCGCACTCACGGTCCTGCTTGTGGGATGCCGTGGGCGGGCTGGTTGTCCGCCGTGTGAGCAGGAGATGCTGGACTAGGTGGACGCGTGGCCTGATCCAGCATCAGGCTCTGGATGCTCTTGGCTTTGTGCTGCTAGCTGTTGGAAGACTGAGCTGGGACCCCTGGTTTCATATCCAACTTCTAATCCCCCCCCCCCCCCGCGCGTGCAACTTTTCGCTAGGGTTCCGCTTCTGGTGCCGCTGGCAAGGCTCCCCTCTGCCTCTAAAAATGCAGGAGGTAGAAATGCAACAGGCGCACCCCGCTGCTTGCAGCACCCCTGTTTTGGGAGGGGGAAGCCCGCTCAGCTGCTTGGAATACAGTTGTTGCAGTGTTCTCCAACCTTGGGTCCCCAGATGTTTTTGGCCTACAACTCCCAGCATGCCCCAGCCAGCTACGCTGGCTGGGGCATGCTGGGAGTTGTAGGCCAAAAACATCTGGGGACTCAAGGTTAGAGAACACTGTGTTAAAGGCACTGGAGCGCTGCCTGCTGAAGAAGCTGGCAACGTTGGTTGCTTTTTTAAAAGTGTTTAGTTCAGTTTTAGTTACGGTCATAGACCAAACGTAAAAAAACATACATACATGCATCATGTTATTTATTTACAGAAGCAGAGATAGAACAAATATATTAAAATAATTCAGTTTCGTCTTTAGGATGGTTATATCGACTGCTCCCTAATCTTACAAGCCTGGGCGCAAAAAAAAAAAGTGCATTTCTTTCTGCACTGCCTTTCCGGAAAAAACATCAAGTCGGTTTACAAACATTCAGAAGACAAAAAGCATAAACAGATAGAAACATAGCAACACGTTAAAAGATTTAAAAACCCAAATTAAACGGATGCACCTCGCCCCGCTTCCGAAATGCAACTTTTTTTTTTTTTTACCCGCCCCTTCCTCGCTGCTTTCTTAAACCTTCCTTCCCTTCTTTCTCCGCAAAAGCGACCGTCTCCCCCCACCCCTTTCCTCCCAGTTCTAATTTTCCATCAGGCCCCTTCGAAGCCACCTCGCTTTAGGGCCGCTGCGTTTCCTTGAGAAGTACAAATGGGGTCGCTGAGGACCTTGCCCGTTCTTCTACCCGTGAGCATGCGCTTAAAGCGCCCTCGTTTCTTTTGTCGTTTCCCTTAGCTAAGATGGCGGTAGAGCTTTTGTCATCAACTCAACCCCGTACATACATAGCACCCTTAACGCCTGCGATGAAGAGCCGCCCCGCGCTTCTCCTGAGAGCATGCGCACTTGCGCCTCCGGCTTTAGCGAAGATGGGTCCCTCCTCTCGATGCGCATGCGTGGGTCCCCCCCCCTTTGCGCGCGCCTTATTGCCCTTAGCCGAGATGGCGGCGCCAAATCCTTTCGCAGCGTTTTCTTGGCAGTACGCATGCGCCTTTCTGTCCGGTGCGGTTCTTCCTTGCCCGTAGTCGTGATGGCGGCGGCCTGAGGGGAGAAAAAAAATAATCAGCTGAGGAGAAGCCGCGGTTGGGCGGCCTGCTTTTCTCTTCCTCCTCCTCCTCATGCCTCGCCGGGATGCTCCGCTCGAGCGGCTTCTTCCGCGGCGTCGAGTGTCCCTTCGGGCCGACCTGCGGGAGGCCGTATTGCCACTTCCGACACCCACCCGGGGCCCAGCTCATCGCCGAGCCCCCGCCGCCCCGGCGCCTCCCTGCCTGGCCCGGCTCCAGCACGCGCCCCGCCGCAGCAGCAGGTAATTGGGTCAACGTAGGGGACCGGCCCCTGCCTCTCTCCCACCCTTGCCTGAGACGCTCTGCACATGCTCAGAGGCTCTCCTGCTTTCATCCCATCCTTGTATTGGTGGACAGGGAGGTCGTTGTCCCCTCTCTCTTCCTTGGAGGAGGCCCCACCTGTGCAAAAAGTGGAGCTCTGCACATGCTCAGAGCCTCTCCAAGTGTGGGTGGGAGGAAAGAATTTAAGGTTTTTTTTTCTCCTTCCCACCCCCGTCTGTGAAAGGGTAAGGTAGAACAGTGTTCTCCAACCTTGGGTCCCCAGATGTTTTTGGCCTACAACTCCCAGCATGCCCCAGCCAGCGTAGCATGCTGGGAGTTGTAGGCCAAAAACATCTGGGGACCCAAGGTTTCATAGATTTCATAGATCTGATAAGAGTTGGAAGAAGCCTACAAGGCTATTGAGTCCAACCCCCTGCTCAATGCAGGAAACTAGAGGAGGGGTCTCCCATCCAAGTAATAACCAGGCCTGACTTGCATTTCTCATTGTGAAGGTGCCCTCCTAATTTTGGGGCTTTGCGGGGAAGGTAGTGAAGAGGTATCTTGCTTCTTGGAGCAGACCCTCACACACACATCTTCTCTCCCATCTGTGATATAAAAGGTGTGTGTAATGCGGGAATTTGGCACTAATTTGGGAAGGAGGAGGAGAACGGTCAGGGAGCTTGCTTCCCTTGTGCCCCTCACATCGCATCTATAAGAAAGGACAAGGTGGAAAAGAACTCTGTATATACTCAGGAGCCCTGCTAATGGTTCCTGTGTCTGTGTGTAAGGAAGTTAAGAGGCTTCTCCTTTCCCTTCTCTGACTTGCTCTGGAATCTAGGTGGGTTGCCACTTATAATCTGTCCTTGTCTTCTCATTTCACAGTTGCTTTGTTTGTTTGTTTTTTGAACATTTAGGTCAGTGTTCTCCAACCATGGGTCCCCAGAGGTTGCTGGCTGGGGCATGCTGGGAGTTGTAGGCCAAAAACATCTGGGGACCCAAGGTTGGAGAACACTGATTTAGGTGAAGCATCTGGCTTTTTTTTTTTTTAAATATATTTTTTTATTTAAATTTTTCCAAACAATATATAAAATACAAATACATAACATACATAAAAAGAAAAGGAAAAATAATAATTAATAACATATAAACTACAAAATACATAAACATCCAAATTATACTACAAATAACCAAAAACTTAAACAAAACAACTACCTATACAAATACACAAAAAGAAAAAACACATATTCTAAACCCCCACCCACACATATAATGTTTCCCCCCCTATAGCCGGGACCCATTTATCCCGCTCATGGCCTGCCACACCGTCAAGGGGGGGGGCCCGAAAGGATCCACCACCTGCTCATGGCAGCAGCTGTTCTTCTCCTCCCAATTAAACATTGATCATATTATTAAACCTATTAATCCTGCACCTATTATATCCTGGTTACCTAATATTATATCCCAATAAGGAAAGAGAGAAAAATAGAGTTTAGAAAATTTTATAAGTATTAATATCAAAAATATTAATATTATATCCCAATAAGGAAAGAGAGAAAAATAGAGTTGAGAAAAATTTGTAATTATTAATAACAAAAATATTAATATTAACAAATAAAACTTAAATCATAATTCTTTTTTTTTAAAAAAAATATTACACTTCTACCACACCAATCGTCTTTCTTTCTATCTTTGCTTCCATCCGAACACATAATCCTTAGCGCAGCTCACCACCAACCGCTCCTTGCTCTGCCTGTGGTCCATCTCCATCTCCATCTCCTTCCAAAAGTCCCTTTTCATGCAGTAGCTCCATTCCTTGACTCCAAGATGTAATCCTATGCTTTTTCCCATCAAACATAAAAGTTAAATATACTGGGTACCCCCAGCTATATGAAATTCCCTTCTTCATCAAAACAGTAGTGCAAGGTCTCACGCTACGCCTCCAGTTAATTGTTTGTGAACATAAATCATTGTAAATTTGCACGGGAGCTCCTTGATACATCAGCTGATCAGATTTCTGCCTAATTGCTTTCATAAATAATTCCTTTTTATAATAGTTGGCAAAACTCATAACTACATCTCTGGGAGTTATTCCTCCCCTTTTGAAAGCCACTCTGTAAACCCGCACAATATCTTCTTGCTTCCATTGAAATTCAGGGGCCAATGATTTTAGGCAGTCCAAAATCATATCTCTCAAATTCCTGCCACCTTCCCTGCCACCTTCTGGAAATCCTCGAAGTCGGGCGTTGGACCTCCGCTCTCTGTCCTGAAGGTCAATAATTCTCCGCTCCAATTGATCAAATCTTAAATCCTGCTCCTGAATTTTTTCAATATTATCTTTCACTCCTTTTTCCACCGCTATAACTCTGTCTTTCATAACTTTCATATCAGCAGTGATTCCCAAGACTGATTTCTGTATTTTTTGAAGCTCAGTTTGAACCTCTGACACAATCTGCTCTTTGTTTTGATTCAACTCAGCTTTTATCATCACTTGGAAACGTGCCATCAATTCATCAATTAAATTGTTTTAATTTCACCACGGGAGCAGTACTGCCTTCCTCAGATTGCCTTGCAGTTGATTGGTCATTATTGCTGTCCATTCCAGCCGACATCTTCCTATTTCCGGGTGATGACTCAGCACTTAAAGTTTCACTTTGAGAAAGTTTATCAAATCCCTTAATCTCACCCTCCGGATAATTATTAACCAATCCGTTTGTCCGTTCTTTTTCTATCTCCGCTCTCTGCAGCCGGGTAACACTAACATCCGAAGCGTGAGTTCTCTTAGAACGAACCCCCACAGGCTCAGCTTTCTTTTTATCCCGGCCTCTCGGCATTTAGCACTTGATGGCCATTATAAAGCAATAAAAAAGTTATAAATCCTGTTCTTTCTTAGAGAGCAGACGCTTAACTCTTCCCATCCAGGTAATCAATCGTTCCTACTCACATTTCTTCATTTGCAGGGAATAATACTGCTTTTGAATTTTTCTTCATCGGGAGCAACCCGAAACAGCTACCAGCCCGTCCAGCCGGAAGCTCCTCCCCCCCGCATCTGGCATTTTTGTTAAATAAACCAGTTACCATAGTTTATGGGGCCTTCTGACACATATGATGGCGGCGGCTGGGATAGGTGGCTTTAAAAATGGTATGATAGCGAAATGGAGCCTTCCAATTCAGGAACAATTTTGCCCCTGGTTTCCAGTTGCTGGGGACAAATGGCAGGACGGCATGGTTGGACACCTGCTGAGGGCCCACACCCCAACAGTGACGAGATTCCCCCTGGACTTGGTCTTCCTCTTCCCCATTGCAACCTGCTTGTTCACCTGCCTCTTGCTCTGGCCCAGACCAGGATAGTGCGTCCAGTTCTGGGCACCACACTTTAAGAAGGATGTAGACCAGTGTTCTCCAACCTTGGATCCCCAGATGTTTTTGGCCTACACATGCTCGGAGTTGTAGGCCAAAAACATCTGGGGACCCAAGGTTGGAGAACACTGAATTGCAGACAAACTGGAGAGGTTTCAGAGGCGGGCAACAAGGATGATAAAGGGACTGGAAACAAGGCCCTATGAGGAGAGACTGAAAGAACTGGGCATGTTTAGCCTTCAGAAGAGGAGACTGAGGAGAGATATGATCGTACTCTTCCAGTACTTGAAGGGTTGTCACACAGAGGAGGGCCAGGATCTCTTCTCGGTCATTTCAGTTTGCGGGACACGGAATAATGGGCTCAAGTTACAGGAACCCAGATTCCGCCTAAACATCAGGAAAAATGTCCTGACTATTAGAGCAATAAGACAATGGAACCAACTGCCTAGGGAGGTGGTGGGCTCTCCCACTCTGGAGGCGTTCAAGGTGCAGCTGGACAGCCATCTATCAGGAATGCTTTGACTTGAATTCCTGCATTGTGCAGGGGGTTGGACTCAATGGCCTTATAGGCCCCTTCCAACTCTACTTTTCTATGATTCTATGAGATGCTACGGCCTGTCAAGCAAGCAAGTGGTAGCAGTGATGAGGCACAATAGCAGCTGGTGACCACAGTGGTGAGAAGGGAGTCTCGCTGAAGGAGAGGGCCCAGTGAGGGTGTGTCGCCCAAGGGTCCTCCAAAACCTGGAGCTGCTCACCCTGATGAACCGGGAGGAAGAGCTGCTGCCTTCATACTCTTGTGTTTGGTTCAGAAGTGCAGCCTGGATAACTGGGATACGTGTGTGTTGATGTATACCGTACTTTGTATATTGGCATTTTTTATTATTTATTTATTTATTATATTTATTTCACGCCTTTTTTCCTGCAAGGAACCCAAGGTGGCTTACATAATCCTCCTCCTCATCCTCCCCCCCCCCACTTTATCCTCACAACAACCCTGTGAGGTAGGTCAGGCTGAGAGTCAGTGACTGGCCCAAAGCCACCCAGTGAGCTTTGTGGCTGAGTGGGGACTAGAACCTGGATCTCCCGAGTCCCAGTCCAGCACTCTAACCACTGCACCACACTGGCACTCTAACCACACATGCACATGGTCAGTATCACCTAAATCAGTAATACTGCTACCCCACAAAATAAGCCTTGGCCTACCCTCAAATCATGCACCAATGCTGCTGGCAAACTGTGCCTTAACTGGCCAGAAGTGTGTTGGTGCAAAAGCTCTCTTAAGTTTCCCTTTTTCCCGCCCCACCAAAAGAACATGTACTTAGTTCAGTGATTTTTATCCCACCCTTTATCAAAAGTTCTTAGGGTGATTTACAACATATAATAGCGAAAACAAAATATTGAAAGTCTAATAATAAAAGCAATCATGTGTGCTGTTCTGGCATTGCTCGATGCACAGTCTCCTAGGGGCATGGATGCATGATTTGAGGCTGGCTGGGTGGCAGGTGGTGGAGAGTCTTTCTTCACATAATGCTCAACTTAACTTGTACAACTCTCTACCAGAAGATGATGTTTAGATGTCTGCTGGTTTAGATATCTTTAAAAGGGGGAGATCATTTGGTCTGATCTCGCAGGTCTCTTAGGTTATTGAGGCTTATTTTGGGTGCAGAGCCCAGTGAAGTGTATGTTACAATGTCAATATCTCAATGGAGATACTTTTTTAAAGACAACTTACAAAACAAAAATTAAATTCTGGGAGAAAATGCCTTTTTAAAATATGTCCTTTTGTTTGTTTGTTCTGAGAACCAAAATAGCCTCAGAAAATTAACAGGTAAAGCTTGCTGCTTGAGAGCCAGTGTGGCGTAGTGGTGAGAGTGTTGGACTGGGACTCGGGAGATCCGGGTTCTATTCCCCACTTGGCCATGAAACTCACTGGGTGACTTTGGGCCAGTCACTGCCTCTCAGCCTAACCTACCTCACAGGGTTGTTGTGAGGATAAAATGGAGAGGAGGATTATGTAAGCCACCTTGGGTTCCTTGCAGGAAAAAAGGCGGGGTATAAATATAATAAATAAATAATAATAATTTATCCACCCTGGGTCTTTTGAGGTGTGGTGGGGACAGTTCAGTATCCAAGAACCCACTTACTTGAAAAATACTAGAGGTTTTTTTTTTTTTAAAGGGAAGTGTCTCTTTAAGAGTCACGGCACGGCTGTGTGAAGGTGGAACCTTGACTGGTTTCCTGCCTGCTCTCCTCCAGCCCTGAGTTATCATTGCTGCCCAGGAGCAGGCAGTCATGGTTGAGTATTGTGACATCCTTGGATGTTGGGGTGGCTGCAGGCTGCAAAGGAGATAAGAAAAAAATAAGAGGCCTTTGGGTTGAAGGCATGAACAAGTACCTCAGTTGCTTGTTAACTCAGGAGAGCCCAGGTAAAAAAAAAAAAAACTTTCCTCCCATCTTTTCTGTTTATTTGCTGTGCCTGTGCCTGTGTGAGAGTGGAACAGAGCAACACCCATTGGCAGAGATGGCTGTTTGCTCTGTTCCACTTTGAAGGTCTTCCTTTGGGTCCTCCCCAGTGTTGGTGATATGATGGGAGGGAGTCTTTTCATCAGTGGCATCCAAAATTCGAAATGGTCTTCCAAAAGAGGCCCACTGCAGCCTGCTTTTTAGATGGGTGGCACAGGTGATATTATTTTGGTGGGTTTTCCAGAACTGGCTTCTTAAGGAAGATATTTTGCTATTGTGTTTTAATCTGCTGCTCTAATTTGTTGGTGTAGTCTGCTACGGCTCCCCCCCCCCCCCCATCCACATCCACATCCACACAGCTGGTTTTTGGGCAGGGGCTAGTGTTAGGAACATAGGACTCCACATCTTTACGTTGTGTGTTTGTATTGTGTGTTTAACTTCTGCTCTAGACTGCCTGGAATACCCCAGTGGAAGATTGAGTTAGGAAATGAATAAATAATCATAGCCGAATGGTTGTGTTATCTGGTTTCTATCTCACAGGGGCTAGTTGCTGGTGCCATTCTTAAATTATTTCATTAGAAAGCAGTCTTTATTTTTCTAAATAGGTTACAAAAATAACCTGGGGGGGGGGAGATTTGGCAAACATTCAAGTATTCTGTGCTTGTGAAAGTCTTTCCTCGCTAAATATAGAGAGTAGGTTAAGCTTTGAACTGCAGGTGTTCAGGAACATTCAAGCTCTTGACTCATTTTTTTAATGCAGATTTTGAATGAGTGAAACTCCTAGGGGTTTCTAAAGCAACTTTTGAATTGAGTTTTCAGTAACTTCTTTGTGAGCTGCTGCAGCATAGGACAATCTAAAAATGTGGGGAGACAGCCCTACACACACATGTGCGCGCACTCACAGGGGCACTCCTGGAGGTTTGGCCTCTGGTGGTACATACAGGCCTGTGGCTTACGCTGGCTCAGCTTGTCTTGAGTGTGGAAAGCTAAGCAGGGTCAGGCCTGGTTGTTATTTGGATGGGAGACCCCTTCTCTAGTTTCCTGCATTGAGCAGGGGGTTGGACTCGATAGCCTGTAGGCTCCTTCCAACTCTAGCAGATCTATGAAATCTATGTAAGATTTGGAGTTTCAGATATCTGTTCCACTTGTAGATTGACTAAAAAACTTGGGGTTGGGGAGGGGAAGACAAATTATCCTTGGGCTGAAATTAAATGATCACAAAGGGTTTTTCATGTAGGCAAGTTCTTTGTTGAAGATCCAGGGGGTCTTATCTCTGCCCTTGAAAGGGAGGGAAAGTGACAGACTGAAGAAGCTGATAAAAAAGGGAAAGAAAGGCCTCCTTGAGTAATAGATCTTTTTCTAGAAGTTGCTGTGAGTAGTTAGGAGCCCTGTTTGTTTGGGCTGTTCTGAAGAGCCTTTGCTACTGCTTTCAAGGGGGTTGGAGTGAGGTGGAACTCGGGCTAATCCGATTCACTCCTCTCTCAAAAGTGCAGGTATTAATGTGTGCCTGCCTAGCCGAGTTCGGAAAATAATCACCAGCTAACAGCAGTGGCTACCGAGTGGTTAGTATGGGTACAGGTGTAGCTGTAAGGGATGTTGCTCACCTCCGCCCCAAACCTGTTAAGCAAACTTTGCTTGTTTGCTTAGCGTGGTGGTAAGCTGGTTGCTGGGCAGGTGAATAGGCCTGAGAGAATAGTGGGGATTGGTATATGGTAGGGGTGCAGAACTGGATTGGGGTAGGGGCTGATTGCCCCTCCGGGCTCTCTGCAGGCCAGATTGCCCCTCCGGGCTCTCTGCAGGCCAGATTGCCCCTCCGGGCTCTCTGCAGGCCAGATTGCCCCTCCGGGCTCTCTGCAGGCCAGATTGCCCCTCCGGGCTCTCTGCAGGCCAGATTGCCCCTCCGGGCTCTCTGCAGGCCAGATTGCCCCTCCGGGCTCTCTGCAGGCCAGATTGCCCCTCCGGGCTCTCTGCAGGCCAGATTGCCCCTCCGGGCTCTCTGCAGGCCAGATTGCCCCTCCGGGCTCTCTGCAGGCCAGATTGCCCCTCCGGGCTCTCTGCAGGCCAGATTGCCCCTCCGGGCTCTCTGCAGGCCAGATTGCCCCTCCGGGCTCTCTGCAGGCCAGATTGCCCCTCCGGGCTCTCTGCAGGCCAGATTGCCCCTCCGGGCTCTCTGCAGGCCAGATTGCCCCTCCGGGCTCTCTGCAGGCCAGATTGCCCCTCCGGGCATCACCCACTAACATCATCGCTCTGCCCGTTTTGCCTTTCTCTGTGCTGAAGGAGGCCTGAAGTCCTATGCCTATCTCAGCACGGAGAAAGGGGCTCCTACAGCACTGTGAGGAGCAGCCTGGCTTTGCGTCCCTGGCTTTGTGTGGCGCATGGGGGTGGTGCGCAAAGTCACTCAGCTGGCACCGGCTGAGTCTCCCACCATCCGCATCCCTGCTGTTAGCTCCGATCTCAGATAAAAGATAACAGGGATTCCTCCGGGATGTGGGGCTCGGAGCCCCCCCCCCCCCCCCCCCCGATGAACCCAAGGAGATGCAATACCTCCGCGGGCCAGATGCAATACCTCCGTGGGCTGGCTAGGCCCATGCGCTGAAGGTTCCACATCCCTGGTATATGGGCTACAGATTGGAACTGCTCCCTAAAATTGGGGGAAGCAGTCATGGAGGCTCCATGGCTAGCAGCTGCAGATGGAGCTCCTCTATAATTAAAAAAAAAAAAAACTTTTATAGACTTATGAATAATACAATATCATTAACAACATCAAACATAATACAATATAAACACACACACACACACACTCACACACTCCCATATTTGTTTTTGTTCCATTTCATTAAGCCAGTGTGTCCAGCTTAGTCCTTACTAGCCTCTGTCTTTCACTATTTTATTAAGGCTTTCCAGAATGACTTTTGGGCTGTCAGAGGTTTTTGGTCCACTATTCCTTTATTTATGAAAGTGATAAATGGAAACCAGATTTCCATGAATTGGTCATATTTCGCAGTTCCTTGTACCACTCTGCTGTGATTAATTAATCTTTCTGAGAGTGCAATTTTCCATATTTTCGCAAACCAGCCCTGTCTCAAGCACGCAGAACTTGCTTTCCAGTGCTGCACAGTTTCCAAACATGCAGCCATGAACAAAAACATGATTACTTCACCATGTGGTAAATTACCCTGTACATTGTCCACCACGGATAGGAGTGCTAGGAGGGGGATCTGGCACAACGATACATGCTATTGTATTCGATATAATCCCAAAACTCCCGGGCCAGGAGGTTTGAACTTGCGAACAACCCTACCACAAATGGAACAGTGATCCCACATCTCCACAACCTCTCCCAAAACTGTGGAGATAGGGAGGTGTCCATGCGGTGCTGCTTGACCAGAGTATAATGCCAGCTATGTACTGTTCTGGTCGGGGTTTCTTTTAGTTTGACTGAAATAGTCCTGAAAGGCCCCCTGGACCACATTCTATCCCAGTCTCCAACCTTGGGTCCCCAGATGTTTTTGGCCTACAACTCCCAGCATGCCCCAGCCAGTGTAGCTGGCTGGGGCATGCTGGGAGTTGTAGGCCAAAAACATCTGGGGACCCAAGGTTGGAGAACACTGTTCTATCCCAACTGCCTTCGTTTGGCCGGTCGGGTCACTTTCCCAGGTCACTCTGAGCCCTTGAGTGCCCCCAGGTGTTTCATCTAAACATAAGTTATAAGTGCTGGACAAGGTCGTCTGGTGACTGTAGGCATAGGGATTCCGGTCTTGTTAAAGGCCGAGGCACTTCTTTGGCCCTGACCAGTCTGCTGGCAAATAATCTGATCTGAAGACTTTGCAGCTGGCCTACGCATAGGCCAGCTAATGTCAGCCGTTCTTGCCTCTGAGCTTGGCTGTCCCTTGTCTATCGGGTCTTGTGCTCCATATAGTCCTCTGGCTTCCCACATCTCATATTGTTTATATTTGTCTTTCTGACAAAAGTGGGGATAATCCAAAAATGGGAATGGTGGGAGGAAGATGGTGCTAGTTGCTTTGCCCATTGTTTCCAAGTGTGAAAAGTGGTTAAAGTAAAGGGGTTATCTGTAGCTGCTAAAATGGATCTCTTGAAAGGAATACCAAGCTCCTCACTGTGGGAACTACTGGAGCATTTTCCATTTTCACCCATGGCCACATTCAGGAGAATTGTTGATGAGATCAAACAACTGAGAGGTCTTAAGCAGCATGACAATGAAGTTTTAAATTAGGACATCTCCACAAATTTGTTTAAATCCTTCTTTAAAGCCATCGAAGCCAGTGACAATCGCCACCCCTTGTGATATAAGTTCCGTACACCCATTCTGGATTGTGTGAGGAAGGTGTTTTCATTTTGTATGTCCTGAATCTATGGGTTGGCTCTTGACTTCCAGTGTTATATGAGAGAGAGAGAAACTTCTCTCTCTCCACACTGGGCATCATCTTAGAAATCTTGATCACCCCCCCCTTCTTTCCTAACTTAAAAGTCCCCAAATGGTGGGCCAGAAGCCAAAGTGGCTTCTGTGTCTCTCCTATTTTGTCTTTTAGTATGGCCTCCTGATCCATGCCTGGCCACTGTCCTCTGTTGCCAAGTTTCCTCCCCTTTTCTTCCACTAACTTTCTCTCTCCTTCTGAGCCACAGTTGCATGGTTCAGTTGGCGGTTGCAGGGTCTGTCCCTTTCCCTCCCTTTTTAAGTTACATCTCTCCCATTATGGCTGGGATGACTAATGTCTCCACGATAGATGGCCTATAGCTTTGATAGCTGTGTGGGGAAGAGGGCAGCTTTCCAAAGCCCTGCAACCTAATAACACTCGCTGAGATTCCCCCTTCTCTTCACAGCCCAATAGTTGAAAGGCTTCGTTATTTTGGTGAGCCAGTGTGTAATAGTGGGCAGTGTCGCTTTGGATTGCGGAGATACAGGTTACAGTTCACTGCAAGCTCACATGGTGGCCTTGGGCCAGTCACTATCTTACTTGAGCCCAGCCTACCTTACCCCGTTATTGTGAGGATCAAAATAGATAAACCCACATCCATTTGTGATGCTACGAGCTTCTTGGCCTTTTGGCTTGGAAGGAAGTTGCTGTACAGTGTGTAAGTTTGGGCATCCCTGGTTTATTTCTCTACTTCCAGCATTTATATACTGGCTTTCTGCCAAAGCACTCAAGGTGGTTTATGGTTTAAAATAATTTGGGAAGCTCCCTTACACCGTGTCAGATCCTTGGTCCATCTAGTTCAGTATTCTCTATACTGACTGGCAGCAATGGCTCTCCAAGGTTTCAGGCAGGATTTTTTCCCTAGCCCTACCTGGAGAAGCCGAGGATTGAACCTGGGACATTCTGCATGCAAATCATGTGCTCTACCTCTGAGGTATTTGATTTTATTTACAAGTTTTTGTAAATGCAAAGAAGAACAGCAATGTAAAAATTCAGATAAAACCCTTTTCTGTCAGCCAGTTTACTCCCCATGCTGGAATCCCTGGAAATAAAAATATCTTCATCTAGCCCCAGAAGGACAATACAGTTGGCGCTGTGTGAGCATCTCTCGGGAGGACCTTCCCTAAACAGCACGCTGTGACTGAGCAGGCTCACCATCCCCCTGACTTCAGATGTTGGGAGGACCCAGAGGAGAGCCTCCAGTGATAAACTAAGTGTACAGGCAGGTTCATGTGGTACAAGGTAGTCCTTTCGGTCCCAAGCCATTCAGGCGAACAAAATTGTTGTGATTTAAAGGGGATTGGACGGGAGCAGGAAGATGAGCAAGCTCAAGAACTATCTCTCTCATATTCATACGTATTGAAGTTGTATCATGACCAGGTAGAATGGCGGCTGCTGAAGGCGGTTCAAGGAGCGGAGGAGCCAAATGGCCGCTGGTCCCAACCTGGCTGAGGGGGGTAGGGGTGGGCTTGCTCTCTCATCTCCTTCTGATGCATCCCGGTAGATTGTTATCCATTGGGATTTGACAGAACTTCCAGGAGCAAGGTTGATACTAATGTTTTCTTTTCTCTTCCTCCCAAGGGTGCGGCTATGACCCTTACAACCCAGAATTTCCCAAGCCCGCAGTGCAAAGCAGCAATGGTGCCTTGGGGGATATTACCAAGTCAGCTGCCAGCATTCTGGAGATTGAGTTGGTTGACAAAGCTATTGAGGTTGCTAAGAATGAATATGAGCTCGAGCAGAAAAAGTATGAGGAGCTTTTGGAGACAGCCAAGGCCCCTTCACTTGCTTCCAAGGCTGCTGAGTTAGCAGCACCCAATTCATTTCCTTCCTTGGAATATACCCCAGGTAGCTACAATGTCAGTGGTGACGCTGACTACAATCCTACCCCTCTTGCGGTTGCTGCCTCTAGTCAGTCCAGCAAATATACCTTGGATTCTTTCAACAAGGTGAAATCCAAGGGGAGCTCGCTGGAGTATGTTCCCACGATGGTCACCCAGCCGAAGAAGTACAGTGGTCCCATCACAAATAGCAAATACATCATTGACAACTCCAAGCCTTCGACAGATTTGGAGTATGACCCTCTTTCAAATTACTCTGCCAGGCTCTTGAGCAAAGCCAAAGAACAGAAGGGGACCAAGCGGAAGAGAGCAATTGATCTTGAGGAGGTATATTCTCCTTCGCTCAAGAAACACTGCAACGCAACTAGCAAGCATGAGCCAGTCGCCAGGTTCTCTGACTCGGAAGAAGAATGCCAAATGGCGTCTATCATGCCTTCGAAATCTAAAGGTAGTTCAGAAGGCAAAGTAACTGGTGGGTTGGTGGCCAAAGAAAAAGGAACCCAACAGATGGATTCTAGTTCTCGGCAGATGAAAGAGACTGCTGTGCAGTATGACATGGGAGACATTGAAAGCCCTCAGGCAGCTGTTGTCAATGACTTGCCGGAGAAGGATGCCAAGAAGGCCAAGGCACCTTCTAGCAGGGATGCAAAAGATGTAGAGAAAAACAAAGGGGCATCAAAGGACAAGCTGAAAAAGAAAAATGCCGATGGCCGCAAGACAGAATGTAAGAAAGACCGAAGCAAAGTGGCAGACAAGGAGAAGATAGATGCAAAAGGGCAGCGCAAAAATGGGGAGAGGAGTAAGGACAAGCATGGCAAGTCCCGTGTGGATGGGCACATGAAGAAGCTCGAGAAGCCAAAATCTGTGATAGGAGCCGGAAGTAAGGAGGAGAACTCTGGCAAGAACAAAAATTTTGGTAAAGGATCTGGCACTAAGAAAGCAGGAACTGGTAAGAATGATGGTAAGCTGAAGCCTGTTGAGCTGAAAAAGAAGACCGAGGCTTCTAGGGCTGAACATAAAGACAGAAGGGTCAAGCGACCAGCCTCAGAGAGGCCCAAGGAAACATTGGCCAACTCCCTGGCTAAAGGGAGCTCTGAGGCCAAGTGCAAGGCTAAACAGCGGGCGCTGAGCCATGTTGACCTCTTTGGTGATGAGAGTGGGGACGAGGGGCATGCCCTGCAACCTCTTCCTGTTGCATTCCCTGATGTGAGTTCAGACTCGGATGGTGACGACAGCTGTTTCCCTTTGCCCCAGGACAATGGGGTGATGAGTATTAAGCAGCCTAAGCTGGCCAAGGCTCCTTCCTCGGTTTCGTCTTCCTCTTCCAATGAGGTTGATTATTCTATTCTGGAGAAGGATCTGGACTATGAGTCTGACCCAATGGAGGAGTGCCTTCGGATTTTTAACGAATCTACCGATGTCAAAATGGAAGACAAAGGCAGGCTGGGAAAACAGGTAAAGATTAGGTCTCGGCAAGCTAGAGTAGGGTGGGGAGTCACTAGCAGCTTGATCTTGCGTGTGTGTGTTTACTCAGAAGTAGGTCCCTCTGAATTCAGCAGGGCTTACTCCCAGTAAGAGTAGATAGGGCTATAGCCTTAGTGGTTCTTCGAGTGTGACAGTGTGCCCATCCACATTGGCTCAAAACCTTTTTGAGTTTAAAGAGAAGCATTAAACAAGTAAAGTAATATTAACCCAATGAAGTTGAGCAAGCAATGAAGTTGGAAAAGGAGAAATTGGGAAATTTGAAATTCGGTGGATATTCCATTCAGTTTGACCTTGTTGGGGGAATCAGCGCTTATCCTCACCTGTAGAAACAAGATAGCTGAAGATTTCATTAAGGGGCAGGGAAATATTTCCAGTAAAGAGAAAGTGTAGAATGGGTTGCAAAGCAACCTTTGCCTTTCAGAACCCTTGGGCCTGGTAGACATCGCAACATAGTGTAGACGTGATATTAACTGAGCTGGGGATATATCTGCAGCACACTCTTAAGGGTTGCTTTCCTTGGGGTCAAATCCAACAGTACAGTAATACCTTGGTTTGAGAGTAACTTGGTTTGAGTGCGTTTTGCAAGACAAGCAAATTTTTAAATATTTATTTATTTATTTATTTACTTGATATACAAGCTTGCAATACAAGTACTGTAGTACGGCTTAAATTAAAAATCTCTGTACACATTTTTTTGGGGGGATTTCGTTTTGATATAAGAGTGTTTTGGATTACAAGCATGTTTCTGGAACGAATTATGCTCTCAATCCAAGGCATGACTGTATTGTTGTTTGGTAGAATGGTTGGTGGATGTTCTCAGGAGTGAGTGTGAAGCCAGGTGGGATTGCCCAAATCTTGCAATCTAGAGTTGCCAAGATTAAGAGCTCCTTTCCCCCCGCAACAATAGTTCTTTTTTAATGATTCCTCTGCAAAACTTCCACAGCTTGAGTTGGGTCAAGCCCGAATGAGCTCCCTGTGCCCCAGGGGCAGCACTTCATCCACTTATCCACACAATTACTGTAGCAAGTTCGGTTATAGGGTACAGATATTGCTGATAAACAGCTGTCATTGCAGGCAGAAGGCTGCGAGACAAGGGCTTTCCTGGCTGTTGGGCCTTTCAAAGATAGCAAAGTACAGTTTTACACTTCATCATGTGAGAGCTTCTGTGACTTTGGGCCAGTCGCTGACTCTCAGCCTAGCCTACCTCACAGGGTTGTTGTGAGGATAAAATGGAGAGGAGGAGGAGGGTTATGTAAGCCGCCTTGGGTTCCTTTCAGGAAAAAAGACGGGGTATAAATAGAATAAATAAAAAATAAATAAATGCCCCTTTCCCCCTCAAGGTTAGCTGTCTTTCTTCAGATACGGTTGGATCTTCCCTACTGTTTCAAAGAGGCTTCCCTTTTGTGGTTCTGTCAGTGTGGGGCTGGACTCCCATTTAAAAAGTGTGTGTGTGGGGGGGGGGAAGCCCATGGAGCAGAAAGAGCATCACTCTGTTGGCAAACGTGTTCTATTTTCTCTCTTTCCCCACCCCAGCCATCAAAAGAGGAAGGGTTTGAGGAAAAGATGACAGAGGACAGTTTAACCACACTCTTCCCCGGCCAGAAAAGGAGGATATCTCATGTAACGAAGCAAGGAAATGTAAGTTGGTTTCAAAGCTGCGCTGAATGGGTGTGTTTGTGGCGTGGTCCGTTATGTGGCCATTCTCCATCTCTGCTGATGCAGGCCTTGACCACTCCAAATGTCCAACGCAGAAGAATGGGATTTGGAATGTGTGTGCTGAAAACTGTATGGAACGTTACCTCACTATTTGAAGGTTGTAGAAAGCCTTAACTATGTACACTGGGGTGCCTGTGTGTGGTTCCTACATAAGTCTTGCAGTAAGCCCTCTTCACGCGTTACTTGCATGAAGGAGCCGCACAGATATGAAGGGGCTGCAGGGTAGTGCATTTAGTCCTGGCCCCTGAGGGCACGCAGCTCCTCACAGCCCGTCGTGTGTTGAGGAATAACTTATGCAGCGGGGAGCCTTCTCTACTCAGGGAGGCTCCCTGTGTGATTTGGAACCCTGATCTGGGGTTTTAAATTACACAGGGATCCTTGCCCATGAAGGCTCCTCCTCCTCCTCCCTCAGCTGCCGCCACCAGCAGCCATTCCAGCAGGCTGTACAGAGGGAGATGAGAGGGGAAGCAGGGCCATTCCACCAGCCCTTCTGAAAGACTACTTAATTTTTCCTCTTCCCTCCCCGTCCTTTTCCTTGTGTGTTGTGTCTTTTTATATAGTAAGCCTGCGGGCAGGGACGGTCTTGTTTCACTGATTGTGTGTAAGCCGGGAGCCTTTTTGGCTGAGGAGCAGCATAAAAATGCTTTAGATGAACAAATAAAGTTATCCCTCGGCACATGAGGGTCCGAGAAGAGCCACATGGCCTCAGGACCAGGGCTAAATGCATAGCCCCACAGTCCCTTTGTACTCAGGTTGCCCCTTCATGCAAATAATACATAAAGCAGGCTAGTGAATATCCAAGATTTTGTGTTCGACATTTGCATGTGAATAGTGAGCATCGCAAGTGGTCTGGACCAGTGTTCTCCAACCTTGGGTCCCCGGATGTTTTTGGCCTACAACTCCCAGCATGCCCCAGCCAGCGTAGCTAGCTGGGGCATGCTGGGAGTTGTAGGCCAAAAACATCTGGGGACCCAAGGTTGGAGAACACTGGTCTAGAAAACAAGTATCTTAAAAATCCACTTCCCCCATAATGGCTTGCCTGACCAGTGAGGTCAGCCCTGCTCTGCTTCCCTCCACCATCAGAGGTGCAGTGCAGGTGGGTGCGCTGGAAGGGTTAGCAGGGTTGTCTCTGTTGTGGCAGCCAAGGTTATGGGATGCCTGCTCCCCCCCCAAAGGAGGGTCCCCTGGCTCCATCTCTGCTCGCCTTCTGACAGGCAGTAATAATCACATCTATTCTATTGGGCCTTTTTGACTGGAGGGGGCGTCTTCTTTTTTAATAACAATTAGTTGATACTGCTTCCCATTTTATATTTTGAGTGTTGTCAGTTATCTTTTTAAATTATTTATTTTGTTCAAAGCTTTCTGTGTTTTATTTTTAAAAAAGTACTCCCGTGATGCTGAGTTTATGTTCTGTGGTCCACTTTGAGTGCTTACCTAAATTAGGAAAAACAGGATTTTAAAAATACTTTGAAAGAGATAAATAGCCCTAGTTTAATAATAATAATAATAATAATATTTTATTTATTACCCGCCTCTCCATCTAGATCGAGGCGGGGAACAACAGAAAATATAAAATACCTAAACTAAAACAACACAATATATACTATTAAACATCTTATAACATCCTAAAAACATCTTAAAACATCTTAAAAACATCTTTAAAACATCTTAAAAACATCTTAAAAACATCCTAAAATTCCGCTGGATAGGCCTGCCGGAAGAGTTCAGTCTTTATGGCTTTTTTAAAGTCCAAAAGACTGACAAGTTGACGTATCTCCTCCGGCAGGCCATTCCATAATCTGGGAGCAGCAGAAGAAAAGGTCCTCTGGGTAATGCTAGTCAGCCTAGTTTTGGCGGACTGAAGCAGATTCTTCCCAGAGGACCTAAGTGTGCGGGGTGGATTGTACGGGAGAAGGCGATCCTGTAGGTAGCCTGGACCCAAACCATGTAGGGCTTTAAAGGTAATAACCAACACTTTATACTTCGCCCGGAAACTGATTGGCAGCCAGTGGAGTGCTTTTAAAACTGGTGTGATATGTAGTGGATTCGGGGGGGGGGGGTGTTATTTGTTTCCCTACCATTTGGATGAAATACCATTGAATGCCAGCAGCCACATGTAGGTAACCATCAACATTCACTGGGTATTTCTGAAGCTTCCAAATACTCACCAGCTTTGTTGACATGCGAACACTGGCATTTGGCCTGTGGTCAGCACATCTAATGTTCTGGCTGATTGTCCATCCTCTGCCCATTTGTCCATTAAGCCCTCCCCTATGACCAAAGAGATAAGGGACTCAGGTGAAATGGGTTGGAAATACCACAGCTCAAATATTTGCAGGTTCTTAGCAAATGTTATGCCACTGTTCCCGCATCACTTTGCAAAGGAGTCTGGATTTCGGGTGGGGAGAACAAGCTTATTATGCCCCAATGGCTGCTGCTTCCCATGCAAGCTGAGATGGGGGCAAAGAGCCCTCCCCCCGATCCCCATTGTGGATGCCGGTAGAGTGCTTGCCTCTGGTGCTGCCTCTTGTAGCCATCACGTGCAGACTCGTTGGCAAGAACTGCTGACGCCCACGAGGGGGGAGCTGTTTTGCTCACAGTGTTTTCAAGGAGCTCTTTGCCTGTGTCATGTCTTGTGTAGGAGCGAGTTGGTGGGTGGCGCCCGTCTCTCTGGCCCTTGACTTCATCCGTTCAAAATATGGCCATAATGTAGGGTGCCAGCCGGGGTGGCCAAGCCCCAGGGGGCTGTTCACTGCTCTGCCTGTGCAAACCAGAGACTCGCTTTCCCTGTGCAGGTTGAAGTCCCGAGCAAGTCTGTTGTCCGGCCCTACCGGCCCCCAACCGCCCAAGAGGTCTGCTACCAGAGGATCCAGCTGGCTCAGAAGCAGGCGGCCCAGCTGGCCCAGCAGCGGCCACCACCGGCACAGTTGTCTGCGGGGCCCCAGCGAAGCCCCTTCGCAGCCCACAAAGGAGAAAAGAAGCGGATTGCCCATGTGCCCAGCGCGGCCCTTCCTGCAGTCTCGAAGTGTGGTAAGAGCGAGGCCGGCGCTACCGCTAGGCAAACTAGGCGGTTGCCTAGGGCGCGCGGCTGAAGAGGGCGCAGAAACGCTGCGCTCCTCTTCGCTGCCGCCGCACCGCCCCTGCCAGGCCTCCGCCTCCCCGCCCGCCGCCTCCCCGCCCCCCCGCCCACCTCCGCCGTGGCTCCCCCCGCCCGCCGCCGCCCCCGCCACCCCCCCCGACTCCCCCCCCCACCTACCTTCTCCGCATCACGTCGCTTCCGGAGCCCCGCCCGCGTTGTTTTGGCGGGAGGAACCAGGGCAACAGGGCTTAAACAGCCCTGTTGCCCTGGTTTCCCCGGCAAAAAACAGAGCACGGGGGGCCCGTCGCATCACTTCCTCCTCCTCGGAGGCGGCGGCAGCCAGGGCGGGGGGAAGGTAGGTTGGTGGTGGCGGCGCGGGGTTTTTTTTTTGCAGAGCAGGGCTGCTTTGCTCTGGAGCCCCCCCCCCCGGCACGAGAGGGGGGGCGCTAAATATAATTTCGCCTAGAGCGCCAAACTGCCCTGCACCGGTCCTGGGTAAGAGAGCGCGTCCGCTTCGCTCTTGCAGAAGACCCTTCCTAGTGGGAGGACTGGCTTATCGCAGTCTTAGCCCAGGGGTGGGGGAGCCTGCAGTGTGCGGGGCCTCCCCACTTGGCCTGCCAGCCTCCCCCCTGGCCCCAGCCCCCTTCCCCCGCTAGGTGTTAACACTGTGATGTCCAGGCAGTGTTACCACAAATTAGTGATGTCACTGGTGCTTGTAATTGCCTGGTTTCGGAATGCAGATTGGACCAGCTTGTAATGCTTGTTATGGAACAAAATTCTTGCTTCAGAGCAGGGCTCTCCAACCTTGGGTCCCCAGATGTTGCTGGACTACAGCTCCCAGAATCCCTTGCCATTAGCCATGCTGGCTGGGTATGCTGGGAGTTGTAGGCCAGCAACATCTGGGGACCCAAGGTGGGAGAGCCCTGCTTCAGAGTATAAAACCAGGATTTGCACATCTGTGATCTTTATGTTTTCAACTTCTCTTCAGAATTCCATCTGGTGGTTTGTCTCAAGTCCTGGACATCAGTCATAGCTTAGACAGAGCTGGACAAATGCCCCCAGAGGCTGATTTTTCAGGCTCCAGAGAACCGAGAGGGCTAGTCCACAGGGCACACAGCTCTTGGGAGAATGGGAGCTGGGCAGTCAGTCCCTGATCTCTGGCCAAGCTTGGGGAAGCTGCCCAACCCCCTTCCTGTCTCCTCTGTGAGCCGCCCTCCTAGGCCATGTGGCTGAAGTTAGGATGGGGGTAGTCTCGGTGGGCACCTTCTCCATCACATGAGCCAGAGGAAGGGCTCTCAGGAAAACAGGCAAGCCTTTCCCAAATACTCACCGAGGTTGCTCGTAAGCCCCAAGCCAATTCCCATTCAAGCTGAGGGGTGTTTTGCCCATTGCATACCTCATGTATCCTCATTTCACTGGTGCCAGTACCAGCTTGCCTGCCCGGGGCGGTAATGCTTCAATGTTTGGGGCACAAGCTGTCATCCTCCCATATTAAAACTGGAGGTGATGTATTTGTGTCTACAATGCAGCAAGATGGATGCCTGTGTTCTTCAAGATTTGGCCAGTTAATGGAGTGTTTAAATTATTATTTACAACTGTATCCTGCCTTTCCTCCAAGGAGCTCAAGGCTTTGAATACATTTCCCTCCCTATCATTTTATCCACATAAGAACCCTGTGAGGGAGGCTGGGCCAAAGAGAGAGGTCGCCCAGTGAGCTTCATGGCTGTGTAGGGATTTGAACCTGGGTCTCCTTAGTCCTCGTCTGGCACTCTTAACTAGGGGTGGGGAAACTGCAGCCTGCGGGGCCGCTCCATCTGGCCTGCCAACCTCTCCCCTGGCCCCTCCCCCTCCCCTGGTGAGCTGTAATCTCTGGTCAGCTGAGCAGTATGGGGGAGTATCTCTTCCACTCCACGCTGCTCATCTGATTGGCGATTACAGCTCAGCAGTGGCGAAGAGGGAGCGTGGCTGAGTCCTGCTCTGTAGCTGCCCATGCAGAAAGAACATTTATTTCCATGCTGCTTCCGAAGCATGGAGCACAGAAGTCAAGCAAGCTGAATGTTTGTGTGGTTGGTTGGTTGGTTCGTGTGTCTGTGAGTGGGGGAGAGAGAGAGAGAGAGAGAGAGAGAGAGAGAGAGAGAGAGAGGTGCGTGCATGCTTTGGGCTTTGGCCCTGCCAATGCTGATAGACAGCCTCCAACCACTTTCCTCTGAGGGAATGCAGCCCTGGCCTGGGGCGCTCCCCGGCCCTGTTCTACCGTTAAGAATAACAGACTTGGATTGGGGAGACCCAGGTTCAAATCTAACCACCACATCACACTGGCTCACCTCTCGGGACCTCCTGTCAATTGCCCCAATTTATCAAGGAGACCTAGGCCAGACCAGACAGTGGATCCGCCTGTGTGCAAGCTTTTGAGATCTCCAGATCTCTTCATCAGGCAAGACGTTACCAAAAAAGGGTTTGGCTGGGGGGATGGGGAGGGAAAAAACACCTTACTTGATGGAGAAGTCACAGTGTCTACATGCATCTCAGAGGCATATACCATTCCCACCCCCACCCGATCTTTTGATTGAAAGGTATTACACTAATATGGGGTTTTTTTTTTTCTTACGGTCAACATGGCTATCTTTATTTCCCACCCCCATGGTTCTAGGCAGTCTACTTGTGAATGCCAGAGGTTGGGGAGGAAGAAATGTGTGTGCTATCCCATCATGCCCTTCTCCAAGCTTCCTGGAGGAACCTAGTTGACCAGTGTTTGCTGCTAGTCATGATTGCTATATGGAACCTTCCAGTTCAGAGGCACTCCCCCCCCCCCCCCCGCTTAAAAGGGTTAGAGGAAACCGGATCACAGGAGGGCAGTGAAGATGGTCGGCAGTATGGAAAACAAATCCTAGGGGGAAAGGTTGAAGGAACTGGATATGCTTAGCCTGTAGAAGACAAAGGGGAAGACTATGTGGCAGCCCTTCAGTTCCCACATGAAACTCACTGGGTGACTTTGGGCCAGTCACTGCCTCTCAGCCTAACCTACCTCACAGGGTTGTTGTGAGGATAAAATGGAGAGGAGGAGGAGGATTATGTAAGCTGCCTTGAGTTCCTTGCAGGAAAAAAGGCAGGGTATAAATGTAATAATAAATAAAGACAGACTTGTTCTCCGCTGCTGCCCCAGAGGGCAGGAATAGATTGAAGGGGCTTAAGTTACAGGAGGGTTGATCTCAGCTGAACACGGCAAGAGCCGTTTGACAGTGGGGCCCATGACCGAGAGGGGTGGGCAGGCATCCCCTCACAGGAGGTCTTCAAGGAGAGGCCGCGCAGCCATCCGCTGGGGGTGCTGCAATTCGGGATCCCCTGAATCAAGCCGGGGGTCAGACTAGGTGGCCTGCGGCCGGGGTGGGCAGCTTGTGGCCTCCGGAAGTTTTAGCCTGCCACTCCCATCATCCCTATGCTGGCTAGGGCTGGTGGAATTTGTAGGCCGGAACATCTGGAGGGCCACAAGCCGCTTGCTCCTGCTGAAGCTCCTGTTCTCGATCCCGGCCTGTCGTGCAGTGCTGTGCCAATGCCACACTTATTTTTACATGGTCTGTTCTCTTTATTTTCTAGAATCCTCTTAGTCTGTCAAGAGGTGTTAAATGTGCAAACTTGGACTTTTATTTATTAGGCATTCGTGCCCCATCCTTCATATAAGCAAAACCTTTCCCAGGATGTAAACCATAAACATGAACGATGAAATGGTGACGACAAAAATCGAAAGCAGCAAGTAAATGAGTAGCCTACTCAGGAGCTCCTAAGAGTTGAGGCATAACTAATTTGTGGTAAATGATCATGAACATTGTAGGCTTGCTCAGGTGCCAGGTCAGCCTTCTTTCCACCCTTGACTTACATAGCTCCAAAAGCTTGGAGCTCGCTCCAGATTTGGGGCTTAGTTCTCAATATTGTCCATCTTTGTTTTTTTCTGTGCCCTTCTAGCTCCTGGAGGTCTTAAGAAAACCTTTCCACCCGGGAGTGCGGTATCTTCCAATAGTGCTGATGCGCTGTCTCTGAGAGCTCGTACGTTCGCTGGGATGGCGTCCAAGACGACAACCACAAATGCCCCGAGAAGGATAGCGCACGCGCCCTCACTGCAGGTTAACACACACACACACCGTGGTGGAATCACTTTGCAATAGAGCAGGGGTGGGCAGGAGGTAGATCTGGATCTACTGATAGATCTCTGGGTGGTTTGCAGTAGAACAGCAAAAGATCTCTGTCTACCAATTATTTAACAATAGCAATAGCAAAGTGACTCCCCTCCTGCCCTACATTATCTCGCTGAAATGAAGAGAGCTTGGGGAAACCAGGAGTGGAATTTTGTGTGGAAGGACTGTGGGCTCCATTCAGTTCTGGTACTCAAAACAAATTCCTGGACACAGAATTCTTTAATTCTAAGTGTATGTCTATTGCATGAGGCTCCAGTTGGTGGATCTCAGGGTTCTAGTAAAAAAACAAAGCAGATCCTGCAAGCATGAAGTCTGCCCGCCCCTGCAATGAAACACACAGAATACAGTAATCCCTTCGATTGCAAGTACCGTAACTTGGTCTGAGAGAATTTTGCAAGACACAATTTTTTTTTAATTTTTTTGACTTGATAAACGAGCAAGGTCTTGCAAGACAACTCGTAGGGATGTAACCACTCGCCTCGAGTGGGCATAGCGGGCCGAAATCGGCCCCGCTCACGCCCGCCAGAGACTCGCTTTGATATAAGATATAATAAATATAATAGATAAATAAGAGTGTTTTGGATTGCAAGCACGGTTCCGGAACGAATTATGCTCTCAATCCAAGGTATTACTGTATGCATGTGCAAGTGATTATATCCTCAAATGTTTGAGAAATTGGTCACAACCGGGCATTCATTGATGTCTAGCCACATATTGTGTGAAATTGTGCTTCTTTTTGTCTGTCCTGAGCAAGACAGGCAGGGACCCTAGCTCAGTGGTAGAGCATCTGCTTTGCATGAAGGAGGTCCCAGGTTCAATCCCTGGCAGCATCTCCAGGGATTATCTTGTGTAGCAAGTCGTGGGGAAAGGTCTGATCTAAGGCAGTTTCCTATGTCTAGGAAAGCAACCTGTGAGAAATAGGGCAGGCACTGGAGTGACTGAATTTCTCAAACAGCCCATTCTCTTTCCCCTTTCTCTAGAGTGCGGCCTTAAAAAGGCCAGTCATTCCCACCGAGTTTGGTGCCAAGGTCCCCACCAATGTCCGACAGAGGTACCTCAACCTCTTCATTGATGAGTGCCTGAAGTCGTGCCTCTCAGAGCAGGAAGCATTCGACAAGGTTTGTGACTTAGGATAGACAGGGTTGCGAACAGCTCCAGAACCCTAGGGGTGGGGGAGAAATTGGTTCTGTTCAGTGCAAACATACTTAATTTGTGCTTCTGGAAGTAATACATGAACTGAAACATGGTTATCCTTCAGTATTTGCACTTCTCTGAATTTCGCAACCCACTACTCTGATCAAAGAAGTGTATATTTGGGGAAAGTGCACAAAAATGCATATGTTCGTGAAAATGACATCCAAAAATGCATTATATTGGGGGAAATTACTGCAAAAATGCATGTAAGATGCAAAATAGAATACAAAAATGTGTATATTAGGAGAAAAGCGCAAAAAAGCATACAGATTTTCATACCTTTTTAAAAGAAGTTGCAAACAAATGTTGACAGGAGACAGAACAAAGCTAAGATTGAAAAATTAATCCTCAGCAGTTTGCGCCTCATTAACATTGACTGCAAGCCGAAGTTGCAAGTTTGGTGAACAAACCTGTCTGCCTTTCTCAGGATTTGGGGAGGACATGATCCAGCCAGATTTGGAGCTCCATGAAGGTCCTTTTCAAACAGTGGCAGACTCAAATGTGCTTTAACTCCCTACCTTATTTTTAAAAGGACATGCCCTGTATTAAAAACAAAACACTGCAAAAATGAGCGATCGTATGACTGGTGCTTTGGTTTAGCTTTTTTTAGCAAAAGAAACCATAGCCTCAAAAGTACTGCTTCTGTCAGTTCTAGTTCCCACAAAGGTTGTAAAATTGGTGTCTGGGCTGTACCACTTCAGGCTGTAAGCGGGGCTCACATGACTGAATGTTTCTCCATACAAAAACAAAAAATACCTCCCTGCACAGAAACAGCTAGCACGTCTGAGGGGAAGAGTTCTAGCCAAGCCTTTTTGTCATGCTAGCTTTCTAAGTCGCAGGGATTAAAATTTGTGTGAGGGTGTTTATAAAGGAGAATTCAATCATGTGAGCCCCCACTTAAAGCTTGACGGCAGTCCAGTCCAGTCCAGTCACCTGTTTATGGCCTCAGGTTTTTAGACATCAAAATAGTATAAATCTGAAGGTGCGGTTTTTATGCAGTGTTTTTTTTTTAACCCATCCCTGGCAGTAAGTCCACAACATCCGCTAGTAATTTCTATTTATTTTAATCCCTCTTTCCAGACACCCCCCCCCCCCAAAAGGCTTGAAGCAGCTCTCATCAGTCAAAAATGCTGTGGTTCTAGTGGCATCAGGCACTGTACATAACTTTTAAAAAATGAGACCTCGGGAGTGGGGGAAGAAAGTAAATGTTGAAAAGCTCTCTCGCCTTGTTGCCTGGAGCTGTTTCTATGGTGAGAGGCGACCAGGTGTGTGGCTGTTTTCATATGTCTTGTTGTCACTACAGATGGAGATGGACATTTCCATCAGAGGTCAGGCCCTTTTATTTAAAGCAGTTTTACCCCACTCTTCACATGAAAAGGCTCCCAGAGTGGGCATCCATACCAACAATAACGCAAGACAGTCCCTGCCCATAGGCTTACAATCTAAAAGGCACTGCACAAAAGGAAAAGGG
This sequence comes from Shinisaurus crocodilurus, assembly GCA_021292165.1. Classification (NCBI taxonomy): domain Eukaryota; kingdom Metazoa; phylum Chordata; class Lepidosauria; order Squamata; family Shinisauridae; genus Shinisaurus; species Shinisaurus crocodilurus. Next base: position 71,204 of record JAHFWL010000618.1, read on the forward strand.
ATGAGGGGGATAGAGGAAAGCAGGCAAACTCAGGTACCCATCCTTAGCGGTTCTCACAATGACCAGCTAGAAGGAAGAGCCCAGTGGAGCTGATCTCCTGTGCCCCCCCCCATACCTCCACATTCAGTTTGTGCCACCTCTTGGGGCCTGCTGATCGCTAAACATTGCAGCAGGTTGTGTGTGTGTGTGTGTGTGTGTGTGTTGGTGCTGGAGTCTCCCTACAGGAGGGACAAGATCCCGGGGAAACCCCCACGAGTGAGTTGGCCGCCATCTCCAAACAAACAGAATTGGGGAGGGACAGGCAGTGGGGTGAAAGTCGGGCGGGGGGGGGGGCCCTTGGCGGTGTGGCCGCTTCTGCCCCAGGTGGAGTTGCCTGCCCGACTAACTGGGCTCGTGTTTCTACCCGGAAGCAGCTGTTCCCGAGTTCTAAGTCGGGATGTCAGGCTTGGCCGCCAGCCGTCCTCCTGCCGTAGCTCGCCACTGTAGTTGAGAGGTGCGCAGACCTGTCTGCTAAACTTGCCAGTGCTGAAGACCTGAACGGTGCCGTTCGCAGGCCCTGTCGGAGGAGAAGGTGGCATATGAGCGCAGCACCAGCCGGAACATTTACCTGAACGTGGCGGTGAACACCCTGAAGAAGCTGAGGAGCCTGCTGCCCAGCCGCTCGCAGGGCGCCTGCAGTACGTACCCCTGCGCCGCGGCTTACGGATGCAGCTTCGCCGCCCGCCTTCTGCTTGGTTCAGCCCCCTCCATATCTCCCAGTGACTCTTAAACCTCCCCCTTAACTCCTTCGGAGTACGCGTGTCACAAACTGACCCAGAGCGGACCTCAGATTTGTGGAGCAGAACGCGGGGAAGCCCTTCCTACCTAGCCAATGGGCATCATTTCAGGGGCAAAGCTTCTGTGTGGTCCTTCCAATGATATCTGTGGAAATAATCCCTGTAGTCCAGATGGATTGTGTCGTGCCCAAGCCTTGTTCTCACCCGTGGAGTGCTTTGCAGGTGTTATCCACGCGGTGCATGACACGGGCGAATGGGGCGCATCTCGCCAATCCTAAAACAACGACACTTGTCTCCTGTTTCTGGGCACCGTTCAGAGTGCGGCTTTTAACCTTTAAAGCCCTCAGTGGATTGAGACCTGCAAAGCAGGTTCAAATGGACACCCTTTTGTGGTCACTCGGATAGCATGCTTGTTAATGTGCCTGGTTTGTGTCTGGCTTCTTCCTTCCCCTTCCAGAGACCAGCAACCGGAAAGTGGTTTCTCACGAAGCCATGCTAGGAGGGAAACTGGCTGCCAGGACCAGCTTTACATTGAACCGCTCCACAAGCTTGAGGGTGGAAGACCTGACAGGTATGTCCCTCTTTCTAAAGACAAAAACAAGAGGAGATGAGCATCCAGTAGCAACGAAAAAAGGAGAGAACTAGGTTCTCAGGATGCAAAAATACATTCTCATTATATAATGAATTTCCTTGTATTTTGTATTTAAATGATTTCTATTCAGAATACAAGGAAATTCATTATATAATGAGAATGTATTTTTATTATGTGTTGTCCTCACCATGTGAACTTATTTGTATGTATTTTGAATATTTACAGCCCCCTGAGGAAGGCCTTAGAAAAAAACACAGGCCGAAACGCGTCGGGCTCCTCTATTTAATAAAGATTTTTGCATCCTGAGGACCTAGTTCTCTCCTTTTTTCGTATGTCCCTCTTTCTGCCACATGCAAGATGGCTCTAGGTCAATACGTTCCTTAACCAGGGGTGTGATTTTATTCCTTTCTACATGATGAGTCTGCAGGGCAGCTTAATAAAACTATGATACATCTCTAAATATAATGGAACCAATAACACCAATCTTAAAAGCAGTTCAGAGATCTGTAAAAGTATAAAAGGCAGCGGATGTTGAATGGGCCGAGACAGTCTTCCAAAGGCTGTTGAGAGGATAACCATGACCTCTTTCCAGAAAACCTGCTGTAAGGTGACCAGGCAGACTTCGCGGGCAGAGCATTCCATAGTCAAGGGGGCAACTGCCAGAAAGTATGTTGTTGCCCAGGTAATCTTTAGATCATAGAATCATAGAAAAGTAGAGTTGGAAGGGGCCTACAAGGCCATCGAGTCCAACCCCCTGCTCAATGCAGGAATCTAGGTCAAAGCATCCCTGACAGATGGCTGTCCAGCTGCACCTTGAATGCCTCCAGAGTGGGAGAGCCCACAACCTCCCTAGGTAGTTGATTCCATTGTCTTATTGCTCTGACAGTCAGGAAATTTTTCCTGATGTTTAGGTGGAATCTAGGTTCCTGTAACTTGAGCCCATTATTCCGTGTCCTGCAAACTGGGATGATCGAGAAGAGATCTTTGCCCTCCTCTGTGTGACATCCCTTCAAATACTGGAAGAGTGCGATCATATCTCCCCTCAGTCTCCTCTTCTGAAGGCTAAACATGCCCAGTTCTTTCAGTCTCTCCTCATAGGGCCTTGTTTCCAGTCCCTTTATCATCTTTGTTGCCCTCCTCTGAACCCTCTCCAGTTTGTCTACATCCTTCTGAAAGTGTGGTGCCCAGAACTGGACGCAGTACTCAAGATGAGGCCTAACCAGTGCCGAGTAAAGGGGAATTATCACTTCCCGCGATTTGGAAGCTATACTTCTATTAATACAGCCCAAAATTGCATTTGCCTTCTTTGCAGCCACATCGCATTGCTGGCTCATATTCAGTTTGTGATCTACCACAATTCCAAGATCCTTCTCACTTGTAGTATTGTTGAGCCAAGTGTCCCCCATTCTGTAACTCTGCATTTGGTTTCCTCTCCCTAGGTGCAGCACTTGGCATTTATCCCTATTAAATTTCATTCTGTTGTTTTCGGCCCAGCGCTCCAGCCTATCGAGGTCACTTTGAATTTTGTTTCTGTCTTCCAGAGTATTAGCTGTTCCACCCAACTTTGTGTCATCTGCAAATTTGATAAGCATTCCCCGTACCTCCTGATCCAAGTCATTAATAAAAATGTTGAAGAGCACCGGGCCCAGGACCGAGCCCTGTGGTACCCCCGCTCGTTACCTCTCCCCAGTTTGAGAAGGAACCATTGATAAGCACTCTTTGAGTCCGATTCTGTAGCCAGTTGTGGATCCACCTGATAGTTGTTCCATCTAGCCCACTCTTAGCTAGCTTACTAATCAGGATATCATGAGGCACTTTGTCGAAAGCTTTGCTGAAGTCCAGATATATAATGTCCACAGCATTCCCACAGTCCACAAGGGAGGTTACCCGATCAAAAAATGAGATCAGATTAGTCTGACAGGATTTGTTCTTGACAAATCCATGCTGGCTTCTAGTAATCACTGCATTGTTTTCAAGGTGCTTGCAGACTGACTTCTTTATAATCTGCTCAAAAATCTTCCCGGGGATTGATGTCAGACTGACTGGCCTATAGTTCCCAGGTTCCTCCTTCTTGCCCTTTTTGAAGATGGGAACAACATTTGCCCTCCTCCAGTCGTCTGGCACTTCACCTGTCCTCCATGATTTCTCAAAGATAATAGACAGTGGTTCTGAGAGTTCTTCTGCCAGTTCCTTTATTACTCTAGGATGCAGCTCATCAGGCCCTGGAGATTTAAACTCGTTCAGAGTAATCAGGTGCTCCTTGACCATTTGCCTATTAATCTCAAGCTGCAATCCTGCCCCTTCAGTCTGCACTTCAGGTTTGCCAGGGGGGTCATAGACCCTCTTTTGGGAGAAGACCGAGCCGAAGTAGGAATTGAACACTTCTGCCTTTTCTTTGTCTTCTGTTATCAATTTGCCATCCTCATTGCGTAGTTGAACCACCAGTTCTTTCTTCTGTCTTTTACTGTGCATGTATCTGAAGAAAGCTTTTTTGTTGCTTTTAGCATTCCTCGCTAACCTTAGCTCATTCTCAGCTTTAGCCTTCCTGACACTATTCCTGCAGTTCTGTGCTACCTGCCTGTACTCTTCACTTGTAGCCTGTCCTTCCTTCCACTTCCTATACGTGTCCTTTTTTGTTTTCAGGTCGTCTTTGAGTTTATTGTGAAGCCACATTGGCTTCTTCTGTTGCCCTCTGCCTTTTTTCCTTTTGGGAATTGTTTGCAATTGTGCCTTTAAAATTTCCTTTTTTAAAAACTCCCACCCCTCCTGGGCTCCCTTTCTCGTGAGAGTCACTTGCCATGGGATCTTACTAATCATTGTTCTGAGTTTGTTAAAATTGGCTTTCCTAAAATCCAGGGTACGTGTTTGGCTACACTCAGCTTTTGCTTCCGTTAGAATCAAGAACTCAAGTATAACATGGTCACTTTCCCCCAGAGTTCCCGAAACTGCCACTTTATCCACTAACTCGTCTCTGTTGGTTAGAATCAGGTCAAGGATAGCCGATCCTCTAGTTCCTTCCTCCACTTTCTGTAGGAGGAAGTTATCAGCAGCACAGCTCAGGAATTTCTTGGAGGGGCCATGTTTGGCTGAAAAAGTCTCCCAACAGATATCAGGGAAATTGAAGTCTCCCATTACTACCACATTGTGCCTCCTTGAAACACTGGCAATTTGTTTTTCAAAAGTTCCATCCTCGTCTTCTCCTTGATTGGGTGGTCGGTAGTAGACTCCAACCGCCATGTTCGTTTTATTCTTTGCCCCCTTTATTTTAACCCAGATGCTCTCAATGGGGCTGCCAAGCTCCTCTTCCTGTATCTCTGTGCAGAGATACGTATTTTTAACATACAGTGCAACTCCACCTCCCTTTCTGTTGCTTCTGTTCCTTTTGAACAAGTTATACCCTTCAATTGCTGTATTCCAGTCATGGGAGTCATCCCACCAGGTTTCAGTTATCCCTATCAAGTCGTACTTGCCCTCATGTATCAAGAGTTCAAGTTCGTCTTGTTTGTTGCCCATACTCTGGGCATTAGTATAAAGACATCGAAGACTATGTGCTTTATAGTCCGACTTTCCCCCTACATTTTGTGGTAGACTATCAATGGGCACCGCTGGAGCTGTTCTCTCCATTGTGGCATAGAGGCCTTCTTCCATTGGTACCCCCGAGTTTATGTCTCCCTCCCCTGTTGGATTCAGTTTAAAGCCCTCCTGATTAAGTTCCTCATGCTGTGGCCAAACACATTCTTCCCAGTCCTTGTGAGGTGCAACCCATCCTTTGCCAGCAGTCCATCTTCCAGGAAGTGTAGCCCGTGGTCCCAGAATCCAAATCCCTCACGTCGGCTCCACCTTCGTAGCCAGTCATTCACTCGGAGTATTTTTCTTTCCCTTTCTATGCCTCTTCCAAGTACTGGAAGGATGGATGAGAAAACTATCTGGGCCCCGAAGTTCTTGAGTTCCCTTCCCAGCTCTTCAAAGTCTGCCGTGATTTCTTTGTAACTCCGCTTGGCAGTATCATTTGTACCCACGTGGAAGAGAAGAAAGGGGTATGTGTCGGTGGGCTGCATGAGCCTCGGCAGCTGCTCTGACACATCCTTAATCCGTGCTCCGGGGAGACAGCACACCTGGCGAGTCCATGGGTCTTCGCGACATACTTTGGCTTCGATCCCCCGCAGGAGGGAGTCTCCCACTATGAGTACTCTTCTCTTCCTCTTGCTGTAGGCCTTGGTTTGATTGCCTCCACTCGACTGACCCTCAGCCTCTTGCTCGCTATCACGTTGGGTGCCCGGTAATCCGTCCTCTGCAGGCTGTCCTCTGCTCTCGTCCTCAAGTACATGGAAGCGGTTCCATAGCTCCACTGCTTCCACAGGCGCAGAGTGTCTTGTAGTTCTTGTGCTCCTAACAGTCACCCTTTTCCAGGGAGTTCCCCCTGCGTTATTTTCCCTTGCCTCAGCAGTCTCCGACTCCGCCTCATCCTGCCGTTGCCCTTCTGGCTCCTGTACTGTGCTTTGGTGCTGTAGATCCACCGTTCTGTCTAAGAACTCCTCGCTTTCTCTTATGCTCCTGAGGGTTGACACTTGCTGCTCCAGTCCTCTGACCTTTTCTTCCAACAGCGTGACCAGCTTGCACTTGTTGCACGTGTAGGCCATGTCGATCTCCGGCAGGAAAACAAACATAGCACACCCCTTGCAGGTCACCACCACTGCTGAGTCCTTTCCTTCCATAGTGCTCGGTTTCTGTCTTCCTAGATTTTTTTTTTTTTTTTTTTTTTTTTTTTTAGGGACCTCCCCCTTGACCTCCCCTGCCGAACTCCGCTGCCAAACTCCTGTTTTCTCTCCCTGTCCGCTCGCTCTGTTCGCTCGCTCTCTGGGAGCCTGCTTGCCTTATCACAGCCCCAAAAACAGCTGGAGCCTCTCTCCTGTTGTGCTCCTGCTCAGCTGGGAGTCAGGAACAGAATGAGCTGTCAGGCCACACCCTTCCTTTTAAGCTCTCAGACCACACCCTTCCCTTTCAGCTCTCAGGCCACACCCTTCCCTTTCAGCTCTCAGGCCACACCCTTCCCTTTCAGCTCTCAGGCCACACCCTTCCCTTGCAGCACTAGTAGTTGTTGTTTGTACAGCAGCACTTGCTGTTGCAGCACTTGTCGTTCTACTCCGCTGCCAAACTCCTGTTTTCTCTCCCTGTTCGCTCGCTCTGTTCGCTCGCTCTCTGGGAGCCTGCTTGCCTTATCACAGCCCCAAAAACAGCTGGAGCCTCTCTCCTGTTGTGCTCCTGCTCAGCTGGGAGTCAGGAACAGATGATGAATTGTATGAGGTTTAACTGAGTGATCAAATCTGCATAAGCTTTCTACTTGCATCAAGCAGTTAGTTTTGAAGCAAAAATGTATTCTGCTTTTTCAGTGGTGCATGCACAGGGTTGTAGTGTTTTGTTTATGCTATTTATCAGCTGCCCTATAGCAAAAACATTATCTGGGCAGCACACGAAATAAAATAACAAATTAACGATATAAGAAGATTAAAAAAACAGATCAAAGAAAACAGCAGAGAACAACAACAACAACAAAAATTGGTAGAGCTAAAATGTTAAAAGCTACATGGTTTTAAAAGGTTGGGAAAATAAAATTATTTGCCTGGCACTGAAAATACATTAAAGTAGGTTCTGAGTGAGCCTGTCTCTGGGGAGGGTATTCCACAACTGGGGTGGCACCACTGAAATGACCTGTTTCAGTAGCACACTTGGTGGGGGCACGTGAAGAAGGACCTCAGATAAAGATCTCGGGGTCTGGGTAAGTGTAGCTGGCTCAACAGTACATAGATTCATAGATCATAAAGTTGGAAGGGGCTTACGAGGCCATCGAGTCCAACCCCCTGCTCAATGCAGGAAACTAGAGGAGGGGTCTCCCATCCAAGGAATAACCAGGCCTGACCCTGCTTAGCTTTCCACACTCAGACAAACTGAGCCAGCGTGAGCCACAGGCCACAGGCCAATATCCAAAGGATGCTGGCATTTTAGTAGACCAGAAATGAAACAGGAGTCAGCGGTGCAATGCAGCAACAGCTAAAAAGGCAAATGCAATTCTAGTCTGCCTCAACGGAGCATGGTGTCCCGATTGCAAGAAGTAATAGCGCCACTCTGTTCTGCTCTGGTCAGACCTCACCTGGAGTAGTGTGTCCAGTTCTGGGTTAAGGAGGACATCGACGAACTGGAACATGTCCAGAGGAAGGTGCCAGAGATGGTGAGTGGTCCGGAAGCCAAGTCCTATGAGGAATGGTAGAGTTAACTGGGTATGTTTAGCCTGGGCAAGAGACTATTAAGAGGTGATATAATAACCACCTTCAAATATGTGATGGGCTGTCTCGTAGATAGATGATGGCGCAAATTTGTTCTCTGTTGCTCCAGAGGGCAGGATACGAGGGTTCAAATGACAAGGAAAAGGATTTGGACTAATCATCAGGACAAACTTCCTAACTCAGCAAGCTCTTGGGCAGTGGAATAGGCTTCCTCAGGAGGTGGTGGTCTCTCTGTCATTAGAGCTTTTAAAGCAGGGACTGGGCAGCCATTTGGTGCTATACCAGTGGATTAAAGTGGTTGGATTAAATGACCTTTGATCTTCCGGCTCTGTGTGGGAAGAGACAATCCTTCAAGTAGCAAGGGCCCAAGCTGTGAAGGCGCCACTTTGAAAGAGGGATTCCCTCCCGTGTGAGAGAGAAGGCGGGTGGATGCCTCTTTGAAGATGGTGCCTGCTATTGGCCGTTTTTAGAAGTGCTTTCTGTTAACAAGAGTATTTTTGAAACTGCATGGTGAGCCAGGGAAAGAGCCTCAGTGATGACGCCTCACTCTGCTCTCCCCAAGGAAGGCTGCCTGGCACCTACATCACGATTGTTTTCAGCATTTGTATTTTCCCAGGCTGTAAACAACAACAACAACAACAACAACACATAAATTGTTAGCTCTGTATCTGAGCTGGTTTTATGCTGCGCTACCTGCCCTCATGTGTCTCTTTGTTGTAGTAGTTTTTCTTCATTACCGTGTTTTGAAAGTTACGTAAGCCGGTCTGAATATTTTTATTTTGAGGGCCTGGGGTATTGATCTGTGAATGAATTAGTACTTTTTAGTCTTCACCATCCTCAGGCGCTGCCTTGTACCGAAGGCTCAAGGAGTACGTGTTGACAGAGGAGGACTTGAAGGAGCACGGCTATCCTATGCCGTCCCCTGAAAAGCCTGGCCGGGCAGTTGTCTTTGCTGTGGAAGAGAGGAAAACGACCGAGGGTAAGCTCTGCTGAAGTGTGTGTGTTGCGGGGGGGCTGAGGGTGGGGTGGGGGGCTTCTGGCTTGGCAGTTCTCATCCGGGGGAGTCCTGGAGTACGTCCAGTGCAGCTTTGCATGGTGGGAAGGACCGAGAGAGCGTGGGAGACGGCTAAAGGCTACCTTGGAGCTTGCGCCAGCTGTACTCCCCCATCCCACCCCCCCCAAACGAGGCCATCTACCACCATCCGAATTGCGGGAAGTACTAGTTCCCCTCTACTCGGCACTGGTTAGGCCTCATCTTGAGTACTGCGTCCAGTTCTGGGCACCACACTTTAAGAAGGACGTAGACAAACTGGAGAGGGTTCAGAGGAGGGCGACAAGGATGATCAAGGGACTGGAAACAAAGCCCTGTGAGGAGAGACTGAAGGAACTGGGCATGTTTAGCCTTCAGAAGAGGAGACCGGGGAGATATGATTGCACTCTTATTTATTTTATTATTTATTATTAATATTTATTTATCGCCCATCTGGCCGGCAACCGGCCACCCTGGGCGATGTACACACAATAAAATACATAATACTCTTCCAGTACTTGAAGGGTTGTCACAAAGAGGAATGCCAGGATCTCTTCTCGACCATCTCAGAGTGCAGGGCACGGAATAATGGGCTCAAGCTACAGGAAGCCAGATTCCACCTGAACATCAGGAAAAAAATCCTGACCCTTAGAGCAATATGCCAGTGGAACCAACTACCTAGGGAGGTCGTGGGCTCTCCCGCTCTGGAGGCATTCAAGGTGCAGCTGGGCAGACACCTATCAGGGATGCTTTGACTTGGGTTCCTGCATTGGGGGGGGGGGGGTTGGACTTGATGGCCTCATAGGCCTCTTCCAACTCCACTATTCTATGATCCTATGATCTGCCTGTTTGGGGGGGCTTCTAAACATGCCATTACTAGCAGATTCTCCAACCCAGTGCCAATTATCCGCTCTGCAGGGACCATGCAAAGACCCTTGGCGGGAGGGCTGCTGCCAGTTAGAGCAGGCAGTCCTGGGCGAGTTGCGGCCAGGGTCTGACCTGGCCTAAGGCAGCCTCCTGTACCCACGCTCTGAGATCAGCTGAAAGACCCGAAGCTGGGGTGGATTGCCTCAGCCTGAGAGAGCAAGTTTGTAATTTCAGGGGCTAACTCAGTTCACCAGGTGGTGGTCCAAGGGACAGCTCTAGGGTAGGAAAAAAAAAAAACTGTTTCCCTTTATCAGCAAGAGCTTCACAATTAAGGAGCACATGTGGCCAGAAGGTACAAAATATTTCTAAGCCAGAGCCTATTAAACCAGAAATGGGGAAGAAACAAATAAAAACTGTGACGCAGCCTTCCCAAACCTGATGCCCTCCAGAGGTTTTGGGCTACAACTCTCAGCGTTCCTGGCCATTAGCCATGCTAGGCAGGACGGATGGGCATTGAAGGCCAGAGCATTTGGTGGGCGGCAGGGTGTGGAAAGCTGCTCTAATGGAGCCTTTATTTCCTGAACTACGGTAATACTTTGTATAAGAGCACACAAATAATAAAGACCAGACCACAACTAATGCTGTGAAATATGAGCCAAAAACACGTTTTGACACAAAAGTCTTCATCTGTGGCCTAATAGAAATCACAAGACTCAACAAATCTTTGGCTCATGTATGCAAATCTTTAGAAGGAGGAGACTAACAAAC